>VDFB02271358.1:14050419-14149078 GCA_007258455.2 Sequoia sempervirens | reverse complement strand
AAAAATTACAAATAGAATATAGTCTAAAACATGACATATACCAAGGAATACATTTTTTTAAGATACTTCATGATTTGTAGTACAAGAAAATTGGTTGGTAGTATAAGAATCCAAAGGAGGTGGTGTAAGAGGATTGATGAAGCCAACCCAGGAGATGACAACTCTTTGAGGATTTTTTTCAACAGAACACGTGCCCTGTCTTTGCATCCTCATGCGTAGCTACGTGTTATTCTTTCCTTAAAAAAAACCTTCCTTTTTTGAGGGGATGCGTATTTCGAGGAGAGGATGGAGACATGAGTAGAGGAAGTTAGACAAGTATGCCTCATTCAGTGCAGAGCCTACGGGGCTTTGGTGGATGAAATGTTTCATCGTTACGACTTGGCTAGAGAAATGTTACGTTCCCGGTTAAAAGAATATAGATATATACTTTCTGGTTTGTGCCAGTGCCTAGTGGATCATAGGTTAGATGGGAATATCAATGGTGTCCGAGAGGAGGAGGAGGAACAACAGTTTGTTGGATGGTTTAGACAAAATCTCATGTTCAGATCGATAAACTTCTGGTGGAAAGAGGAAAAAAGGCCAAATATGTTGGGCAATATCGGATTACAGACAATGAATCATTAGAAGCAGCTATGGAGGCAACTGGGACAATCTGTCTTTCCATAGAAGCCAAACTCTCTCCTGGAACGCCAATACCAAGTCTTCATCGTCATGGTGACAATGATCGTTGGCATGATGTTGGAGTTAGTGTTTCCAATGGTAACTTTTTGGCAGCCAAGCGAAGGGGTGTCCTTAATGGAATCGACTTTGGTGCAACTGGAGAGGTGAAGAGAATTGATGTTGCTCGGATAAGGGAGAGGCTAGCAGCTAACTGTATTGTTATAGTAAGCAACCTGGGTTACTGCAATTTTGGGGAAGTATTGAATTGGAAGTATGTCAATTATATTCTGCTTTAGCTTCTTGCACTTGTTTGTTTTACTGATGGAATGTCATAAATGTACCTTTATCTAAAGGTCAAATGTTGTACAGGTTTAATTAATCTTCTTGATTTGATTGAAAACCTATCACAGCCACAGCGCTTGAGCACATCAGAAGGTTTAAAAGTTTAAATAACCCCCCCTGGTTATTTGGCGTCACCTGTCAACTGCATTTTCTTGGAAGGTTCTAAAGCCTTTTCAACAAATCCAGCTTGTACATGTCCTGCAATCGTTTCCCTCCATGAGACGCATGTTTCTCCTCCATTTACCTCGGCCTTGGGTTTGTGTTTCACTACCCCATCTCCATCATCATCGTTAAATGAGTATGCAACATCAGCATATACTTTGGAGCTAACCCCAGTTGCATTTTTAGGCCCTTTATCCTTAACAACCACAGTGTCAGCAAGGAGCGATGAATAATTTTGTGTTTTGAGGGTAACCAGTCTGCAACTGCAAATTCCTCTACCCTGTATGTTTCGATGAACGCCCATACCCTGTTTCATAGCTACCATTTTAGCACAGGCTTGGACAATGCTGGAAAATGTGGACTGATCCGTTTGGTCACCTGTTGTTCTATTTGCTTAAAAATCTCCAAGGCTCTATCAGCAAAGCCACTTTGCGCAAAACCAACAATGATGGCGTACCATGAGACCACGGTTCTTGGAGGCATCCTGTAGAACATTTCATGTGCCTTCTCTATGCCTCCACTTTTGCATGCATGTCTACCAAAGCACAGACAACTTCAACATCTGACAAAATTCCTTTAGCTGTTATGATTTGATGGATGTTCATACCCTGATACAAAACTCCCATTTTGGTTCAGATGGAGTTGATGCTAGCAAACATTGTGAAATGATGCCATACCCGCCAATTTCAGCTGGGTGCTCCATTTGAGCAAAAATCGTGAGTCAAGTATGTAAAAATAGTGGTTTGGGGGGTCTCGATTCCGTAAAACGCCCAGGTCACATCAATTTAATTCCTCACCCATGAATAGTAGGAGATTGCTCTGCTCAAGAAAATTAAAATAAAATAAAATGGATGCTATTGTTTACTATTTTTTATCTATACTCTATAGCTTAAAATTTATATCAGATATTTACACAATAACCACACTTTGCAATTAAATATTAAGAGGCGTTGTTGATTACAGAGTTTATTCTTATCTCATCATTGATTGGATTGATCACATCTAATACGAAGTTTATTGAGTTGTAATTTGATACCAAAATAATAATTATATCGTGATTGTTCTTTGCCCATCCAAGAGTTTAGTGTCCTAAAATAAACGCTAGGCGTTTCTATTACCCAGCCATTAAACTAGGATAGCTAATATCATACCTACATTCTTGCCTTAATTTCCTCCTTTTATGTGTGGTTGGAAGTTATGGGCAGAAAATAATAGGGAAATCAACATTGTCAAGTATTGTTGGGAGGACTAAAAAATATATATATAGTTAAAATATTGTTACCGTTGGAAAAGATAATGGATTTCCCATTATTAATGCCAATATTGTTATTTAAATTTTAATGTTAGGAAATATTACTCATTTATATATATATATACCATTGAAGTTAACGTTATTTTAACAATAATATCAATATCATTATTTTAATATGGTTTTATTGATATAGTAAATAGTCATGTTAATAAATAATATTGCACCATTAATAAGTTTATATTAATAATAAGAGGGAAATTTCAACTTATTTCTCTCTCTCTATATATATATGTTCATGTTCATGATAAGTAATATGATTAAAAAGTGTAATATAGAAATCTAGATTTAAAAGAATAAAGGTAATGTAAATAGAATAGATAGGTTTTATTTATGAGTTCATTTTATCGTGATCTGTTCTCAGCGAATGGGTTGTATTTCATATAATATGATTTCTTTAATCACTTTAAATAAAATAAAATTAAGTATTATTCACTCAATCCAGGTACAGGTACGTTCAAATTAGATTTATTTCAAAGAACATTTAAATTAGTTTTAATTACAAGATCACTTAAAATCAAATTTACTTACAATTCCTTTAATATTAAATTTGTGAATTATGTTGTATTTTTGATTAAATTTATTATAGGTTATATTAATTAATGTTTACTATTGAGGTACATTTAATATTTGAATTATTTTTAGGTATATCTCAAGCAGATTTATTCCCAACACATTTAGATTAGATCTATTTACAAAGTTCCTTCAAATTATATTTATATACAAGTTATTTAAAGTTGAATTTATTTATAGATTCATTTACTAATAGATTTTTTGTTTGCTCATATGTTATAGTTTTATTAGATTTAATTGAAGTAGATAAACATGTTACATGTGAATTATATTTAATATAGGTTATAATTTAAATCTTGATTAATTTGAAGTAAACAAAAGTAGAGTCTAGGAATTTTTAAATCAAAAGGAATCTGATGTGTTTGCATACTATAGGTTTCATAGTTCACTTCTATTTATAAGATATTATGAAGGAAATGCATTTAATTATAGTTGACTATTTAATTATTCCTTACATTACCCGTTGTAAGGATGGATTAAGTCTATTTTTATATGAATGGACATTTATAGTTTATCTTGTACATGTTTTAGATAGTTATTTATTTATTCTAAATACTCTTTGGTATTATGCATGCTAGTGGTTCCATGTTGATTATGTCCTCCTCTTGGTTATTTTTCTATTGAGTTAATTTTGTGAATAGTCATATTTTGGATGAGTTGGGAACCCATAAATGTTTAAGTCACTCCCTTTTGATAAGTTATGGGTGTAGGTTGTTAGGCTTCCAAAGGAAATGGGAAACCTGTTGGGTGTTGCATTTTCTCATGATTAGACCTTTGAGATCTATTGATCATATTCTTTTTCTTGAGCTCTCGTGGAAGTACCTTGTTTCATGATTTTCCTTGCCTTTGGTTATGAATATGAGTGAGATGGTTCATGCCTCGCACATGTATTCATTTTGTGGCTTTTATGCTTGATACACCCTTGTTGTTGTGAGTCTTGTTGCAGAACTATTTGGAAGAGTTTCCTAAAGTACTGTGTTGTTGTATGTGTCAATGTGTTTTACTTTTTTTTACCTTCTTTGGATTTATTTCATGAGGAGGGTTGGGTTGTCGCGGTGGGTGGAACATGCTATGCACCCATTGGGTTGTTCCTACAACTTCACTTGGTGGAACCTTATTCTTCATTGATGTACCATACCTATATTCGATATACTTTTCCCGTTGATATAAAGGAAGCATTATGTAATGTACCATTGTATCCATGATGTTTTGTATCTATGGAAATATGCTTTACAGTTGTATTATTGATCTATGAATTGAAATGGAATAAAATGATGTATCATTTCCCTCTCTCTAGTTTATGGATGATTGTATGTTATCATTATGTAATCTTGTTTTTTTTTATTCACTTTCATTTGATAAAATTTTATGTTTCACAATGACCGTTCCATGTACCTCAGAGGACATAGATAACTTGTAATTGTACAATTGCTCTTCATATAATGTATGTACATATTCATCTTGTGCAATGTTCCCTTGTCAAAAATATAATAATAATAAATTAGTGCGGTATTTTGTTGTCCTTTGGGGTTCGCACGATAGTGCATTACATAAAGTTTAACATATTATTTTCTATTCTAATTATATATCTATTCATAATGTTTATTTGATTGTGTCTATTGATGAATACTCATTTAAATGTATAATATTTATCAAATCCTATTTCATTGTGAATATCAAGGACCCTAATTTACTATGTATCAACCTAAATCTATCAAATAGTTTCTTCCATAGGCATGCCTACATACTTGTCTTTGTACAATGCAAATGGATTTTTTCCATTATCAAATATTCTTGAGCTTGAAATTAGTGTTTTCAAATGCAAAATGATTTGTTTGATTTCAATTTAGGGTTTTAGCAATTTATTTTTTTAATTCAATTTAGGGCTTCAAAAAACAATTAGGGCTTTCAATGAATTTTTATTTTTATTTCATTTCAAATTAGGGTTTTCAAATGAATTTTTGTCTTACAAATTTGATTTGAATTTAGGGTTTTTTTTACAACCTCCCTTATTATTCTAATTATTGCTACTATTTGAATTTTCTATTTTATTCATGTGTATCATAAATTTAAATTGTAGTGAACTAACATCATGTACCTTTAACTCATTTAAAATTCAAATCAAATCAAATAATAATTAACTTTGATTGAGTCATAATAAAATAAATAAATAAATTTTTCCACACTACACATTATCTCAACATAACAATTAAAGGGCTACCTACTCAAGGTCATTCATTCCTACAACCCCGAGCATATTATTTAACTCAACGTATAGATAAATTTCCCATGTCTCCTAAGCTAGCCCTTGCCAGTCAAATCATGAGACATTGATCATTAAATTGAAACCTAACAAAAATTAAGAGTCAAAGGAATTCACCTACTTTTATCCATCAAATCAAAGGCATTGTGCATGAAGAAGGATGTAGTGTGTGCATACCTTCCAACCAAGTTTCAACACACCAATCATAGACGCCTAATACCAACTTCAATCACCTCGCTGCTCCCTCCATATTATTCACATGGGATATATTTCAACTGCCTCAATAAATTACACATCTAACTTGCATACTACAGTTGTAGAGAATTCAATGCATCTTCACCTATAAATCAAATGGATGGGCCTATGTTTGGGGCATTCCAGTGGAATGTGTTTTCAATGCATTGAAAGGTTACAGAGGGGTTTTCCCTTTTGCAGATCGGTAGGAAGGAGGCGTATTGATCTGAGCATATTATTTACCTAGACCTCTTCCTAAAGATTAGTGTTACAGGTAGGTTCTTGAAGCATTCTTCCTAAAACAATTATGTGCATTTATATACTTATTTGGAAAGTATATATTCTTTTCTCTACATCAAATTTTCCTTGCATGGGAAATCTTATGGTTATTTAAAATCATATGCAAAATGTCAAAATCTGCAATCATAAACTTAATGCTGAAATTCTTTAAATTGTTTAAAAATTATGCACAATTACATGAATGTGTAGTATCATAATTCTTCCTTGAAAGGATTGCATTATGTTTCAGTTGATTTATGGCATTTAGTTTTAGCATAGATCAAAATTTGTGACAACTTAGAATAAAATTAAAAAAAAACATAAGTAATCTTTAATTCCATGATTCAAATGATTGGAAAAAAATTTGAGTGAATCTCCATAATCTGTTCTATAAAAATCTGCACCTTTAAGAAGACTTGGCGCCCCCTCAATTTGTCATGTCACAACCTTTTTAACTTCACACTCTGCTTATTTTTGGATTAACTAATAGCTGTTCAACTTTGGTGTCTCAATCAGTAGGAAATAGTGCATAAGTTTAGTATAATACAGATAATCCTCTTAATGGTTTTATGCAGATTTTAAAATCTGAACAGTTCTCTTAATCTAGGCACCATTTTCCCTTAACAAATGCATACTATTAATTAGCAGCAACGTATTTATAGATAACTGGAAAAGATACAAATATTGCATTGAGCTCCATGAGTATTAGGGTGTGGTTGAGATCTGGAAATTTTTTAAAAGAAAGCATATGACTCAAAAATGTTTTTTTTTCTAATTATTCACTATGTATTATCCTATTCTTGTTCTTAGTAAAGTAAGATATTTTAACCTTCAAAGTGTTCCTTAAGACTTCATTAAGAAATGATTATTTTAGTCATAAATAAATGAACATAATTTTAATATGGATCCTTATAAAAAATACAACATTTTCAAGATTGAGTTTTAGGACAAATATTCATATATAATCATCTACATAAAACTAATAACACTATGATTATCAAAATTAATCAAAGGAAATTAATATTAGAAGTTATATAAAATTCCTCTAGTCATATTATTGATTTGATTAAAATCTAGTTTAGTAAATATTTTGTAGGAAATTTCATTAAACTTATATAGAATCATTCTTCCTAGCGAGTAAATAAAATACTACCATTTTTATAATAGCTTATGATTTTCATACCATGAGGTCCAATGATTGTAACAAAGTTTACTCATATTTTTCTTGTAAGAGATTAATGTAATATTCATAAACATAATTGGAAATGGATTACATAATATAGTCTTGATTGAAAACAATGATTATTTCAATATAAATGAATATCTTAGACATGCAACATGCATTTTGGAAATTCTATGGTGTGTAACATTCTTAATATTGATACACTCCAATACTTAGGATATTTTAAAAGTTTCTATATGAATTCCCAATATAACCTATATTATTAAGTTTCTCGAAAAAAAAAACTTATCTTAAAGAAAGGTTTCTTAGTCATGACCTTAGAAAAATTTACGAAATGGATGTTCATGGTCTCAAACTTAGATGAATTGGTTTAGAAAATCTTGAAAAACTTTTCCCCAAGCAATCCTTTCCTTGCCTTTCCAATTATGTTAGGATAAGAGTACTTGAAGAACACAATTTCTAGATTTGTAAAAATTAACTCTTCTTGTGTTTTGGCAATAGATATTAAAGCCTTTGCATCCACACATAAAATGGTTGATAGATAAGAAGAAATACACCACCAAAGGAAAGCATGAATATCACATGTAGCTAATCTTGAAAACTTGTTTCATTGTGTTGCATGGTAATACTTTCTATGAATGGTTATTGTCAAGTTATTTCTTTATTCAATGGTTATGATGAAATGTTTCTTTAAAAATGTATTATAAATTATTGTACATGCTTACTAAATTATATTGGGTAAAATGTTATTCTTTAAATGTTGTCAAAATTGTAGTACCTTATGAATTATAGATTCCTATGATTTCCTTTCTTATGAAAGTTTAATTATGTTGGAAACCTAATCAAAGAAAGGAAAACAAAACTAGGAGTGTTCAGTATTCACGGTGTCTCTGGCTCACGTTTACGGGTAATGTCGTCGCGTTTGAGCTACTACACATATCGCCTGACATAGCTACATTAACGACATATGTGGCATCGTCCCTATAAACTGACAAGGAGAAATAAGGAAAATTGGTTGCTTAAATCCAAAGGGAGGGAAATCCCATTTGGAACAATAATCTAAAAAGATAAAAAGGAAATGAATCAAATCCACTAGTGCCAACATCGAAAACCAAAGTAGGAATTTTCTATGGTACAATATAATTGAAGTTATTCTTATGTTAAACAGGTCGAGGGTGACAAACATCAATAGGAAATAAGGTAGGTGAAGGGGTATGTGCAGGATCATGATGGAAAAAATAGGCCCTTAAGTGGCAAAAAATTCTGAAAAATCAGAGTTAGGTAACTTGACATAAAAATTTGAATAAGTTATCTATATTATTTCAAAAATATGTAAGAACAAAATCTGTAGCAAATTGAATGTAATTTCTAAACTACTAGGTTTGTTTAAAAAAAAATATATTTGGTGAAAATTTGAAATTTCAATGGTGGTACTTAAATTTTAGGGATAAAAAAAGTAGGTGTCTATCTGACCACCCTAACCATAATAAAATGATAATATTTTTTTATAAAATTTTAGATATAAGTAGAGGACTCATGCCTCAATGTGATGCATATTTTTTGTAAATTTTTTCCAAGTAAATAATTAATTATGAATTTTTTATTACAACTTTTTAAAAAATATAAAAACTCGTATGTCTAGCCACCTTAACTTGGTCAAAACTTCTTGAAATTCATTTTTTTTTTTTTAATCCTATAGTATGCGAAGCATAGAATGTGACACATGTTTTGGATTAAAAAAATGTGATACCATTTGAAAGCTATAGATGTTTTTCAATCAGCCTATCAATCAGACTTTAATTGTAATTTGAATAGAAAATGAATAATAATTACTTATTAAATTCAAAGTAAAGCATAATTTATATTGGTGGAAATTTGAGAATCTCCTTTAAAAACCCTTTTCATTTCATCAATTTTGGGTAAAAAAAAGGTTGTCAGACACATACCCATCATATTGCAACTTTTTGGCCCATCATGATCTGCACATACCTGAATGCCATTAGGTAAACAAATAATGGTCAAGTTGACCATTTGTTATTTATTCTCCCCTTCATGGGTGGCAACCACAGAGGAACTGTTGGGGAACAAGAACCCTATAAAGGGTTGCATACCCACCCTTTTTATAACAATTCACATAAACATAGTTTAAAAATAGAACTACATATTTTACACCTTGATCCCATTTGGAAGCAGGGGTATGTAGGAATTCTGGAAATGAAGGAAGCTCCTAGTACTCAGGAATTTGGGGATGGGGTTTAGGGTTAGAGAGGTCACATAAAAAATTCTAAGAGATAATCAGCCAAAATAATACAACTATACTCAAAAGAATCCCGCGTGGATTGCTTGATTCCCCGAGGCCCTTAGAAAAAATCATAAGGTGGGTTTCAAGCCTAGGATTATGATTTACATACCCTTGATGATGACAACCTTAGTACACTCCCAACAGGTAGTGTGGTCATCAAGGAAGCAAATCAGGATCCAGATGATCCCGATGAGTCCAAGACTCTGGCCAGAGCACATACCTATCATATGATAGATGTCTGCCTCATTTAGGTAGATTCCTATTCCGATTATATGAATAGATGTATTCCTATTCCATATGAATAAATGAAGTGAATTATTGTTTTGTATGAACAGATGATATACCTATCCCATATGGATAGAAGTTCTTGAATATACTTGTGAATGAATACTTGAAACAAAAAACAAAAAAAGTGGTGTTTCGGTTAGAATTAATTAGGTCTTTATAGTTTCAAAAATCAATTAGTGTTTTCAAATGCAATTTTTTTTATTTCATTTCAATTTAGGGGTTTTAAATGTAATTTTTTTTGTTTCCTTTCAATTTAGGGTTTTCAAATGTAATTTTTTTTTGTTAGAATGAACAATTTAGATTTCAAAAGCTAAATATTTTTCTTAAGATATGATTTAAGGTTGATTTTTTCATTTCTATTCAATATCTAAGGGTTTCATTTCATTTTTCTTCTACTTCTACAAATAATCATTTCTTCAATTACAGATAAATAAAATACATAAGAGGCTAAATAAATTGAAAAAAATATGCTAAAATCTATTATTGTATTAAAAATTAAAAAAAAAACATGAAAAAAGCAAAAATATTGGGGGTGGAGGTGCACCTGGAGGTTGTTGTCCCTGCTATCATCTCTGTGAAATTGGGATCATGTGCTCTATGAATAACTAAGTTTCATTTATTTTTAAAAATAAATACCACTTTAAAATGGGATCTCAGTCTTTACAAAACAAGATTCCAATTTTTACAAATCAGGATCATGTTTCCCATCTACTAGTTTGAGACCCATTAATAAATGGAATCCTATTTTTTATAAAATGTAATCCCATTTATAATTTAGGTTCAAGATCCTAAAGCTAAGCGAGATCTCATTTTCTAAAAGTAGGATCCTATTTTTGGCAAGCCAATTTCGTTGTTTTTCCTAAGGCAAAAACTTCCACGTTTCATGGACTCGTCTTCTTGCTCTTACCCATGAGTGGCTAAATACTAGTGGAATCATCCTTTCATTATTGAAGGGTTCCAATATTTTTGGGTTGTAAAAATATACAAAATTCTCCTAAGAGACAGAAGAGAAAAAAGGTACAAAAATTTTTAACACATGATTTATCATATTTTATTGCACCAAGGAAAATTCCATTTACATTTGTAGGAGGATTTAATGCAAGACTATGACAACCTACCTTTTTTCTCAAATCTTTACCATTTTTTCATATTGGCAATGAATGCATTCTCAAAAAGTTCCTCATTTATGTTCAATGCAAGTGTGCCAACACCTGCAATTTTTCATTCATACCCGATGGGAGAGAATCAAGGTTGCAAAAGTGTAAAGGTGGGATTGTGAATTATAGTGGAGGCCTCATTTTTTTATCAAAATATCTTGATCCTTTTATTTTACAACAATTTGACATATTTTCTTAAGATATGTAAGAAAAATTGTCAAAATTTTAAGAGGGTATTTCCTAGATTTCATGGAGACTAATAGTATCTTGTTCCCAAGTTCAAGTGGATGCTAAGTCTAGTACAATTTAAATTATCATATTTTCTCTCAAATTTGAATTACTTAAATATGTTGATGATGGATGTACTTTTACTAAATTTCTCATTGTGTTGAGTGAAATCATACTACTTAGAGCCACAATATATTTCTACATCTCTTGGGACCAAAAAAGGATGTGAACAAGTCGGGGTTGATAGGTGAATAGTTGTAGAGCACTGATTTATTTTTAATGTTACCTAATCCTTCCAAGCTATAATGATATAATACAATCTCACTTTTTTATTTTCCCAAATCTTCAATTTGTTTAATAAAGGTATAATTTTGTACATATTTAGTAATTAAACAAAAAATTGACATTTTTTAGTTAATGTTTTATTGGTAACCATTCGTAAAAGGGTTTTGAAGAAAAAAACAAAATGGTTCATATGATCTATTATCTCCAAGAAATTTTTTTATGTTCTCATCAATTTCAAGTAACCATTATTGGGTTCTTGAATGTTTTGCAATTTTATTAGACTCGTTACAAAAATGTGGATTAGGGGTATAATTTTATTATTCACAAAGGTCCTCTCTTCTTATGTAATTTGGAGATACATTGAGTTTATTTTTTGTTAAAAAAATTCTACTAGAGATGGTAGCACTATATATTCAATGAAAAACCAAATTTAGAATTCACATCAGGATAGTTAAACCTATGTCCCACTATTTCCACCTTTTGTGGCATATTTGAGAATCATATGGTGTTTCCTGACAAAAGGTTTCATTCTCTTAACCTTAGTCCAATTGTTGTCACAATGAGATGAATCCATAGTATCATGCTTTGCAACTATTGCAAGAATATTCCCCCCAAATTCACCCAATTTAGATAGAGCATCACCCGGTGAGATTAGACGACTTGAAAAAGATGTAGAAGAAACTAATGTCATTGAGTATTTACTACCCTTGTAGAGAACTATGGAAACTACAACCTTTTTAGGTGAGATCAATTTGTGATCACTAAGAGGGGAATGGGAGCTTTTATTTGGAGAAACAAAAATTATTTTAGTATCCTTTGGTAGAATGGGTGGAATGATATAGTGTTGAGATTAAACTACAATCCACCATGTCAGTTTTCTTGAATTTGGGTTCTCCAAATTGCATTGCATATGACATTCAAAGGAGACATGTTCCATTGAGAAGAATTTCTTGCATCCGAAAGAATTATTTTCATAATCAATTGGTTTCCTTCTGCATCTATTTACCATGTTCAAAAAAATCTCGATAGGGAGGCCATTGGCTAAATCTATTTTGATAGAGATACAAGAACACATAGAATTTTTATATCTGATAGTTTCCTCGGAAGAGAAATGATACTTTCCAAGTTTGTTTCCAATAGCCCGCATGAAATATAGTTTCAAAAATTGAATGGTAAGATATGGTAGTCTTACCAATAGAAATGCAGTGGCAAAAAAATTGTATGTGAGTTGAAACTAGGAAACCAAGGTTTCATGCACAAAAAAATCCTTGGTAGATCCATGGGCCATTTTCTAGAACTAACTCGTTTTCTTCCCATGAATAACTCTAAAATGAAGAACCCATTTGCACAAGGGTAAATGTTGATTTCTCCCTCTAATTATTCTTTCCATTTTTCCAAGACCCAATCTTGCAAAGCACATAGCTTCAACCAAGTCTTCATAAACCAATAGATCAGAGCATGGTTAGATAGAAAATCCTCCATGTCTAATGCCAAACTATCCTGATAGAATTTTAACATTTTTGAGGAGGGTCAGATAGGGAAATGCAAACACATATTTGTTTCACTATTAACAATGATAATGACACACTAGGAAAAATGAGGATCCCCATATCCTACTATGTTGGTTGTATCATTCCTTAATGCCCAAATTTTATTTATACACCCATGGTGAAAAGTAGATTCCCTTACAATGGTTCCCTTCAGAACA
Organism: Sequoia sempervirens; assembly: GCA_007258455.2. Lineage (NCBI taxonomy): Eukaryota > Viridiplantae > Streptophyta > Pinopsida > Cupressales > Cupressaceae > Sequoia > Sequoia sempervirens. Next base: position 14,136,105 of record VDFB02271358.1, on the reverse strand, counting down.
TGGGCTAGAATCCAATCCTTGAGCCCTTCCACTGAAGGGAAACTTCATGCTTCCATTGAAGGGAAATTAATTCTTCTTCTATGATTTTAGTCTCATCAATAGGAGTTTCATCATATTTTGTAATATTTTAACATTCATGCTCAACATATTTTATTTTCAATATCATAGTCACTTTTATTTTTTAAAACATTTCATTATATTTAACATTAGAAACTTTAAATCCCTACATACAATGTTGAGATGGAGCATTTGAGTAGGATTTCGAGTTTGAATTCTAAGAACGGTGGATTTGTGGAGGCATCTGTGGAGGATGAAAATGCAGATGAAGCTGAGAGATTTTTGGAGTTGTTTTATGTTGCTGATTCATTTGTGGGTCAATTGGTGGTCCCTCTTCCTTTTGCGCTTCTTGCTTCCAGTGGTCTACTTTTCCCTTAGTGCAACCTAAGGTTGTTGGGGATTCATTTTCCTTCATTGTCTCTTTTATGGATTATTTCTTACTTTTCAAGGGAGCTTCCTAGGTTTTCTATTGGTAGATGTTTTGTGAACTTCATGGCCAAAAGGTTCTCTACTACTTTGAAAGGAATTGGGGTTTCCTTTGTTGAATTTATTATTTCATGTGAGGTGGCTCTCCCTCTTCCTCTAGCTCTTTGTCTCCCTCACCTTCTCTCCTGTTAGCGGTTAGACTTGAGTCAAGTTGTTTTTGTTCATTCCTATTTGTGCTCAATTGTTGTTGAGGTGTTTAGAGTGAGGTTGGGGGATGTTTTTATCCTCCTCTTTCATTAGTGTTGAGTTAAATATTATTTGTTGAGAATGGAAAATGGTGTGGAGTTTCTTCTTTCATCCTAGTGGTCTATTGTTTCTATGGTGAGAAGGGTGATGGTAGTGAAGGTTCTTCATCGTCAACTTTGTCACTTCTTTTGGCGATCTATTAAATGTGTGCTCTTAGCTTGGTTTTATGTTTGTTCCTTCTCCATCATTTTGAAGTTCCCTTTTTTAGGGGTTTCTTCTCTTGTGGTGGAGTATTGGAATGTTAGAGAGGAGGAGGTCTTTTTTGCTTAAGCATGTTGGTTGGGGAGTCTTTTGTATTTTCCTTCTTATACCGGATCCTCGTGGATTTATCTTTTTTAGCTTTCACGAGCTATGTGGACTCTATTTTTCTCTAGCTTTGGAGTTTGGCAGTGGTTGTTATCTTCATGGTTCAAATGTTCTATTTTCCTCTCTAAAGGCGGTTAATGGAGCATTTTTTTCTTGTGTTTTGGTACTTTTTTTGTTGGTTGGATTGTACCTATTGTTTTTCTTGAAGGCCCAAGTGTGTTGTCTTTTTATATTGATGGATGTGTTGCACTTTCTTACTTCATTTACCTTGAGCTCATGCTACCAAAGGATGTTGTGTGAGCCCTTTCTATTAGTGGGCCATCAATTTTTTGGATTCTACAACTAATGTCTTCTATTGAGGTGGAGACTACTCTTATTGAGGGTAAGCCTTCTCCTATTGACGTGGAGCTTGTGTGAGCTAGAGAGTTATCTCTTTAGTGGAAAGGGTTCTCTTGTCTTCCTCTCTCATAGAAAGGAGCTCACTCCTTTAGAGGTGGAGTTTGGGTTGGCTAATCGAGCAGGTTGGTGTTGTAAGAGGGTTATTGCTACCATGTTCTCTATAGATCCCTCTTTCTCCATGGCTATGGTTTGGAGTTAGGTTGTGTTGTATATGTTGAAATAGTTTTCTTTGATCTCTACTTCTTTCATTATCTTGTGGAGAACCAATTTTTTTATATGGTTGTTTTACACCTATTTTTTGGTTTGTTTTTCTTGGCTTAGAATTGGTTCTTCTGAGAGGTTGGTTAGTTGTGGCCTAGTTTCTTCTAGGTTTTAGGACACAATAAAACATGTTTGTATTGTTTTTTGGTTGGGTAGTTTTTTACACCCTTGGGGTGGTTGCTAATATTGGCTAGTAGTTTGCATCTTTGTTGTTGTTGGCTGCTATTTTATAGCTTTATTGTTGTTGAGATTCTATCTCATTTACAGCTTTGTGGGTGGCCTATTGGGCTATTTTATTGGTAGGATTCCTATTTTATTGTTTGTTATTTTTTTATGGTTTAGATCTATTGGACGTGAGGCATGTTTCCTTTTACAATCTTGTCTTGTTATTGATTGGTGTATCTTTCTTTATGTAAAAGGGAATTGAGCCCCATTCAAAATCCCTACTTTGATCTTCTTCTTGTTTGTCCACCCTTGGGGTGGTTTTTGTTGTTGGTTGTTGTTTTGCATCTCATGTGTGGCATGTATGATTTTTTTATTGTCGTTGATGCCTATCCCTCTTTAGCTATTTCGTCTGGTTTAGTTTTGTTGGATGTGATGCCTATTTCTTATTGTTGTCTCATATTGTTGTTGTTCCTTGTATTGCTAAGCTTATTTCTAAATCTTTATTGATATAAAAGGGATCAGGGCCCTTTCAAAATCCCTACATAATCAAAAACATTATAAAGTTCAATTTAGTGTCATTTAAGGGCAAAGAAGAACCTTCACCTTCAAGAGTATTCAATATATATTTTCTTCCCATCCTCCTTGTATATTTTTCCCTAATTGCTTCAATTTCCTCTCCTTCAAGATTCCTCTTCCTTTTGGATTTAGAATAACTAAATTGTTACCCATTATATAAATAACCCTAATTATTTATATATTGAAATTTTCTTTGAAAGAGTGAACACGATCTTAATTATGTCTATTTTTCATATAAATCGTGAGCTTCTTGAGAGTTAAACACTTGCGAGTTTTGTTGCTATCCCTAATAATTAAGTTTTCCCATTATTCCAAAAAAAAGATAATGCATATCTTTTTTTTTGGAAGTGGATATTTGTATTCTAAAACAATTTCTCAATATATCATGAGAAAATGGATATATATTTATTGAAAATGGATATCCATTTCTCACAACATAGTAAGAGGAATTTTTTTTGGAAACAAATATTCATTTCTTAAAACTGGATATCCATTTTTCTTAACAAAAAAAATCCTCAATTTTTTTTCTTTGAGAAATATTTTTGGATTAGGCTTGGAAGTGTCTAGGGTCAACGCAGGATCATGGGTGTCAAAACTAGGCCCTTAAGTAGCAATGCAAATTATAAAAAAAAATAGAGTTAGAAAAATTGACATAAAAATTTGAATAATTTATTAACATGATTTGGAAAATATGTAAGAACAATTCTTTTGTAAAATTGAATGTAGTTTCTAAGATACTATTCCTTTTGTTGGAAAAAAGTAAATCTATTTGCTGAAAATTTGAAATTTGAATGTAGTAGTACTAAATTTTTAGGAAAAAATAAAAAAGCAGGTGTATGAATGACCAACCTAAGTACAAGAAAAAAATAGTACATTTATTTGAATCTTTCAATATAAGTAGAGGACACATGCCCAAATGTACCACATTTTTTTTGTAATTTTTTTACAAGTAAATAATAAGTTATGATTTTTTATTAATTTGTTTTTCAAATATTAAAACCTTTTTCTATGACCTCCATAACTCGATCAATTTTTTTTGAAATTTATCTTTTCCTTTTCCAATCCTATAGTATGGGAAGCATAGAATGTGTTGCATCTTTTCAATTCAAAAAATATGATTTTTTTTAAGAATTAAGGATATTTTTCAATCAGCCTATCAATCAGGACTTTAGTCAAAATGTATGCATAGAATCAATAATAATTATCTATTTAATTCCAAACAAGCCATATCTTATATTCTTGTAAAGCTGACAATTTTCTCAATATACCCTTTTCATTACATCAAATTTGGATTAAAAAGGTCATTAGCCACTTTTTTGTCATATCTCCAACTTTTGGACCCCAATGATCCTACACTCACCCTCTACCCTAAAAATTAAAATACTCCAATGTGTTTAGAGGTTTTGTCCTATTTTTTAAATTTCACCCTTTATGTTGATGCCTTTTTTATCCAATTTTGGTAAAATGAAAAGTGTTTATTAGTGAAATTATAAGAATTTTACCAATATAAGATATGTTTCATTTTGAATTTAAGAGATATTATTAATGATTTTCTACATGAAAATATTTTGAAATCCTAATTGGTAGGCTAACTTAGAAACATCCATAACTTTCAAATTCTTTCACATTTTTCAAGCTCAAAAGATGTGTTACACAATGCTTCACTAGCTATAGGGTGGAATAAAAGTTGATTTTCTTAACTTTTTGACCAAGTTAGGTTAGTCAAAAAATTATTTTCTAATATTCTTAAAAAATCCATGTAAAAAATTTATACATAACTACTTACTTGCAATAAAAATAAAAAAATATGTTCCACATCCAGACATATATCCTTTACTTATATTTAAAGGTTCGATTTTATTTCTCATAGTTAGGTTGGTCAGAATGACAAATATATATATTTTTTAAATTATAGTAGTGCTTCATTGAAATTTCACCTTTTTACCAAATAAATTTATTTATTTCAAAAAAAATAATACCCTAGAAACTAAATTCAATTTATTACAATCTATAATCCTACATATTTTCTAAATTATGTTAATACCCCATTCAAATTTAATGTGAAGCTTATAAAATCTATTTTTCTACATTTTTGTTTTTGATAAATTGAAAAACAAGTTTTACGAGGACCTGAAACCACCAAGTTTACAATAAAAGAGAAAGGACGAAAAAGTCCAATAGAAAAAATAGGCTGCACAGAAGGAAAAAACCAGAACAAGTAGCAGCCACCTGCAAAAGACCAGGAGGGTCATACAAAAAAAGCCAGTAGAAAAGCCAATGAAAAGACCAGCCGTGACTAACCCAAAGTCTTCAGAACAGACTCGATCTTAGCCTCCAGGTTCTACATGTCTTGAACTCCCTTCTTGAAGGTTTGAATCATCTGCAGCATAGGAGGAGCCTTCCTCTTCAAATTGGCCCTGGTTCTCTTTGAAATACGAACATCCTCATCCTGGTTTTTATCATTGACCTCTTCCAGATCAACCACCAAGGACCTCTATTGAGCTTTTTCCAATTTCTCAGTCATGGCATTGATGATGATGGCATTGTGTCTTTCCATTCTATTGTTCTGCTCAGCTATAATTTTAACAGTATTTTTCATTTTATCGAACTCGATTTCAACCCTTCTATCCATGCCTGCTTGGTACTGGGTTTCTTTACTGGCACCATGATCTTTTAGCTCTGCCTCTTTCTTGCCAAGCATTGTAACCTTGGATCCCATTTCTTCCAGTTTACTTTGAAGGGCCCAATTTTTTATTTTTAGCTCATTGATTTCATGAAAGATCCATTTCGAAAATCTAAAATGGTCTGCAGCATTATTTCTAGCTAGACACAAGACATCCATATTGGGTTCCCTATCAAGGTTGAAGCCAGTTTTAGTAGGCTTAGGGGTTATAGGGGAACCAATTCTAGCATCTCTGTCCAATGATAGGGCAGCAAAGGATGAAGTATTGTTAGCACTAGAATCCTTAGACTTAGGAGAGTCTTCAGAGTACCAAACAAGGTTTTTATTTGTTAGATTTTTGTCAATACTTTTGGTTTTAAGGGTAGAACTTCTTGACTTAGGCACAGTGCAAGATTTCATAGAGAGGGGGTTAGGACTTTTCATACCAATTTGGATAGAGGACGGACTAAGGACCATTCTAACTGGGCTCAAATTGGGTAGATTCCCCGAGTAGCTGGGTTTAGTATCATCCTCCTCAGAATCAAGAGAGACATCCAAATTAGCAGGGGCAGGCATTTTTTGGTAATGTTCAACAATTAACCTAATCAAGCCAGTATGCAAAATAGGGTATATTTTTGGGTTTTTCTTGTGGTCATCCAAATTTTTTCTTAAAGAACAGAGAAGATAGTAGGGAATAGAAACCCTAACCTTGTAGCAAAAGTGGTTGAGCAAGGAAACGTGATAGTTGTAGACCCTAGCGAAGCAGCCATCCATAGTAATGTACTCCATGATAGCACGAAGAAACTTTCTCCAGAGAGCTTTTATGGTATCGACTTTGAAGTGGCTGTTAGAAATTTTCACCAGTTTCAGTCTTTCCTTCTCTTTCTTCAGAAATTTGATGACAACTTCATCAGAGAAAACCCTGTCCCTGAAATTTTTTTGTCCATCGGTGGGAATTCTCGTCACTTCATCTATAAGGTTTTCATCGTGCTCAAATTTCCTACCAAAAAGGGTAAGTTCCCCATTATTCCAATTCTTCTCGAAATGCTCAATAGCCTCCTGATTAGAACCATGGATTTTTTCCAGAAAAGGGAGTAAGGCCCTACTTTTTACTTTATTCCTCACTTTAGAATTTCTTGTATGCATTTCAAAGCTATCCGGGTCAACTCTTTTTCCTGTCTCCACCCATCTTGGCAAGCACAGTGGGGTAGATAGAGACAAAATCTTTACTAGAAATGGTCTCACCAAATCTAAGAATCCACAAAGTGTGCTAGGCAACCTTACAGATTAAGCAACTAAGCTTGGTCCCATACAATCTAATGATTATGATGTAATTACCCCATCCTATCATTATTAAAGAGGTGACACGTTTCTTGCCCATGTGATTCATCATAGCTCAATAAGGCCCAGACATTAACACTTAGTTCACTAATATTAAGCCAAGTGCATTGTCTTTTGCTCCTAACCCTTTCATTCACAAAAAAATATGCCACAACATTGGTTTCTCTATATGCATGTGAAATCTTTATGTTTTCAAACTTGGCTAAGGTCGAGATAACATCATCAATCCAAGACTTAATTGTCCATGAGGGGGGGGACTTACCTAAAATACAATCAATAATTTTTTTTGAATCCCCTTCAAGCCAAAGGTTTTTAAAATTTAGACTATGGGCCACATTTATAATATGAAAAGCTCGAGCAGCCTCAGTCAGGTGATTGGTTTGGGATCCAAGGGGAGTGGCAGTTGCACCAAGAAAGTTGCCAAAATAATCCCTTATGACTCTGCCGCAGCCTGCCACCCCAAGATTACTTTTAGCCACTCCATCGAAATTGGATTTGACCCAACCATTAGGCCGAAAAGACCAGCAAACACCCTCTCTATCCTTCTTGGCTTGTTTAGGGGTGCAAGGAAAATCAAGACTTATATTCCATTCCTTAGCAACCATAAGATCATAGGATGAGTGAGTCGCTTTCTCAAAGTTGCTAACCTTCTAGGAGATAGCATTGACATTTTCTTTTAGAAATCTGATTATTTTGTCAAAAACAATATGGGTATCTGTAGGGTCATGATGGGCCAATAAGTGGCGATATGTAAGTGATATGATGACCCATGTGGTTGATGACCTTTTTTTTACCCAAAATTGATGAAATGAAAAGGGTTTTTAAAGGAAATTCGTAGCTTTCCACCAATATAAATTATACTTTAATTTGAATTTAATAAATTATTATTATTCATTTTCTATTTGAATTACAACTTAAGTCCTAATTGATATGCTGATTGAAAACATCTATAACTTTCAAATGGTATCAAATTTTTGAATCTAAAACATGTATCACATTCTATGCTTCACATACTATAGGATTAAAAATAAAAAATGAATTTCATGAAGTTTTAACCATGTTGGTGGTTAGACATACAATTTTTTATATTTTTTAAAATTTGTAATAAAAAATTCATAATTAATTATTTACTTGGAAAATAATTACAAAAAATATGCATCACATCAGGACATGAGTCCTCTACTTATATCTAAAATTTTATAAAAAATATTATCATTTTATTATGGTTAGGGTGGCCAGACAGACACCTACTTCTTTTTTTTCCCTGAAATTTAAGTACTACTACATTGAAATTTCAAATTTTCACCAAATAGATTTAAAGAAAAAAAAACTAAACCTAGTAGTTTACAAACTAAATTCAATTTTCTATAGATTCTATTCTTACATATTTTTGAAATAATATAGATAACTTATTCAAATTTTTACGTCAAATTTCCTAACTCTAATTTTTTTGAATTTTTGCCACTTAAGGGCCTATTTTTCCATGATGATCCTCCACATACCCATATCCACTGGTGATTCTTTATCTCTGTAAATTTTGTTGTTTCATTCTTTCCAAAGTCCCCAAGAAACATGAGGGAAAGAGAAATCCCACAAGTACCAAAGAATAGGATTGTGAGTCGGGGCTTTCCATTGAAGGAAAAAATCTTCAATAGAAAAGGGAAAAACCCAAGATAGTTGCCAATAATAGATTTTTTTTTCCCAAATTGAGGCAGCAAAAGGACAGTGAAGAAAAATAGGCCACACTAACTCTACCTCCATCTTGCAAAGAAAACATCTATTAGGTATTTGAAAGCCACACTTGCAAAGGTTATCAACCGTGAGCACCTTATTTTGGAGAAGGATCAAGAAAAATATATTGATTTTAGGGACCAGATGTTTGAACCAAGCCTTTGACCAGAAGGGAGGAGAAGCCTGGGAAGAAGTAAGCCTAGAAAAATTAGACGAAATAGAATAAATATATGAGGTTTCATCATTCCAAACAAGACAATCTCTGAACAGGGCAGAGTCTGATAGCCAACAAAGAAGACTGAATGGGAGCAAGAGCCTGACTGAAAAGGCACATATCCACCCATTTTCCATCCACACGATAGTCTTTCACATAAGAACCAAAAATAGCTTTACAATTCTCAACCCACCTGCTAAAGGAATCAATTTTTATAAGGGGCTCCTCAGACAACCATCTATCCTCCCAGAATCTAGTTTGGTTTCTGCTTCTTACTTGCCAACCCACTCCAACATCTACAACTTTTCTACCATTGATCAAATTATTCCAGTAGGTTGAGCCTCTGGGAAGAAGATGGGAATCCTTCATAATTATAAAAGATCTATTACTCTCTAAATATTTGCTTGCAAGGATATCAGTCCATTCCCCTAAGGACAAAAATATTCTCCAAATTTGTTTAGCAAGAAGAATATTTGATGGGGTAGGGTTGGATGAGAAACTCACTGTCCCATGCTCTGGGTCCTTGATCTCAAGAAATCTTAGGTGACTCTCCCACCTTAGCCTATAGGTCCTATTTTAGATATAGAAACCCCTAGTCCTTCTGGCCAACCCCACTATCATCATTCTTTCATTCCACCAAGCCAACCTTGGTGCCTTGCCACTATCTCACCCTTGACCCTTATTCTTCCCTAAAGGCCAAAATACCCTCAACACTTAGTTGGATTCTTGTAGGGGTGTAAAAACATTGTAAAAGCTTCAAAGTAACCTATCTAAGGTTTTTATTCAATCACAAAACTCCATTCCTCCATCGCTCTCAACAAACCCTCTCCTAGGGTTAGAAAAGGCTACAAGCCTAGAGCCCCAATTAGGCCTCCTAACCCGAGAAAGATGGAAATTACTCCAAAACCCTCCAAATGACCTAGGTTCTTTCCTTGGGGTTTGTGTTTCCCATACCCACACCTTGAATATTTTCAGGGTTTGGAGCCTGTATTGTTTGTACACTACCCATACTCAAAAATGGCCTAAACCTAGAGTTTTGCTAGCCTTTCCCATGTTGTTTCAAACTGTTATTGTCTTCTCCCAACAAATGAGTTGATGGAGCCTCCTTCTATCCACCAAACCTTGCCAAGAACTCCAACTAAATTATCCAAAAGAATTTTTCCAAGATCTTAGCACCCCTGCAAAATATGTGTCTTTCACTCCTTGTCTTCCCTAGCCAGACTTTGCTAGCAGCTCCTGCAGACACACAAGCCCTAGAATCTACCATATGTACAAGCATGGTGTCTAGGAACTGTTCCCAAAGGGCCGTACAGTTTGTATGGTGGGAAAGTGCTCTAGCACCCCATTTCCTAAAACCTGTTTGGTTCAGACCAACAATAGGGTAAAAAGAAACTATTTACAAAACGTGCTTACAAATTGAATAGAGAAGCTATCTAATGTTATACACAGCTTGTAAACTACCAACACTACATTCGACAACCAAAAAAACAACAGGTTTAATCCATTAAAGCACTATTTAGTTGCAAAAACTAGAAAATGTCTCACAAAACACTGTTTCTTTCAATGTCACAAAATGTCACCACAATATCAGTGCCTCTAACGCTGCTCCATGGTTGAAGCATCTCTTAAATAGGCTTTTCAAACAATTAAGTTCCTTTTTTCGAACCTATAGAAGACCTAAAGATGAAAATTATAAAATCCACTATGTTTTTCAACCTTTGGCAACTTTTGTCAACTCAACAAGACAAGCTTCTAAGCTTATTGAATTTTTGACAACCTCTTTTCCAAAGATCAAAAACACCTCTAAGTTTTCCACACATTGGTCTACATGAACTTATGAAAACAAAACAAATTTATTCCTCTAGGTTTCTTATTTACCTAATGAAACTGTCTGTTGTTCCTTAGGTGCTCCTGCACCAATCTTGTTAACCATTTTGATTCTTCTAAGACCTAAACCTCCAGCCTTTTGCGTTCTACACACTAGATCCCATCCTATTAAAGGAATTTTTTTTTTCTTCAACACCTGACCAAAGAAATCTTTTTTGAATCTTTTCAATAGCATCCGCGAACTTAGCAAGGATTTTGAAGTGGCTCAGAGCATAAATCTGCAGATTCTGAAGAGTAGCTTTGAGGAGTTATAGTTTACCCGCTTGGCTTACCAGAGCTCCTTTCCAACTTGCAAGCTTCTTACTAAACCTCTCAACCAATGAAATCCAAAAGGATTCTAGGGGTTTAAGGCTTAAGGGTAAGCTAAGATAGGTGGCAGGAAAGGACTCCACCCTGAAACCAAGGATTTTGGCAATTTTGTCCTCTCTGTGAGCAAGAGTGTTGAAGACGAAAAGAGAAATTTTTTGTTTATTAATCATTTGTCCTAATTCCAGGTCCCATACTCATCAAGCAGAGATTTCAAAGTTTTTCCCTCCGAGACAGAAGATTTACCCAAGAGCATGGTATCATCAACAAATTGTTGATGAGAACAAATCAGATTGCTGGAAGATGGTTTAAGACCAAGAAGGGATCCATTATCAATTAGTCTTTTTAGATTTCTTCCCAGAATTTCAACCATTATAGTGAATAAAATAGGAGAAATAGGATCTCCTTGTCTTAGACCTCTGGAAATTTGGAAGAAAGTCGTGGGAGATGCATTAACCATAACATAAATAGAAGCAGTAGACATGAGTTGTTCCACCATTTGAAGAACCTTGTTGCAAAACCCAAACGCCTTTAAAATTTTGAATAAGAATTTCCAATCAACTCTATCATAGGATTTTGAGATATGAAGCTTCAACAAAAAGCCCTCAGTCTTAGATTCAACCAAGGAATGGATATTCTCATGCATAGTAACAATAGAATAAAGGAACTGTCTACTAGGGACAAATCCATTATGTTGAGGTGAAATCAGAGTTGGCAAGAGAATTAAGAGTCTAGAAGTCAAAACCTTCGAGATGATTTTATAGATCGAGTTGCAGAGGCTTATGGGTCTGAAAGCCTCAAAGTTCATTGCTCTAGGTTTCTTAGGGATTAGAACTAGAAAAGTAGCATTCAACTCTTTTAGGAGACTTTTGGATCAAAAAAATTATTTAACAACATTAACCACATCTTCTCCAACAATCTCCCTAAACCATTGGAAGAAAAAAATAGGGAACCCATCTAGAACCAGAGCTTTACTCCCATCAAAGGAGAAAATAGCCTTATTAACTTCCTCATTAGTAGGAATAGCAGACAGCATAGAGTTATTTTCCTGATTGATCACATTAGGTATAGCCTCTATTAGATGATCCTGATCATTTTGGTTATTTTCATCATTCTCAGCAAGAAGATTTTTAAAGAATAAAAAAAAATGCTTTTTAATGTCCTCCTCTTCATGCCTAATACCATCCACTTCAATTTGAGAAATTATGTTGATCGCCTTGTGTTTTGAGGCCGATAAATGAAAGTACCTAGTATTTTTGTCAGTAGCAGATAACATTTTTTCAAGTTGAATTTAACTTCCCTTCATTTTTTAGCCACTCTAAACATAGTTGTGCGAGAGATACTTATATTCCACCATTTCTTGATTTCTTCATTAAAAGAAGGATGAGAAAGCCACATTTTTTCAACTTTGAATGGGATATTTTTCTTCTTTAAAGGTTCAACAACAAAACTAATAGGGAAGTGTTCAGATCCAATCCTAGAGAGGGATTTAAGAGAACAATAATAATTAAAGAACCAATGATTAGAGACTAAAGATCTTTCTAATCTAACCTATATAAGATCCAAACCCTTTTTGTGATTCGACAAGGTATTGGAAGCTCCATGAAAATCCAGATCAATCAGCACCTAGTTGTTGACGAAGCTCTGAAAATCCTCTTTGTTCTCCGCATTGATCTAGGAACCTCCAAAATTTTCTTCATTCAATAAGTGTGTATTAAAGTCTCCCATGAAAACCCAAGAATCTCTATCAAAAATCCTCCTAAAGGCAGCCAGCTCCATCCAGAAGGATTTTCTAATACCTTTTCCATTGGGGGCATAGATTTTTGATTGGATCCAACTGAAATTACCCCTAATATGTGTAAATCTAGTAGCAATATGGTTCGTACCTTCCAAAATCAGACCCCCTTTGATTATGTGACTATTCCAAAAGGTAACAATACCTCTTGAAGCACCATTCGAGTTATTTCCATGAGAACTACAATGCTGAAATAGTTTCATCTTTTCCACTTTTTCTTTTGACATTTTCATTTCCTAAATAAGGAGAATATCAGGCTTATGATCATGAACAAAATTGCGCAGAATATCCTGCTTGTGGGGATTATTAAGTCCCCTGATATTCCAAGACATGATCTTCATGAGTTACCAGAGGAGTTGAGGCACTCTAGGATGGTTTTTTGAAACCCATCTGCAATATCCTGAAAACTATTATGCTCGCTTGTCCATTTAGTAGATTTTTTCCCTCGAGAGTTCTTTGTTGCTCCACAGTCTACCTTTGCTTTCGATCTGGTAGAAATGCCACTTGGAGTCTTCCATTGTTTGTTTTTATTTTTCTTCTTCTTAGATAAAACCTCTTCTTTGTCAGTCTCTTCTTGACTATCTGTCTCTCTACTTGATTCCCATTCCTTATTAGTAAGGAGTCTTTGCTCCTAGGGTAATGTCTCCATGATGCCATTCAAATGAAAGGTTGAATAGTTGCTAGAAATTTCAGTAGAATCCCTCAAGAGAAATTTCCAGTGATTTAGACCTCCATTCAACCAACTCCTATTAGAAGTAATAAAGTTATCTTTTCCTTAGTCTTGCAATAAAAAATTAAAAGTAGCACATCAATTATAACTAGTTTAGAAAAAACCTAAAGTTATTTTCTCTCTCATCCCTAAATTCAAAATTCATCTAGATGCCCAACAATGTTGTTGTGATTATTATATTATTTTTCATGTTAGGAGAAAAAAAAATTTCTTTATGAGGGAAAGTTACTTGAATCACTTAATCTCATGAAAAGTTTTTTTTAAGAATCTTTGATGTTAATTCTAATTGTTCATTTTCAATGTTTCTCTTTATTTGGATTCTGGGTTGATTATTGTTATTCTTGAATTCAGATAATACTTATTAGAGAAGTGATATAAGAAGGAAAGGGATTTGTATGAAATTTATGTTTGGCTTTCAAAGAATTAATAGTCTTATTTATGGGCAATTTAATTTTGGAGGTAGTTAATCAAAGTTACTTATGTTCATCACTATAACTTGCTTCATGATAGAGATGGATGCTAAATGTGTAGAGTCATTTTCTTAAGAAATTATTTAATTATTTTTGTAGTAAATTGGATCATCATAAATGGATTCTCTCTTGGTTGTTACAAATTCAATACAATCTAGTTTTCCACCATAACACATGGGTTAATTATTAAGAATACGACTTACTCTAGATTTTGTTATTGTTACAATCTAGTTATGAAAACTATCTAGTGGAGTTGATAATTTTAGATAGGTGTGAACTTTTTCCATGAATTTGAAGCAATGTTATTCATATGTTAATGACATGCCTAAAATTTGGAAATATTAATGTTGATTGTTTGAAAGTGAAAATTTTAACTATGGATGACACTCTTGCTTTCTTTTATTGATGATAGTAATTCAATGTTTAAAAGTTGTTCTAGTAAAAAGATTTGATGTTTTAGTATTGATAAATAATATTCAAAATATTATCTTATATCTCAAGTAGATGATTGAAAATGAGATGAGTTAGCCTCAATTATTACTAATTATCTTGTTTCTAATAATGATGCTTAAATTTGGTGCAATGGGACTATGAGTTGAATCATGTTGTAAGAAAGGACTTTATCCTTAGTGGTATATTGTGTTTTGATCTATGGTGAATTTTTTTACTATTCTAATGTTTATTTTGGGAGTCATGTTGGGGATTGAGAATTTTGTGGAATTGCTTCTTGGAAATCCAATGTGATAGTGATGCAATTGGGTGTTGGTAATTGTTTCAAATGTAAACCAGTTCATGCTTTGATAGTGCTAAGTGGTCTTTATGTGTTCAAAGTGGCTAAGTGTTGTTTCTCTTATAAGTGTGCCTAAATTTTTTAAAGTGAAATTATATAATGTGTTGTGTGAAACCAATGAATCTTAAGTTTGTGACTCAAGTTTGAGATACTGGGTATCCAACTTGGGATAAGAGTGTGGTGGACATATAGGATGATCTACTTGCATATAACCTTATGTTAAATTATGTGTGATGATATTACAAGTTTTGTTGTGCCATTTGATTTAGTGTGGAGTTGTGTTTATTTAATGGGGGTTTGGGTGTGCCTAAGGAGCTGATCTCACTTGAGGATTGAGAGCCTCCTTTATTTGGGGTTGAGGGAGTCCCCCATTCTTTGGAACATGGAACATTGTGATTCTCGATATGTCCCCATGCTAGTCAATGGACAAATGTCAAGAATTTGGTTTCCCCTTGGAACATTGAGCTAGATCTACTTCCCCTTTAAGGACTGCATTTTTTGTTCCATAGTGGAAAAAGTGACTAAGGAGTTGATCTCACTTGAGGGTTGAGAGCCTCCTTCATTTGGGGTTGAGGGAGTCCCTCATCTACTGGAAAATTATGATTTGTTCCTAATGTGTCCTTGTGCTACCCAGTAAAAAGGTGTTAGAAATCATGATCTCCCTTAGATCGTTGAGATAGATCTACTCCCCTTTTGAGGACCACATTTGTCGGTCCATAGTGCAATTTTTTTTTCCTTAAGTGTATTGCATGGGTTGAGGTTGGAGCTAGTGTGCCCAACTTTGGATGATCTTCACTTGGGCTATAAATGTTACAGAGATTGCATATTTAGAGGTATGAGTACTAGATGCAGTGTTCGTGTGGTATCAGTATTGGTCTATTCACATACAAGTAATTATTTAACTAGATATTATTTAACTAGATATTATATTAAGTAGTGTTGGAAACAAAGGGAGAAGAATGCAATTATTTAATTATTGTCATCTAGTATTTGCTAAAAGAATATAAAATGACAAAATGTAAGGCTTGTGAAATATATGTATATATTACATCATTTTTTAAGTTATAGGATTTACAATGATTATGATAGAACTACAGGGATGATTATGAGATATGTCTTGGTGAATGATGTTCTCTTGGGTAAGACTCAATGTATAGATGACTTATTTTAAAGGATACTTCATATTTATATATGGTTGTTTGGTTGGCATCTCTTGGGTTGTGTAGGACTATGCTTGGTTATTATATGATTATTTTATGGTTTGAGACCACCATATTGTTATAAGTGGCATGAGACCACTATGTTTTTCTGCCTATGTGTTTGGAGAATCACCATTCCCCTCCACCCCTTGAGTGGCTTGAAAAAGTCACATAGTGCATGTAAGGTAACAATTTTTGTGAATGTTTATTTTATTTTCTTTTGTTGTTTTTTCAAGTAGTATTATATTTTTAGATATTTAAGTTTGTGTGTTCCTTTTTACCTCAAGGACTTAATTCAATTTAAATAGTTTTTATTTTGATTGAGGTGCTTAATTTGTATTTGATTTATTTACTTATTTATTTATTTTCTTCTTCTTTACTTCTTGAGACTTTGTTGTAAATTTTGAAATCTTATTTTTATCTTCTTAAGTTTGAAGCTTCTTTGAACTACTGGAATATGTGTCATGATGTGAAATGTGTAAACTACTATATCTAGGAGGGATCCCAGGTAGGTCATATGGGGGTGTAGATGCATTGGGGAATTTATTTGGTAAGGATTATTACACAATGATGGAAGCTATTTCAGATTAGTGATATGACATTTGGCACTATTCCTCCTGATAAATCCTATTCCCTTAACCATGGGATTTTTCAATGTTGTGTTGACGGTGTGAGTGTTTTGAACCAATATCTATGATGTTATGCATTAAATATTGTCATTTTCTTGGTAAAAGGAAACGAATGATTTCTTAAGTTGTAAATTCATTATGTTGTGAAATGATTATACGATTGTCAAATTAATGATGATTGAAGTGAACACACACACACACACACATATAGGGTATGTGTAGGATCATGATGGAACAAAAAGTGGCATAATGACTGGTATGTGGCTGACAACTTTTTCTTTACCCAAAATTGATGAAACGAAAAGGGTTTTTAAAGGAGATTCTCAGATTTCCATCAATATAAATTATGTTTTACTTTGAATTTAATAAATAATTATTATTAATTTTCTAGTTGAATTACGACTAATGTAATGATTGGTACGTTGATTGAAAAACATCTATAGCTTTCAAACGATATCACATTATTTAAATCCAAAACATGTGTCACATTCTATGCTTCGCCTACTATAGGATTAAAAAAATAAAAATTGAATTTCATGAAGTTTTGACCAAGTTAAGGTGGTCAAACATACAAGTTTTTATATTTTATCAAAGTTGTAATAAAAAAATCATAATTAATTATTTACTTGAAAAAAATTACAAAAAAATATGCATTACATCAAAACATGAGACCTCTACTTATATCTAAAATATTTTAAAAAAATATTATCATTTTATTGTGGTTAGGGTGGTTTGACAGACACCTACTTCTTATTTTTTCCCTGAGATTTAAGAACTACTGCATTGAAATTTCAAATTTTCACTAAATAGATTTTTTTTGTTTTTAAGAAAATGTAGTAGTTTCAAAACTACATTCAATTTTCTACAGATTCTATTCTTACATATTTTTGAAATAATATAGATAACTTATTCATTTTTTCACGTCAAGTTGCCTAACTCTGATTTTTTTGAATTTTTGCCACTTAAGGGCCTATTTTTTCCATGATGATTCACATACCATATATATATATATATATATATATATATATATATATATATATATATATATATATATATATATATATGATAACATTATAAGTGATAGATGAAGTAATGTGAAATGGATATCTATAATATTGTTTTGTATCATGGATGGATTGTCTTTAGAGTAAACGGTTAAATTGTAAATTTGCCTAATATTTTAGAATACTTTGGAAGATAAATATTTTGATTAAAATTTTGCATAATATATTATTTTCAATTGCTTTTTACTTATGTTTACCTTCACTTTTAGGGACTTCCAGGAGGAAGCCTAATCATGGTGGGGAGAATGTAACACCTTGTTGCTTGTGGCCTTGTTGATCGTAATAGTTTTTGATGATTTATATGCTCTATTCTATGTTCTTTCATATTGGATAGTACACATGAGTAATGTTTGTTGCTACACCATAAAGATGTTCATATTCTTGGGTATGTGCAAGATCATGATGGGCCAAAAAGTGGCGATATGATGGGTATGTGTAGGGTATGTGGCTAACGACTCTTTTTTTTACCCACAATTGATGAAATGAAAAGGGTTTTTAAAAGAGATTCTCAACTTTCTACAAATATAAATTATGCTTTACTTTGAATTTAATAAATAATTATTACTCATTTTCTATGTGAATTATGACTAAAGTCTTGATTGATAGGCTGATTGAAAAACATCTATAGCTTTCAAATGGTATCGCATTTTTTAAATCTGAAACATGGGTCACATTGTATGCTTTGCATACTATAGGATTAAAAGAAAAAATAGAATTTCATGAAGTTTTGACCAAGTTAAGGTGGTCAGACATACGGTTTTTTATATTTTTTAAAAGTTATGATAAAAATATTCATATTTAATTATTTACTTGAAAAATAATTACAAAAAAATATGCATCATATCCAGACATGAGTCCTCTACTTATATATAAAATCTTATAAAATAATATTATCATTTTATTGTGGTTAGGGCGGTCAGATAGACACTTCTCATTTTTTCCCTAAAATATAAGTACTATTGCATTGAAATTTCAAATTTTCTCCAAATAGTTTTTTTTCTCAAATAATCCTAGTAGTTTAGAAACTAAATTCAATTTTCTACAGATTCTATTGTTACATATTTTTGAAATAATATAGACAACTTATTCAAATTTTTACGTCAAGTTGCCTAACTTTGATTTTTATGAATTTCTTGCCATTAAAGGGTCTGTTTTTTCCATTATGATCCTGCAGATACCCTCTTGATTAATCCTATCTAATGGTTGTTGTGAATTCTTTTGACAGTCAATTAAGTTCAATTATTTGTCTATGTAATATGCAATGATTAATATGCTTAGTTATTGATAATACTACTATCTATATTAGGTGGATTACCTTGTGTTACATAATTACATATCATAGATGTGAGCATATGTGATTATGAAGGAAATTATTGATATAGAATGTTACTTATAGTATTATACATTATAAGTTAAACATTCTACTGATATCAGCGGTGATATTTTGATAACAGATGGTATTCACTCTATTGTTCCTTAACACTATAACAAGTATCATATGATTAAGGAGTGTTACTGTGTATATCAGTGGATCTAATTTTCTAATTGATTATTATTCTTGAAATTTTTAATTCATGTAATTTTATTTAATTATTATTAAAAATGAGTAATATTGACACACTTTCTTGGTTGAATAAAATAGGTAAAAATTGGCCAATGTTGATAAGGGGGTCACATAGCTACTTCTATTATTGTATCCTTGTGAAATATTAATCTTGTCATGGGCATATGTTTTAACCTTGTTCTATGTGGTATGGGTTGTGTGTATGTGAGAATTTTTTTATTAATCCCTTAAGTCACTTTATTAATATGGTCACTTATTTTATGTTTTATGTAGTCTTTATGTGGGATTATTTGTTTAAAAAGTTTCCTAGGTGATAGGTTTATGGGGTTGGGGTATTTTTATTCCATAAAACCCCTTTCATAAAGTCTTAAACCCACTCTAATTAATCAATTATGAAAAGTGATGAAAATTGGAGCTGAAAGGGTTGTTGGGAAGTTAAAATGGAGGTTGCCTTTTCCCCTTACATGTATTCTTTCTATTTATGAGAACGGGGTTTTTTCTCTCTTCTTATTTTTTGTTTGTTCTTATCTTTGGGCCAATTCATTTTGGGGATTGTACTTGAGTTTTTGTTGGGTTTTCATTCTTCATTTGCATTTCTTTCCATATTTTTGAAGAAGGAGCAATGGAAGAGAGTGCTTTGAGGGAGTAATTCCACAAGTTGGATAGAAAACTTCCTTACTGAAGCCTAACCTTTTAGTTGTCTATCTTTGTTGATTTTTAATAAGTTTTTTGTCATATTGAACTTACTTAGAAAAAATAATATGTAAAATTTCATGTTGAATCTCATGTTTGACTACAGGGTATGTGCAGGATTATGATGGGCCAAAAAGTGGTGATATGATGGGTATGTGTAGGGTATGTGGCTGACGACTTTTTTTCTACCCAAAATTGATGAAAAGAAAAGGGTTCTTAAAGGAGATTCTCAACTTTCTACCAATATAAATTATGCTTTACTTTGAATTTAATAAATAATTATTATTTATTTTCTATTTGAATTGAGACTAAAGTCTTGATTGATAGGCTGGTTGAAAAAAATCTATAGTTTTCAAATGCTATCACATTTTTTGAATCTAAAACATGCATCACATTCTATGCTTCACATAATATAGGATTAAGAAAAATATTAAATTTCATAAAGTTTTGACCAAGTTAAGATGATCAGACATACGAGTTTTTATATTTTTTAAAAGTTGTAATAAAAAAATCATAATTAATTATTCACTTGGAAAAAAATTACAAAAAAATATGCATCACATTGGTACATGAGTTCTCTACTTATATCTAAAACCTTATAAAAAAATATTATCATTTTATTGTGGTTAGGGTGGTCAGACAAACACTTCATATTTTTTCCTTGAAATTTAAGTACTACTATATTGAAATTTCAAATTTTCACCAAATATATGTATATTCTTTTAAATAAGCCTAGTATTTTAGAAACTACACTCAATTTGCTACAGATTCTGTTCTTACATATTTTTGAAATAATATAGATAACTTATCCAAATTTTTATGTCAAGTTTTCTAACTCTGATTTTTCTAAATTTTTCGCCACTTAAGTGCCTATTTTTTTCATGATACCCTACAAGTAGTGCATTAGGGTTACTATTGGTTGAAACATCCACTTTGATTCGTTTAATACTCGTTTGTGTGTTAAAATAAGTAAATATGAATGTAAGATGTTGTGATATGCAAAGTATGTAAAGTGTAAACTTGTCTAGAAATCCTTGTGATTAGTGGTTGTAATATATCAAGTTTAGTAATGTGGATGTTATATTTTACACTTTGGTTGTAAATCCTATGTAGAAATTATTTTTTGGAAGTGTTATGTGACAATAGCTCAGTGTAACACCTCTCTAAATCTAGGCTGGTAAGGTAGCATTCTGATTTTGATTTGATATTTTAAAATGTTAAATGTTGTTATAATGAGATTATAAATTGATGGTTATATGAAAGGTTATCATGTTTAGCTATTATTCTAGATTACATTTTTATATGATTATGGACAGGAAAGGGATGATGTCATAACAATCATATCTGAGAGGCTTACGATATCATGACCCTCTTCCTGATGATTGATGTTGTTTTGACTATATAATATATGTTATATGCACATGTACTTTGATGTGTAATTGAAGTGATGCAGTTATTGAGTATCGAATCCACCTGGATCCACAAGCCTGAGCATACTCCTATTCCCCGATGGTGGTTACTGGAGGTAGTCACAGGCCAAATTTCCCCTACCCTAGCCCATTGTACCCTATTAGTGCAGTGTTTCTTGGTTGATGTCTTACCGTTCGGTTACCTAACGGTAATGTCCAAAGCACCTTTCAGTTGTATGTGCTTTACCAGTATGTCTCATAGAGGTAATTTCTTGGGTTTTGTTAATATTTAATGTGGATTATATATATATTTAATTGGTTGTTGGTTTCTTGATTTGACATCTTTGACATATTTTCATGATTTTATATATGGCATTTTATAGTGTTTTATTGATGGGAGATTTGAATGGTTATATCCATGACATTTTAAATATGTTATTTTAAATGATTTTTATTGATCATTCAAAAGAATGATATATTTCTTTTGGAAAATTGTAAATGATTTTATTAATCCTTTTTGTGAGCCCTCATAGTTTTATTTAAATCTTCTTGGGGAGCTTGTGTGTATTTAATGTTGGATTTAAATTATTATTCTTATATGAAATACAAAATGTTGTTTATTAGTGATTTTAATTTATTTATTTAGAGAGCATTAATAGCTTGCCTAATAAAATGTTTTATTTCATTTTATTGTGTGGAGGAGTTTAGTTAAAATAAATAAAGGGAAGCCTTGTCTTTGATATATATATTCATTTTTGTTTTGGAGAGAGTTATTCTTTTGTAAGGGAAGAAATTTTATGTTTTGGAAGGAGAAGGAAAACCCCATGATTTGGGTGATAGAGTTGGGGAGAAATGTGGAGTTTTTGCTGAGAAGATTTTGTGGGCATCTGATTGTTGATTTTAGCATGCCATTTCCTCTTTGTTGTCCCAGTTTGTAACCCAGTCATGCTTTACAGTTAAAGCATTCCTCCATTTCTATTTTGGAGAAAATTGAGGTATTTTTCTTTTATCCTTCAATCTTGTATGGCTGGTAATTTAGGCATTCACTCATGTTTCTTGTATGGCTGGGATTTTTCTGATCTGGGTTAGTTTTATTATATGAAAATTAGAGGAACTCCTTTATTTCATTTTTGTATTGCTTGGAGGTTTGAATGATGGATATTTTAAATTCAATTTTCTACCCCGTAGTATTTTGTATGGCAATTTTTTGTACATTTCCAACAAATATGAAATGGGTTGTTGAATAAAATCTAATTTATGGGTTCTTTCATATTCTTCTTTTTTTGCCCAACTTGTAAAAAAATGTTTTTCTTTGCTGCTCATTATCCTCTTGATAAAAAAAAAATTCAAGGGTGCATTTCATGTATAAATGCCAAGATCTCAACTAGGTCTTTGGAAAATTTTAATTCTGGGCACTTTCATTTTTGGTCAAATTTGTGTCTTCTTGTTAAATGAAGTTTTTATTTGCTACTCTTTAACTTCCAATTAAAAATGTAAAATAAAGTTGGATTCCATGTAGAAACGCCCATATCTCAATTGGGTCTTTGCCCGATTTTGAATCCAGGCACTTTCATTTTTCATGTTTTTGCCCAACCATGCTTAAAATGACGTTTTTTTCTACAACACCTTATTTCGGGTTAGAAAATTAAAAATTAAAGATGGAATCCATCTAGAAACATCAAAATATGAACTAGGTCATTGTCTGATTTTTTATCTAGGCACTTTGACCTTTTATGAGATTTCTAGACCTCTTTCTCATGCGTTTGCATAGCAGTTGAAACTATGTTTTTTGCCACTACCTCTTGGTAGATTTTATCTAATTTAAACATGATTTTGTGGGATGGTTTAGTGAGTTTTATACCAAATTATATGATTAGTTATTTTATGAAGTTAATGGTGAATGTTTGAATGTATTTGATCTACTTGTGAGTGTATGAGATCAGTTGTTTGAATGATCTCACAACAATGTTTGTTTGGCTATTTTTAATGGTTTTATGATGGATTTTAGTGAATTTTTCTTTGTTCATATTTTCTTTGGGTCCCTCGTTTGGTTAAATGAGATGGGGTAAAACAATTATAAGATAATGAATCCTCGGGCATGGCCTTGAGTGCTTTTAAAGGCTAAGGATGCACTTGAGAAGGCCTATCCATCTGTAGAGCATTGAGTTATTCATCTACAGAATGTTGATTTGGGCATGATTGAAATTCCTCATCTATATGAGAGGTGTACTTGTACCGTTTGGTGCCATCCCTTCGAGCACACATGATGACACTCCATTTGATCTGTACTCTAGTACCTCATACCTTAGTAGTCATGAGTAGTACCCGACATGTTATTGTATGTGCATCTTCATGTTGTGACATTGGCTTTAATGCATTTTATTCCATGTTTTCTTCATGTCTAATGTGAGTGTTGGCTATATGTTACCCTTGCCTTTTTTTTCTACTTGGGCCTTGTGACTACCTCTGAGCATGGTGGGGTGGCCTCTTTTGAGTCCACATGATAGGGAGGCATTGCCACCGCCATTGGGGACCAACGTATAGGTTATTGGAGCACTAGTTGGAGTTGTTCTCTCTTGTACTTGTATCATATGTTGATTTATTTCATTTATGGTTATGCCTTTATACTCATGTATATTCCTTTATGAATATTGTACTCTCTTAAGAGAGGAGATGTAATTATGTAGATTAATGAGAAGAAATGTGATGTTTTATATTGGCTTACGAGTTTTGGTGTTGGTATCGGACTCACTTGTATTATGATGATCTTTATGGCTTTTCCTTCAGAATTTTTCATGCAAAAATCAAATTTTTGACTATGTATTTCCTTCATTCTATAATATGCAAAAGTTTCAATGCATTGCAGCTTTATGTTATTGTTTTGTGTTCCTGCTACAAAATTTCTGACACATTGGAGCTTTTTGTATGTATTCTATGTATTTCTAGAGTATCGGCACATAAGGTTCCTGAGTAGAAAGTTTCAGAGTAGGAAATTCCAGAGCAGAAGGTTCCAAAGCAAAATTTATGGAGTTATCTTATTGCTCCTATTTGGGTATTCTCTGGAGGGTGGATTAGTCCTCTCCTTTGGGTTGTGTTCAGCCATGCTTGGCCATGAATGTTTTTGATATATTATATTGGAAGCTAATTTTTGTTTAAGTTATTTTTTATGTTATAAAAAAAAATTATCTTGTCCTCTTTTGGCTCTTACCCTTCAGGGTTGTGTAGCAGGATGTTACACTCAGTGGTGGATTGAGTCTTAATCCCATGGTACAGTGGAGAGCCCATTGGCCCAGATTATTATTTTTCTTTGTGTATCTTTGTATTTTAGGTACATGTTTCTAATAAGAAAAAATATATTGGGACTTTCAACCAATTGATTTCAAGAGAGAAATAGGTTGGTTTTGTTGAGGTAACAATATTGTTGCCCTTATGCCAAAGAATAATCTATTTAAAATTACTTTCACATATTTGATCATAAAAATTGATAAACATGCCATTGAAGCACATAATTTAATGGCTTTTACTTTCATTTATTTTGGAAAAGTATATTTAAATTTTTTGTTAACCTAGATCACCAATTATGATTTATTAAGAAAACATTTACATCCTTATTCATAATAAAATTTTGTCATAAAACAGACCTAAAAATATATTCACACATAATGAAATACAAAGAATTAGATGATAAAATTAAAAGAGTTTCTAGAAATGCAATATTAATAGAACATATCAAAAAATTAGAGAAACACAGTAAACCAAATAGAATATATGATTAAAACATTATCATCTCCTACTTTGAAATTAAAACAATAAATTGAAAGCCAAAAATAAATTGAATGAAAGTAAGTTATGATATCATGAAGGAAAGAGAAATATCTAAAGGAACTCTTAAATCAGAAATATAGAAACATGAGAAAAAATCTTTATGTGGATTCTTAAGTTAGTTTTCAAAAATTAGTTTCTAGTTATCCATTAAGAGCCTTAATTGTATAGTGGTTAGAAATATTGGTTCACTATTGTTAATTTTATTTATCCTCTTATTTCCACGATTGTGTTCTTGTTAGAGAGTTTAATTATTTATTTGGTTTACTAGTGGATGAAAAATATCTCCATTTAATCCAAGATACAATATTTTAATTTATATCATAGTGATTCAAACAACTTATCATAAAAGAGTCTAGGTATAGTAAGCAAAGTTGGTAATTGAAATCACCTAGAATTTTTTATAAGGATAATAATAATTTGTGTAGACTTACATATAAAATAAAGACATAAGATTTAATTTGTGAATTATAACCTTAAATCTTATAAATCCATTAAAGTATAGTTACTAACAAATGCTAACAAATTAAATAGTCATAAATTATGTGTATAACTTTAGTTGTGTGTGTATACTAGAAATATACATAATCAATCTCAAGTTGTTGAGTTATTAGTCCTATAATGATAAGGTGTTGAAAATTGGATGGTATAGTTCTTGTTAGCTTATTTCTTGTATACTTATGCTTGTAATATTGGTTTAAACTACTATTTAAATTATTATCTTCATTTATAATGATTAGGTATTAAATAGCTCACTTGCAAAGGTAAATAGATTGACGTTAATTCAACACTTATGATGCATCTTTAGTATTTGATTCTATTGCATATCTCAGCCTAAGTTATGTAATCTTGATTTTACCTTCACTAACATTTTCAAATGTCCTTTTTTATTCTAATTTAATGGTAATAATATCTCTAGGGGATTAAGTTAATGCTATTATGGATATTTAATACTAACCTTATCAAAATATTTTCCATTTTTATGTGTAGTTTAAATGAATTAAAATGATGATTACAATTAGTGTAAATTTGGAACAATAATGTTTGATTTTAAAAAGGAAAAATCATCTATTTTGTTAATATTAACATTGGGTGTATACATTTTTTTAATCCTCATAAATTAATGATTACAAAATTTTTAAGTGACATTATCATTTATTTATTCCCTCTTGTAAATCTAATTTTTGGATTAGCAGAGAAAGTATCTAACATGAAAAATATTCCTTTGGATCATACAAAACTTCATCATTATTTCTATCATTAGACAAGTTATAAATTTATTTTTTTATCTTTAATTATTCTATTCTATTATTTACTTCTCTTATTTAGTTACTTTGTAGAATTATACTAGCTTAATCTTGGGGAGGGCATTGCAAGATGGCCAACTTTAGATTCAATCGCAACACCTTAACTAGGTCGAGTATTCCTACAAGTCCAAATATTAGTTGAGCCCATAAAAGAAGGTTGTGATATGAATAATCCTTTAACACTTTATGATACACTAGCACTCCAAGAAGTGACCCCATTGAGCCAATGGAAAATATTATACCCACAAGTTCATGTATCCCAAATAGTCAACAATTAATGGAGCTTGATTTTTAATTTCTAACTAGAAAGAAAGAAAAAAACATATTAAAGTGTCCCTTGGTAGAAAAAGAAAGGTCTAAGTGTCCTAGCAATCATCATTGATTACGTTCCATTGTTTTTGTTGTTGTGCATAAATTTGTTAAACTAAGAATTGCAAACATGTTTACTCTAGTATTCTATGAATGTGTGTTATCAAAATAAGCACTCCTATCATTATCAATTTCCATTTGATACAATTTTTATCCATTTTTTTGTTCTACTAATTATATTCTAACATCAACTCTAGTATTCTGTAGATTTGGTTGTCCTACATGATTTTTTTTATCTATGAATGTGTTGCCAAATGAAACGTCAAAATTAGGAGTTACAATGGTAGTATTGGTTGTGCCACATTATTTGCACTATTATAATGATAGATATTTTATAGTAATTAATAGGGAAACTCATTTTTCTCCCAATAGGCTTGTGATATGGGAAGGAAAACCTTGGTGACATTATCTATCAATAAAGAGTGCAATAGAATACACAATAAAACCATACTTGAGAGAATGTTGGGCTTTCTTTGGGATTTGTATACTAGTAAAATTTACCTTCCTAGATATTAAAAATTATAGCTAATGATATGTACATGTAGAGAGAAGGTCTTTATACTTTAGGGAACTTTATAGCTTTCCATATAGTCTGGTTTGCCTCCAAATTTGTTTGAAAGACTGGGTCAAAAAACTAAAGTTATGCTCAATGCCCAATTGTAAGCAAACTGACAACTCAATATAATGAAGAGAGTTCAATAACTTGCCTACTTGTGTGCATTGTTAGTATGATGAGGGTCATATAGAATAAATCCAAGAAGAAGGGGCATTATAGCTGGCAAGCAGAGTAATCCTATTGCTCCCTATTAGAAAACATGCAAGGATCATATCAATTGTTGATAAACATGCATGGAATAAAATCATCTCCAACAATTTATTATTTTACTCCTAACCATCAATCAAACTCCAAAGCAAGTGGGATAGAATATTTTACCATTTCCACATCATGCTATGGAATTATATAAATAAATAAAAATCATAACTTTTAGTAAATTTCCAACATGAGGATTCACATTATGAAAGAAAAAACACACAATTTGTCTATTAGGGGAGGGAAATTAAATCAAAACTTGGGCACCATGGAGATGTATTTCCACACCACTTATGTAGAAACCTACAAGTGCTCTAGTTGGTGAGCTCGTACCACATAAGCTCTACATATATGATGCCAAGAGAGGATAGTGAATACTATTTTTTATTATACAAGCATCCATAATAATATCTACAATGGCACGTCTACCAATTACATCCATATGAAACACTCTAGTAATGAAAATGGGCATTATTCTATGTAGAGAGATGACCACTACAAAGATCAACACCATAAAGCCTACTCAACAGACAAAGGACAATTTGAGTTTAAAAATTTCGGCAAGTTATATTCATCTCCATGTTAAAGAGATAGGGCAAGAAGCCATCAATGTAGCTTGCAACAAAAGACATAAAAATTGTGGTATTTTTATGAAACTATTACACTATGGAGAAGAGAAACATATAATTCTACTTTTCAAATGTATATTTTGAGAAGATAATGTTTCTCAAGGATTAGTATCTATTATCGACCTCTATAGTACTCAATTTCTCAAAATCTAAATCAACACATTCAAAGGAAAACAAAATCATACAAGAGTCAACTCTGTTAAAATGAAGTTATTAATAACTAGATCAAGGAAAAGAGTATAACATGCAAGGATATGAAATAAGGGCGGTGTTGATATCCTGCAACTAGGAGAACATCTATGAGTAGACCCAGAGTAGTTTCATGATAAGCTCTCATTAGGTCTTCAGAAAATCTATAACATGTATCCCTCAAAATCTGGGCATCACAATATTGTTGATATTATAGTCTTAGGGTTAGTGGATATCTAGAAATCATGCAGGTCGCTACTTGATGAGGCATCCACCCAGGTCACCTATTGATTTAGATGCATATTCCATGATAAGAATCCCATCTCCAAATGATATAGACCAAATAGCATGTAATGCACACATCTTGAGGGACACATGTTATAGATTATTTGAAGACCTGTTGAGAGCTTATCATGTGATCTCATCATGGTTGGGGATCCCATTAGCAGATGTTGGTTCATTATCATTGAGTTGATTTGTTTGGGGGCATAACTAAGTAGAATATGATCCTCACTTAGCAACTTCCCAAATTTTGTATATATAAACCTCCCTGGACATTAGAATATGGACAATGAGATTAGGAAAATCTACTATAACTATCCATCCCTACAATTTCACTTTTATAAATTGAGTTTTAGTTGTGTGTGTCAAATTAGTTTTAAATACATGTTGATTTGAATTACCATATAACATTTTATCAAAGTATAAATTTTGGGGTGTTCATCTAGGAAAGGCCCTAACAAATTAGCACATTAGAGAATAAATTATTAGCGTCTTCAACAAAATATTCCTCTACAACAAGAATCACATTAAGTATATTTATTTATTTATTTAATTTTTGCATTTAATATTAATGTCATTCCCAACTCATATATCTTGCCTTATAATTTATTAATTTCTTTAAATATTTAGTTAGCCTATATTTTTATGTAAGTGTGATTTGTCTTCATTACAATCATGTAATTAATATTAAAAACTAAAAAATAAGATTGCTCTACTCATAAAGGATATATTTCTTTTGTTGGTATGCTAATTAGTAGTATTATTTTGGTTCACTTAAATTTAAACATTAGGATGTCCAAAATATTTTTTTTGTGGAAAAATTAGGGATCGATATGGTAGCTTTGGTACCACCACTTTAGGGTATATTTACTAGAACAGATGAAGAGATTGGGTATGTGCAGGATCATCATGAAAAAAATAGGCCCTTAAGTGGCAAAAAATTTAGAAAAATCAGAGTTAGACAACTTAACATAAAAATTTGAATAAGTTATCTATATTATTTCAAAAATATGTAAGAATAGAATCTGTAGCAAACTGAATGTAGTTTCTAGACTGCTGGGATTATTTAAAAAAAAATCTATTTCGAGAAAATTTGAAATTTAAATGTAGTAGTACTTAAATTCTAGGGAAAGAATAAGAAGTAGGTGTCTGTCTGACCACCCTAACCACAATAAAATGATAATAATTTTTTATAAGATTTTAGATATAAGTAGATGACTCATGTCCCAATGTGATGCATATTTTTTTTGTAATTTTTTCCAAGTAAATAACTAATTATGAATTTTTTATTACAACTTTTAAAAAATATAAAAATTTGTATGTCTAACCACCTTAACTTGGTCAAAACTTCATGAAATTCATTTTTTATTTTAATCTTATAGTATGCAAAGCATTGAGTGTGACACATATTTCCAATTCAAAAAATGTGATACAATTTAAAAGCTATAGATGTTTTCAATCGCCTATCAATTAGGACTTTAGTCATAATTCAAATAGAAAATGAATAATAATAATTTATTAAATTGAAAGTAAAGCATAATTTATATTGGTGGAAAGCTGAGAATCTCCTTTAAAAACCCTTTTTGTTTCATTAATTTTGGGTAAAAGAAAGTCATCAGCCATATACCCTAAACATACCCATCATATTACCACTTTTTGGCCCATCATGATCCTGCACATACCCGATTGGTAAATTGCATCTTATTCTATTTGACCCAACCATCACAGGAGTTTACAAGAACATGTGTCATTCGATTCTAGATAGCTTAGAGAAGATTAGAAAAACAATTGATACCACAAATGCTTATTTTGTTGGCACTGTAGTGCCTATTCTTGCTTAGGTACAACAAGAGGTTAGTGGCCAAGTTTGTCTTGCAAAATTTTAGCTACAAGTCCTAAAAGAAACCATCAAATAAAATTGTTTTCCATATTAGACTACTAGATCCAAGGTTCAAGGATATCGGGTGACTCAATGTGCCGATCCTTAGATGGCCCCATTGCTATACCTACACTTTCTTGTAGCACAAGGTAATTATCCAAATAATGACCAAATTCCTTTATAATTTGCACAAGAGTTGTATGTTGAGGCCCATTTTGACCTCAACATCAACTACTTGAAATTATTAGAATATTATGGTCATGGGTATTGTAGGGTTGTTGAAAGGGACCCTTTTCATCAACTAGATCAACATCATCTAGTTTATCAATATTTGGTTTGGTAGATATTGCATGCTATCTCCCCAACCATGACAACTATTGTATGCTAGGTTTTCATTGCTTCCCAAAGGTAAGCAATTGACAGTGTTGGTGATATAGCAAATGTGGCATCTACTATATCTATTGATCATGTGGGGAGATATTTCATGATTCATTTTGCACAACCTAGACCATTGGATCATGGTAATGATCCTTATGGTAGGGTGGGTGTCCCTTCACCCTTAGACATAGATGGTATTATAGGAGACTAGTTGATTTAGAGTATAGAAGATTGCTTATTGGATGACCTATTGGAGGAATATTTTTTCATTGCATCTGAGCTTGATATCCCACTACATGAAGCTAGAGGACATGTCGGTAGAGATTTCCATTCACATCCAAGATCCAACTATGCTACAAGTCCTTTAAAAATTTCTCATCACCCTAGCAGTGTTGCACATCCTACATATCCACCTACTAATCATTCGACTACTAGAGAGAATGATACACCTACTAGTCTTGCGAGTGTTCAACGCCATGCATCCCAGGGCCTAGATTCACTTGACGATAAGTTTTAGAGGATGGGATCATTAGGTTATCCAAATACTCTAATACATGAAGACTTGTCATCGATGCCATCTCACCTGGTTAGTCTACTACACTTGTCAATATTGTCGCTAGCAAGGGAGACCCAAGATAAAGATGAGTTGATAGATAAGATCATTATAGTGGATCCTATAACACCTAATACAAAGGTATGTATGTATGTACAAGAATGCATAGTTTAAACTTGTTTAAAAATTAAATTCCCTTTTTTACATATATGGCAGATAGTCCTAATGCACATATTTATGTTATATATATATATATATGGGTATGTGCAGGATCATCATGGAAAAAATAAGTCCTTAAATGGCAAAAAATTCAGAAAAATCAGAGTTAGGAAACTTGACGTAAAAATTTGAATAAGTTATCTATATTATTTCAAAAATATGTAAGAATAGAGATTGTAGAAAATTGAATATAGTTTCTAAACTACTAGGTTTATTTATTAAAAATAAATAAAATCTATTTGGTGAAAAAATTGAAATTTCAATGCAGTAGTACTTAAATTTCAGGGAAAAAATAAGAAGTAGGTGTTTGTCTGACCACCCTAAGCACAATAAAATGATAATATTTTTTTATAAGATTCTAGATATAAGTAGAGGACTCATGTTTCGATGTGATGCATATCTTTTTGTAATTTTTTTCCAAGTAAATAATTACTTATAAATTTTTATTTACAACTTTTGAAAAAAATAAAAAACTTGTATGTCTAACCACCTTAACTTGGTCAGAACTTCATGAAATTAATTTTTTTTTTTTAGTCCTATAGTATGCAAAGCATAGATTGTGACACATGTTTCAAATTCAAAAAATGTGATATCGTTTGAAAGCTATAGATTTTTTTCAATTAGCTTATCAATCAGGACTTTTGTCATAATTCAAATAGAAAATAATTAATAATTATTTATTAAATTTGAAGTAAAGCATAATTTATATTGGTGGAAAGCTAAGAATCTCCTTTAAGAACCCATTTCATTTTATCAATTTTGGGTAAAAAAAGTCGTCAGACACATATCCTACACATACCCATCATATCACCACTTTTTGGCCCATCATGATCCTGCACATACCCATATATACATGTAAATATGTATATATATACATATATATGTATATACATGTATATATATAGTAGAGGGAGTTAGCTCATGTTACATCTAGTATGAGGTTGGAGCATGTACATAGGCATGATTTCAATTGATGTGAGTAGTGTTAGTGGACATGTGAGTTTTAATTTTTTATATCATGTACTCATGTGTGTATATAATTTGTACACAAGTAGGTGATCCCACAAAGATGGCTTACAATTTCTGGGAGATTTTGATTTTTGTTAAAATCACATATTTTTAGAAAATATAATGATTTAAGCCTTAAAAATTTCCATTTAAAGCATTTGAATTTAACAGGGTTTGATCAAACTACCTTAGATCAAACCCCCTTGGATAGAACCTTGCTAGTTTTAAACCATATTTATAACAAAGTCTCCTTTACACCTATGAAAATGCTAATAAAAAAACCCTTTTGATTTACCTTTTGGGGGATCAAATGAATTCATTTAATTTTTTTTGTAAGTATGTAGTCCTTATTATAAGCTTCCCAAAAATTATAATTTTAAATAAATTTAATTTAATTGTTATATTTATTTTTTATTTCTAGTGAATGTAGGTTTTTCCACTGAAAATCAAGCTCTTTATTCTATACATGTGGAAAAATAGAAGATTATCATTTTTTTTTTTTAAAAGTATGCATGCACTAGATATTGAAGTCCTTGATTTAACAAAAAAAAAAGAATTTTGATACATACAAAAAAGGTTATGTGTTATACAGTCCGCCTATGTTTGAATTGTAATTAGTTTGACTTTGAAACTTCATTAAGGAAAAAAAAAATCAATAAAATACTATGAAACAAATTAGAAGCACTAGATATCATAGTTCAAAATCTAAATTTGAAAAAATATAATTTTATCCTTCATGGAAAAAAAAATGTGTTATACGGTGAGCGTCACTCCTTAAAAATGGTGTTTATTGAAAAAAAAATAGTTTTTGAAGGAGATGGAAAAAGAAGTGCAATCTGATTCCAAATTTTTTAAAAAATATATATTTAGAATCTATAGAAAAAATGTCACAAATCACTAGTTTGCATCATCTTCAAATTCCTCATGGTTTAGCAGCTATAGGTGCCCAAAAGTGAAGATTAAGTTAGAAAAATTAGTTCATTGTCCAGTTTGGCCAAAAATTGTAAACCAATATTGTTGGATCACCCATGTATATAGACATATAATTGTTGTCATGGAAGTGTGAACCCTTTGCTGAGATAATGAAATCACTTAGCCACCTTGTGAAACATGGGATGATCTCCTTGAGTGTGGGCTTAGATTGTGGAGATCAACCTCCAGAGAGGGTTGGCTCCCTTGGATTGATCACCTAAACTAAGCTATCTAGTAATGCTTGCTGAGAAAAAAGAGGAGGATAACATGTAAATGAATACTAAACTAAAGGATGATGTACCAAATGCTTATTTTTAGAGCCTATACTACTGTTTGGACTTATAATCTAATAAAATGAACAAGATTATTCACACAAAAATTAGGTTTTACCTACTTATACATTAGTAATTTATAGGAAATGTAAAATTTTCCTCAATCCTAGAAGGAAAAATCAAATATTCTCACAATTAGAAATTGTTGAAACTAATTTCATAACCTATGACCTGCACAAGGTATGCATATATTTGCAAAAAGGTGCTCAAGATATGAGACATTATTGAGGATTTATATGAAATCACAAAAGAAACATCGATCATTTATAGTTGCACGCAAGAATGTAGATTAGAGAGGGAAAAATGCTTGTCTTTTATTGATAAAAAGAAATATTACATAGCTATATATATCTAAAAATGGAATTTCTTTTGTTGATCTAGCATGAAAGAATCTTAAAGAGAGTTACAATACATGTTAGAAGAAGAAAGAACTACATAAAACTACTGCAAATTCTTCCTTTTATGCTACTCAATGGTTGTACGAGAATAGGAACATGTGTGGAGAAAGAAGTACAAGTGTTTGCTTGAGTTAGCTAGGTTAAATTCTCCTTGCTCGTCCAAAACTAAAAACCCTACTTTGTATACCCTAAAAATACTCCAAAAAGGTTTTGGGGTGATGAAAAATTCCTCCCTTGACATCTTCTACCATCAAAGCACCTAAAAAAACTCCTAGATGCTTGCAAAAAGGTTCAAACTAGTCAAAAACTGCCCTATATCTTTTGCAACTCGTGCACACCTCACCAAACTACCATAGATGCTCAGAATTGCTCATTACTTCCCTTAAAATACCACTTCCATGATAATAGGGCATGTAAAAAAAGGATTGACTACTCATCCATCCTTTACCATTCATATGTCATGTAAACTTCAATAGTCTTATATTTATTTGTTTTGGAGAAACATTTACATGACTTGTCATCTCATGGAAAATTTCTTCATTGTCATTGGTAACACTACAATAAACTTTCAATTAATTGAACAAATAATACTCCACTAGATCTGAGGCATCAAATATCTTATGTTTTCGGTATGTGCAAGATCATCATGGAAAAAATAGGCCCTTAAGTGGCAAAAAATTCAGAAAAATTGGAGTTAGGCAACTTGATGTAAAAATTTGAATAAGTTATCTATATTATTTCAAAAATATGTAAGAATAGAATTTGTAGAAAATTGAATTTAGTTTCTAAACTACTAGGTTTATTTAAAAAAAAAAATATTTAGTGAAAATTTGAAATTTCAATGCAACAGTACTTAAATTTCAGGGAAAAAATAAGTAGGTGTCTCTAACCACCCTAACCACAATAAAATGATAATATTTTTTTATAATATTTTAGATATAATTAGAGGACTCATGTCCGATGTGATGCATATTTTTTTTGTAATTTTTTCCATGTAAATAATTAATTATGAATTTTTTATTAGAACTTTTAAAAAATATAAAAACTTGTATGTCTGACCACCTTAACTTGGTCAAAACTTCATGAAATTCATTTTTTTTAAAAATCCTATAGTATGTGAACTATAGAATGTGACACATGTTTCAGATTTTAAAAATGTGAGATCGTTTAGGGTATGGGCAGGATTATCATTGAAAAACAGGCCCTTAAGTGGCAAAAAATATAAAAACTCGTATGTTTGACCACCTTAACTTGGTCAAAACTTCATGAAATTCATTTTTTATTTTTCTAATCCTATAGTATCTGAAGCATAGAATGTGATGCATGTTTTGGATTCAAACAATGTGATACCATTTGAAAGCTATATATGTTTTTCAATCAGCTTATCAATCAGGACTTTAGTCGTAATTTGAATAGAAAATTAATAATAATTACTTATTAAATTCAAAGTAAAGCATAATTTATATTGGTGGAAAGTGCAAAATATCCTTTAAAAACCCTTTTCGTTTCATCAATTTTTGGTAAAAAAAATAGTCGTCAGCCACATACCCATCGTATTGCCGCTTTTTGGCTCATCATCGTCTTGCACATACCTTTTTATGCTAAACTCATCTGAAATACCTCGTAGCTTGTTAGAATCCTTGACTTTGGATGGACAACAATCATCCTTGAACTAGATGGGCCAATTACTATTTACAACAATTGAAGCCTCTAAACTAAGATTGGTATGTGAAGAGACATTTATCATTCCAAATGACCCTGATGCAACATAACTATCTTCACTACATATTATAGATCTATAATCTTCATGGTGGATAGTTTGTTAGATAGTCTTCATACAATATTGATGAGACCTCATCCTCTATAGAGTGTAGTCTTTAAAATGATTTTCCTATTAATCTACCATTAATTATCTCCTATTCAACCTTTATACCTCTTCAACAGTCCCATAACCTCCATCTTTCCCCTATAATGTCTTCAGATGTTCTATCACTGCTTCTACACTTATAAATGGAATCTCCCCTTCCTCCTAATGTGATGCTTATGAATCAAATTGTCATCACAAAAAACTTTAAAAGGTCTATTAGTCAATCAACAAATTCAAAATGAGTCTACACTTTATGGTTTGTAATATTCAATTACTTTCAGACCAACTTTCATTATTTTTTTTCTTGAGCTTCATTTTATGTCTCTAGATGGTTGTATTTATCCCTATATAAATCTTTCATCGTGATCATTTGCATCATGCCAGAAAGGAATAAGACAATCATAAATGACTTGATTATGGAGAACCAATGGATTTAATCATCTATCATTAGAAGATATGTATCCCAATGAGATTCTCGTTTTACAAACCTCCCTTCAGAGTGACAACATAATTGCAAATGACCTCTTTACCTTCATCCACTTCTTGAGGAGAATCAGAACTAAAAACATAACACTTAGTATTTGCATTTCAGGTTATCTACTTGCTCAAACCCTTCTTGCAATAACAATTTAACTCATGTACTAAAGTCTCACAATTTCCATCTCTTGACAAACCTTCAACAATCACCAATAGTGGGAAGATCTATGTTCTTCATAATAGGTTAGAAATTGTGTTCTTGGCATGTACTGCTCATGTGTCTGTATAGCATTATTTCATGTCATACTTTTAGATTATAGGTCTATTTTGTTTTATTTCATTCTCAATGTACACTTGGTTTTACCTTTCATCTCACAATATAGGCATATGCCACATCTCCTATCAATGCAAACCAATCTCACTATACTCAACTCTGTGAATTGTGACTTCATGATCTTTTGAGCTTCTCTCATCTATAATCTTCTCTCAAAACCCTTTGGCTTTATCATGTAGGTAGTATCTCTTTACTGACAAATTCCTTGCTTTATTACTATCCTTAAAGTCTCCTCACCATGTGATTCATGCTTTATCTTATTTCCATCAGGGCATATGCATAAGGTATCTACCAACTTCATGGTTTTTGCTCCTTTAATCTTGTCCACGAGCCACAACAAAGAATGACCATATATGCATTATCCATCAAGGGTAGTTTTATCACTGCCTTGGGTGCTATTTATATCACTGTGTATTTAGGATCTTCAACTTCATTCACCCCTGTCTAGCAACCTTGTATACTATCCTAATTATGATAACTAGCTATTTATTAAGAGAATTAAGCATACACTATCACTAACTATCAATTTCCATGTTCATATTAGCTCAAGGTTTTTGTAAATTTTCTTTTCTTAAACCCTTTCATCATTGTGTTGTACCCTTGCAAAAGGACTATCCTTGTATCTCCTTTTTGATTGAAGGCTTTTATCACTATATTATTATCATATATTTGTCCCTAATATTCATGAAAAATTGCTTCTCTAGACATAGGAGTCATGATTTCATGCATACATGTTTTGACTATACTATTAAGAATGGGCTATTTTTGTGAGACTATCCTTCTCACTTACAAACCTATGCTCTTTGTCCCTTCTTATTTCATGAAAATGTCACTGTCCTTTCATGTTCATAGATTCTCCCTTTCTTTTCTCTTCACTTGCTATGGTGCTTGACTTTCTCATGGACGAAGCAGTTTTCATAGGTATGATTAGTGCCTATATCAAAAATCCTTACCCATGCATTAAATTTCAAGATATATGCTCAATGCAATGTACAACACACAAGTTGCCTACCACAAGGATATGACAATTAGCTTTAACAATGATTATACTACCTACTCCATGTCACCCTTAAGGAGCTTATATATGGTATCCTATATTATGCATTATATTGACAACTTCATGATAATTATTGAAATGGGATGGTGAATAAGATCTAACACACCTATAATCCTTTGTGACTTCTCCTAACTACTCTCATTAAAGGTTTCCATTGACTGAAATTTCCTCTCATACTCATCCCATGTTCATGTGTCTTGCAATTTGGGAGAAAGTAACTATCATAGAGAGCTACAAAAGTAATCAAGGAAAGCATTGAGACCGTAAAATTACAAGCTATTGGCAATTTATTATGGTATTGAGAAATATTTTTTCCATGGTCTTTCCTTACAATGAAATGGTCTCATGGATGTATGGAAATTTATTTTTCTTGATCACTTCCCTTAATATACTCCAATTGATGATTACAAGAGGTGGTAACCCTTTGTCTTGTAAAATACTTCTCCACACTACTGAAAAATACTCCTCTCTCAAACTCTCACATTACTTCCTTTGCCTCAGCTGCTACAACAGTCTCAATGCAACTCTCTTTCTCCAAACTAGTGAAAACATTTTCATTGGTTTCAAGAAAAAATTGTTTCTCCAACATAGAAAAATGCTCCTATTTGTGCAAGCAAACTTTGTCTATTGATGCTTGTGATCATTATCGGAATATTTTCTTTTTCTCTCCTTAAAGTCCATCATATGTGCTACTAAACATGGGTACATCCCCTATGATGTATTTTCTTAATTGCTTGCCTCTGAATGACAATGTGGTGTGCAAAGAAAATATGTCGGTTTGAAAGCAAATTTTTGTGTATTACAACTCTTTTGAAAATGGGGAATGAGCTTATGAAAACTTCTTTAGAAAGGTGTTGGAAAAGTTTGATGCAAATGTTATCTCTCTTCCAGTAGAAATAACTGAAGTTGGATCATCCTCTAGGAAGATAGAGAAGAAGCAAAAGAGAAGAAGATATTTGGCTAATGTCACTCCTCCGGTACCCAAGTCAACAAAAGTTGAAGAAAAAGGGAAAGGACAGTTGGTTGTGGATGTAATAGTGTTGGATGCAAGGAACACTAAGAGGGGGGGTGAGTCAATGTTGAATAGATTTTACTATTCATATCAAACTTAAAAACCATTTACAACAAGATATGAACTTTATGCAGTATTAGCAACATAAGACATATAAGAACATGCACACGCAATAATGAACACCATAACACCAGATATTTTTACATGGAAACCCTATTAGGGGAAAAACCATGGTGGATGTCAATCCACAAGATTATACTGTGTTAAAATTATAAAGGAAAATAATAAGGGGAATGCACATGCATTCAGGCTCACTGCCTAGAGCTCACTACTCAATTACAAATAGAAGGTCCTCACTTTCTTACAGTAAGATTCAGATTAAAACCATATGGAAATTTGAACTGAGAGAAGGGTATGTGCAGGATCATGATGGGCCAAAAAGTGGCAATATGATGGCTATGTGGCTAGCGACTATTTTTTTACCCAAAATTGATGAAACGAAAAAGGTTTTTAAAGGAAATTCTCATATTTCCATCGATATAACCTATGCTTTACTTTGAATTTAATAAGTAATTATTATTCATTTTCTATTCAAATTACAACTAAAGTCCTGATTGATAGGTTGATTGAAAAACATCTATAGCTTTCAAATGGTATCACATTTTTTGAATCTAAAACATGTGTCACATTCTATAATTCACATACTATAGGATTAAAAAAAGAAAATTTTAATTTAATGAATTTTTTACCAAGTTAAGGTGGTTAGACACACGAATTTTTATGTTTTTTAAAAATTTGTAATAAAAAATTCATAATTAATTATTTACTTGGAAAAAAAATACAAATAAAAATGAATCACATCGGGGCATGAGTCCTCTACTTATATCTAAAATCTTAGAAAAAAATATTTTCATTTTATTGTGGTTAGGGTGGTCAGACAGACACCTACTTCTTATTTTCTCCCTGAAATTTAAGTACCACTGCATTGAAATTTCAAATTTTCACCAAATAGATTTTTTTTTCTTTTAAACAAACCTAGTAGTTTAGAAACTAAATTCAATTTGCTACAGATTCTATTCTTACATATTTTTTAAATAATATAAATAACTTATTCAAATTTTTACGTCAAGTTGCCTAACTCTGATTTTTCTGACTTTTTTGCCACTTAAGGGCCTGTTTTTTCCATGATGATCCTGCACATACCCAGAATGGATTTTTTCCAAGCCTGATTATAGTTCCAATTAGGTACAATACTTCTAC
This sequence comes from Sequoia sempervirens, assembly GCA_007258455.2. Lineage (NCBI taxonomy): Eukaryota > Viridiplantae > Streptophyta > Pinopsida > Cupressales > Cupressaceae > Sequoia > Sequoia sempervirens. Next base: position 14,095,970 of record VDFB02271358.1, on the reverse strand, counting down.
ATAATTTTCTCAACCTTCTACACACTTTCTCTTCAAAGATATTCACACTTATGCACACAAGAGCACACAGCACATACTTAGAGCACTAACCACACTTCTCATACTGCTCATACTATCCACACAATTTCTTCTTATATATCCACCACAAATATTTCACCATAACAAAGTCGCCCAGAGGAAAAGAATATATTTTCAATGTCGGCTCAAATTCACATTTAAATTTTCAATGCGCACCCATCAAGGTCAGCCACAACATAGTGGGGACCCAAATTCACTTCTCCAAAACAAGAATGCTCCAATTAATCATGCCTTAAACAACCACAACATTCTATCATCAACATGTCGGCCAAGAACAAGAAAAACCGAACATGTGCAAGAAAAAATTTTCACTCACGAGCTTCACCAGATCATGTGGACATACCAAAAAGATAGAGGATGAACTAGAGACATTTGAAAACACCAAGAAATAGCATAGAGACATCTATGACAATCGAGATAACCAGGAACATTCAATCTTCACTCAGAAACTCTAACAGAGACTAGCAAAACACTATCAAACAACAACTTGCACATGAATTCATGCGGACCTCTAAAACTTTTGGTAGATGATCTAGACATACTCAACATTAAACCCTTTAATCCACAACAACTAACCTCTTACGTATATAACGTAATTCCTTCATAACCTACATAGTTCCAATAGGAACCTAGAACACATTTACTTATAATTTTCTCAATATCCTCAACATATACAACTCTTAGAACATTAAGTGCTAATAGTGTTGACATCAATGACAACCATGTATCAGCACCACATCACACCATCCAACAATTTCCCAACAAATAGATGAAGAATCTGATGAGTATACTCCAAGACATCAACCTAAATCAGGTGAACCGGAAATAATATTAGCCAAAGACAGTGATGAAGAAGGTGCTATGTTCAAATCAAAGATAATGCAAATTATCCAAGATGAAGATGGGATGTAAAAGATAACTGACATATGGCCGAATGGACCATCTTATGAGCATGATGTCATTGAAGACACTTTAGGAAGATACTTCATTGATAACAGTATTGAATTAGAGATTTTGAAGGATGTTCTCCCAGAAGAATTGATTGAGTGTATTATGGAGGCTATGGAATTTGTGCCTCTAGATAAGGAGGAGGAAATAATTTCCCATTTGAAGATGCAATTTAGGCTATCTCTTGCTAAGTTGAAGAAGAAAATGAATGTGTTGAGACAATGCATTGATTCAGCCAATAAAGTCTTCAATTACTTTTTAAAGTGGCCTCATGTGGTTGGCAAGTACAAGGATAAGTTGGAGGAAATTGAAAAAAAGCTTGTCAAAATTAGAGTGAACTACAATATTTTTTTGGATAAGGACGGAAAGGTTAAGAAAAAGGTTCGTGATCTGTAAGGTGAACATGCAAAGGTCCACTTTTCTAGAAATATTCTCATGGACACCTTCAGGAGAGTAAAAGTACTGACTGAAAGCATAATAGAGAAGATGATTGAAGTGTTAAGGATAGGAGAAAAGCTAGAAGAAGAAATCACCATCCTTGAATCCCTTTTCCATATTATCAATAGGACATTAGAGAATAATAGCTTGATTATAGCCGTTGGTATTGCGGGGGACTCTTAGAAGAAATTCCTTCCATAAATTAAAGAAAAGTATAAAATAATCTTCTCACTTTTGTAGTAGTTTCTCAAATTTTGATTCAACTCTCTATTTTACAAAGGAGAAAGAATAAGAAGAGAATTATAGTAGAAGCTTTGTCATTGATTCCAAAGGGGAAGATAATGTAGTGCAAAATTTCCTTGACATCAAAGGGGGAGCAGTAGTCTTGATTTTGTCGAGTTTTTGGTTTTGACACTTAGTCAATTTTTCACTAAGTGTTCCCATCAATGCCAAAGGGGAAGATTGTTGGAATATGTATTTGAGATATTGTTATTGACTACTTGTGTTGCCATTGATGGAAACTAGAGTCAACTGTATGGTCCACAGTGCTAGCATTACTCCTACCGATAGAAAGAATGAAGAGGAGTGCATCTAGTTGGTAAGCTAATCTGATTATTTCACCGGATCATTATTTTGCAGTTGGATCTCTAGGAAAGCCTTCCCAACATGTGTACTATCCTACTGGTGAGTTTTGTGGTGTTGGATTAGTCAAAATTCAAAATAAGAGGTTTGGTAGTATGGTTCATTGTTTATTCTCCTATTTTGGCCGACATGTTTCATATGGTGTATCATGGATATACGTGGAGTATATATTTAGTTATTTCTTATAATTGGAGCATTTTTTTTGGGTCCCTACTAAATTCTAGCCAACTTGTGTGGGTACGCATCAACTCTAATTAATGAATTGAGTCGACATAAGCAAGAATAATATATTTTGTTGTGAAGCTGACATAAAATGAATTCTTGATTAATGGGTATATAAAGAGGATTAAAAAATCATTTTGGAGAGAGTGAAGTAGTGAAAGAATTGTGGTAGAGATATAATCTTATGTGTATCAAGGAGAGAGAGCGAAAAATGACAGATTAGATATTTAAGGGCAAAAAAAGTTTTGTATGCAAAGCAGAGAAGAGTAGAAGTGTGAATTGGTGTAAAGATCCAGAATTTGATTATGAGCTTCATTGGAACTGAATCCAAGAATTTGTAGATTTTGTACTCTTAGTTCAATTTTTTTTGTAATCTCAATTATACTTTGTAAGGTAGTGAGACTTTCTCTCTTGAGCAGTGAGCTCTAGGCACTGCGCCTGAATGCAAGTGGATTCCCCTCTTTCATTATACTTTCAACAAAGTATACATTGTGGATTCATCTCCACCATATTTTTTCCCCTAACAAGGTTTCCACATAAAAAAATCTTGTGTTATGGTGTTCTTTAATGTGATTGCATGTTTCCATCTATTTAGGTGTTGTGGATGCTGTTTTAAGTTCAATTATTGTTGTTTATAGTTTTGGATCTGATTTGAAAAGTAAAATATCATGGAAAGCTTATTCAACCCACCCCTCTTAATGTTCCTAGTGTCCAACACTTAATTTTCATTTTTCTGATCTAGAATTCAAAAAGAGACACACACAAATGGCCCTGAATTCCCTTTTATAAGAACAAGGGAGCAAAACAAGCTTTAGGCCGAAATGTACACATTGTTGCAAGTATGAGAAAGTTTTGGTGGTGTTTTCATTAATGTTGTCATTGTTGTCAACATAGTTTAGTATGTTGGATATTGTAAATGTATAGCTCAGATGTTGCTGAGATGTTGTGAGTACATGGAGCTATCTTTATGGTATTGTAGATGTGTTTGTGTTGATGAGTTTCCAAGTGCTTTTGAGAAAATTAATAAAGAAGAAAATTCAAAGTAATGAATGTGTTTAGAATGTGCTCCAATATGTGCTCCGCATTTCTCATGTGTTGATCCTATGCTTGTGTGGATCTAAAGATTTGATAATGGCGATCTTGTGGTGATATATCCAAAGTTTTAGCTTCTGGTGTGATAGTATGTGAAAGTTACGTTCATCGGTGTATGAATTGCTCTGGTAGAGTTGATCTTCTATGGACTAAGAGAAATGTTTTTGCCCCACATTCCTCCACTATTTTGTTTCAAATCTTGCGGATCTAGGATATTTATTGAGATGGTGTTCTCTAGGTTTTGGGAAAGAAGGCTAAAGTTCAATGATCTGGAAGTCATGTTTCAGTGATTCAGTTTGGGTTTGCACAGTCTAGATGGACTGGTGAAAGATGTTTAATGTTAGAAGCATATTGCATTTGTTGTGGATGTATCTAAAGAGATATGAGATGTATTTTCATGCATAATGAAGTGTGTTGTGCAGTCTGCATGTCATCTTCTTTTTGGGAAGTGTGTACATCAATGTTCATTTGTGTTTTCATTAGGTTTTTCTGACCTAGTGTTTATAGTTCATTTGAAGAATAAAATTTTATTAAGGAAGCGTGTAGTTGATTCAACATATTAGTTATTGACCTTGAAAAATGTTTTTATTGGTCCACTCTCATTCCTTTCCACCACAAGAATGTTGAGCTTCCAACCTAATTTAAATTTATGAAATGAGGTATTTGTGGTTGACCTTGGAGAAAGTTTCTAAGGTTGAGGATGGTATAAAAGAAAATTGAATTTTGAAGAGTTGTATGACGGTGTGATGCAAAGTGATGAAAGTGAGCCACAAATCATAAGGGCATTAGTGTGTGTCTGAGTGAATTGAGACAACAATTCTTTATTGTGTTGGATTCTTGAAGGTAGTGAGCTAAAGGTTTCTGTAGCCCTTATTCAAATCTACAGATGTGTGTTAATTATTGTGGTGGATCTATTGTTCTCTTTTGTATCTATAGGAAGTGAGCCTCCCTATTGGATAGTGAGTTCTTTCTATAGGAAATAAGCCTTTGTACTTGGACAGTGAGTCCTCTTATAGGTAGTGAGCCCTTGGTAGTGAGCCTCTATATTCACTTTTATAATTATTTTATATTTTGAGTTAACTATCACCATGGTTTTTCCCTTATTGGGTTTTCCACATAAAAATATGGTGTTCATTGTGTTAATTTACTTATTATTTTTGTTTCATGCTTTTACTTAATAACAAAATAGTGTGGTTGTTGAATTGATAAGTGTTGAAGTATTAAGTTTGAATTTTGTGAAAAATGATTCACCCCCCTCTCAGTTGTCCTATGCTTGTTTAACAATTGGTATTAGAGATTTGGTTCCTTGGTGTAGAGATTAACTACTTAAGGAAGATGCAATGACACATAAGTTGGTGATCCCTATGTTTAATGGAACTGACTACAATGATTGGAAGGGATATATGAAAGGATATATTATCTCTCTTGGTTTCAAGACCTGGAAGGCTATTGAGACAAAGTATACACCCCAGTCTAGTAGTCTTACTATTGTAGATGAGATTTCTACATAGAAGAAAATGAGAAGGAAAAGTATTCTATTTATAGTGGCTTATCTAAAAATGAGCTAGCTAAGGTTTTCTCTTTGGATACTGCATATGAAGTCTAGAAGAAGTTGGAATACATGTATGAAGGAAATGAAAGAGTGAAATTAACAAAGAAGTTGGCGGTAAAGTGCAGATTTGTAAATATGAAAATGGAAGAAGATGAGGAATTTACAAGCTTCTTTTAGAGGTTTGAGCTGACTACAAATGAAGTTAGAAATCAAGGAGGAAAACTATTTGATGAAGATATAATTGAGAAGATCCTGATGACCCTACCAGATTGCTACAACGGTAAGATCTCAATTATTGAAGAAATTGTATGATACTAAGAAGTACACTTTAGAGCAGATTTTTGGAACCTTGCAAGAATTTGAGATGAGAAAGTTCTAGAAAGAAGACAAGATAGAAGAAAAGATAGAAATTCAATCAAGGTTCAAATGAAGATTGAAGATGAACTAGATAGTGATGGTGATGATGAGTTGGAAGCAAACTTCACCAGGAAGTTGAAGAAAGGTAAGAGAAAGTGTAAATGTATGTTTCCCTTTAAATGTTTCAGTTGTTGTAATATTGGTCATTATGCTTCAAGATGTTTGAATAGAGCTATACATAAGAAGAACAAGGATTATAAGGATAAGGATAGAAAGGATAATAAATATAAGTTGTACTATGTTAAAGAAGCAACAATTTCTAATGATGAATCTGAGAATGAGGTTGATGATAGTGAATGCTTATTCTTAGCTTTGGAAAGTAAATCTATATCCTCTAATCCTGGAAGAGGTGTAAGCAAGGAGGCTCTAGAGAATAAGAGAAATATGATGGAAGGTAATTTTCTTACCTCTTTTCATGCAAGAGATGATAAAGACTACTGGGTAATTGATAGTGGATGTTCTAATCACATGACCGGAGATAAGAGTAAGTTCACTAAACTTGAAAAATATGATGGTGGTTTAGTTATGTTTGATGATGATTCATGAGCTAAGATTTGTAGGAAAGGTTTAAATAGCTTTGATGGAGTGCATAGTACTGATGATGTATATTATGTGAAGGGTTTGAGGCATAACCTTCTGAGTGTTGGTTAGATGTGTAGAAATGGTTTTAAACTTGTGTTTTAGAATAATACCTATGAATTTAGAAAAGGATCCAGAAATGGAGATATGGTTGTTGTTGGAAGAAGAACTCATGGAAACATCTATTAGATTAAGGGAATTGATGGTCAATGCCTTGTATCTCAAATTAGTAAAATTTGGTTATGACACCAGAGAATGGGACATGTAAATTTTGATAAACTGGTCAAAATTAGTGTAAAGGAGATTGTTTGAGGGATGCCCAGAATCACAAGACCTACTAATTCTATTTGCAAAAGTTGTCAATTGGGGAAACAAACAAGATGTAGTTTTAAGGGAAAAGAGCACTCTACTACTGGAGTGTTGGAGTTAGTTCATACTAATCTCTATGAACCAACTAGAATTGGAAGCTTGAATAGTGACATGTATTTCATGTTGCTTATTGATGATTATACTCTAATGGCATGGGTTTCTTTTTTTAGAGAAAAGACTCAGGCTCTAGATAGGTTTAAGGTATTCAAAGCAAGAGTGGAAAATGAAGTAAATTTGAAAATTAAGTGTTTGAGATCTGATAAAGGTGGAGAATTCACTTCTAGTGAATTTAATGCATTCTATGAAGAACATGGCATAAAAAGATAGTTTTCTGCTCCAAGAACCCCTCAATAGAATGGAGTAGTTGAAAGGAAAAATGGGATAGTACAGGAAGTTGCTAGAACCATGATGAAAGAATCAAATGTAAAGGATGTGTACTGGAGAGAGGTGATACACACTGCTGTTTATGTTCTTAATAGAGTTCAGGTTGAATACAACATCAGAAAGACTCATTTTGAGTTAAGGATTGGTAAGACTCCTACTGTGAAGTATTTCAATGTATTTGGAAGTAGATGTTATATTAAAAGAGATGATGAAAATCTTGGAAAGTTTGATGCTAGATGTGATGAAGAAATCTTTCTTGGATACTCTACTATTAGCAAAGCATACAAATGCTTTAATAAAATATTAAGAAAGATTGTTGAAAGTGCTAACATGAAAGTTGATGAAGACATACATAGACCTATTGAGATAAGTGAAGTTCAACCTGATGATCCTATCTATGGACATGTACCTAAGGAAAATAAGGAGAAGGAAGAAGAGAAAGAAGATCAAATGGAAGAAGAAGAAGAAGAGAATGAGTCAGAATCTACTATTAAGACCCCTAAGTATGTACAGAAGAATCATCCAAAGGAATAGATAATTAGAGATAAAAGTGAAGGTGTGAATACAAGAAGCAGAGTTGTAGCTAAGGTAAATTTGTCTTTTCTCTCTAAAGTTGAACCTAAGTTTGTGAGTGAATCATGTGAAGATGAGATTTGGATGAAAGTTATGAAAGAAGAGTTACAATAGATAGAAAATAATCAGACATGGGAACCAGTCCCTAGGCCTGTGAATAAAAATGCGATTGACTAGAAATGGGTGTTTTGGAATAAGCTAAATGAAAGTGGAGAACTTGCAAGGAATAAGGCAAGAATTGTATGAAAGGGATATTCACAAGTTGAAAGTATAGATTTTGAAGAGACATTTTCTCCTGTGCCTAGAATGGAAGCTATTAGGATTTTTTTGGCATTTTCTATCCACAAGGACTTCAAAGTGTATTACATGGATGTTAAGTCAACATTTTTGAATGGTGAATTGGAGGAAGAAGTGTATACGGAACAACCTAAAAAAATTTAGTTATCTAACAAACCAGACATGGTTTGTAATTTGAAGGAATTGTATGTATAGAAGCAACCTCCCGTAGCTTGGTATGCAAGATTGGGAAGATAGCTGACAAAGCAATGATTCAGTAGAGGTTCTACTGATAGTAATCTTTACTTCAAAGTGCAACAAAATGTTGATAGTAGTTGTATATGTTGATGATATCATTTTTGGTGGAAATGAAGGAATGTGTAAAAATTTTGCTATAGAGATACAAAAATAATTTGAGATGTCTATGATTGGTGAATTGAATTTCTTCCTTGTTCTACAAGTGAATCAAACTGATAAAGGGATATTCATTTCACAATCTAAGTATGTAAAAGAGTTGTTAAGGAAGTTTGGGATGGGTGATTCCAAACCGGTTTGAACTCTTATGGTAACTAGATGTAAATTGAGCAAAGACGATGAATCTGCTAAGACTGATCAGAGCAAATACAAATCTATGATTGGCGAACTGTTGTATCTTAGTCCTACTAGACTAGATATTATGCATGTAGTATGTTTAGTTGCCAGATTCTAAGAAGATCCTAAAGAAACACATGTTACAACTGTAAAGAGGATATTTACATATCTTAAAGGCACAACAAATTATGGATTATGGTATCCTAAGAGTGATGATTTCACCCTGAGTACTTATACCAATGTTGAATAGGTCAGATGTGTAGATGACCACAAGAGTACCATTGGTGGTGCTTTCTTTCTTGGTGGAAGATTGGTTTCATGGTTGAGTAAAAAGAAAGACTCGGTCTCTTTATCCACTGCAAAGGAAGAATATATTGCTACAACATCCTATTGCACACAGGTTTTGTGGATCAAGCAAACTCTAAAAGACATTGGAGTGATAAGTGATGAGCCTGTTTCTATTTTTTGTGACAACACAAGTGCAATAAAAATTTCAAAGAACCTAGTTATGCATTCAAGAACAAAAAAAATTTCTATCAAATATCATTTCCTGAGAGAAAATGTGCTGAAGAATGAAGTCAATTGTAGTATGTGACAACAAAGGAAAAAATTGTAGACATATTTACTAAGGCTCTTCTCAAGGATACTTTTTAGCATCTTATGGAGAGGTTAGGGGTCATTGGCCCTCTTAACTAGGTGCACATGAAGGTGCATTAGTCTAGTGAATTGAAAAATTCTTTATTTATCTGGATTGATAAAAGAGTCTACTCGACAGGGGGAGTAGAAAAGGTTTCCATTGTTGCAGTATGAGTGTGCTCCTAAGGGGGAGTGATCAAAGTCATTTGTCTTTTCCATTGATGTCAAAGGGGGAGAGAAAGTCATTTGAAAAATAGTTGCAGAGGAAGAGAAGGTGTTCTCCTAGGATGTTGTGAAGGATGTTTCCTTTGATGGTTTTTCATATCATGTGTTTTCATCAATGACAAAGGGGGAGATTGTTGCAAGTATGAGCAAGTTTTGGTGGTGTTGTCATTAATGTTGTCATTGATGTCAACACAGTTCAATGTGTTTTAGATTGTACATGTATAGTAGAGATTCTACTGAGATGTTGTGAGTACATGGAGCTATCTTTATGGTATTGTAGATGTGTTGTGTTGATGAGTTTCCAAGTGATTTTGAGAAAATTAATAAATAAGAAAAGTCAGAGTGATGAATGTGTTTAGAATGTGCTTTGGTATGTGCTCCAGTTTCTCTTATGTTGATCATATGCTTTTGTAGATCTTAATATTTGATAATGGTGATCTTGTGGTGATATATTCTAAGTTTTAGCTTCTGGTGTGATAGTACATGAAATTTATGTTCACCGGTGTGTGAATTGTTCTAGCAGAGTTGATCTTTTGTGGACTGAGAGAAATGTTTCTACTATGTAGTTATCTACTATTTTGTTTTAGATCTTGCGGATCTAGGATGTGTCTTGAGATGTTGTTCTATGGGTTTTAGAAATAAGTTTGAAGTTTGGTGATCCAGAGGTCATGTTTTAGTGTTTCGGTATGGGTTTGCATAGTCTAGATGGACTGGTGAAAGGTTTTCAATTTTTGAATCATATGGCATTTTTTGTAGAAGTATTTGAAGAAATCTTAGATGTATTCTCATGCATAATGAAGTGTGTTGTGGAGTTCGTGTGTCATCTTCTTGTTGGGAAGCATGTACATCAATGTTTATTAGTGTTTTCATTAGGTTTGCCTAACCTGGTGTTTACACTTCATTCAAAGAATAAAATTTAATTAAGAAAGATTGTGGTTGATTCAAGATATTATTTTTTGATCTTGAAAAAAAAAATTATTGGTCCACTCTCATTCCTTTCCACCGTAGGAATGTTGAGCTATCGACCTAATTTGAATTTATGAAATGAGGTATTTGTGGCTGACCTTGGAGAAAGTTTCTAAGGTTGAGGATGGTATAAAATCAAATCAAATTGTGAAGAGTTGTATGAATAGTGTGATGCAAAGTGATGAAAGTGAGCCACAAATCATAAGAGAAGAAGTGTGTGTGTGATTGAGTTGAGACAACAATTCTTTATTGTATTGGATTCCTGAAGGTAGTGAGCTAAAGGTTTCTACAATCCTTATTCAATGTTGTGGATGTGTGTTAATTGTTGTGGTGGATCTTTTGTTCTCTTTTGTATCTGTAGGTAGTTAGCCTCCCTATTGGATAGTGAGTCCTTTATATAGGCAGTGAGTCCTCTTCTAGATAGTCAGCACTTGGCCATGAGCCTATATATTCAGTTTTATAATTCTTTTATATTGTGAGTTAACCATCACCGTGGTTTTTTCATTATTGGGTTTTCCACATAAAAATATAGTGTTCATTGTGTTGATTTACTTGTTATTTATGTTTCATGCTTTTACTTAATAACAAAATAATTTGGTTCTTGAATTGGTATGTGTTGAAGTATTAAGTTTGAATTTTGTGACAATAGATTCACCCCCTCCTCTTAATTGTCTTGCACCTATTTAACACACATGTCACATTTTCATTTGAAAACCTATATCGGTCATTCCATGAGGAATGGTTATAAAAAATTGAAAGAATATTCTCTATTGAGACAAAGGTTGTCTTTCAGTTGGTGGAGATTCTTGTGCCTTCCAAATGGAAATTCATTGAAGATATTGGTCTTCAAACCATTCGAGCATCCTTATCATTCTCTTCACCAAAAGGAAAAAAATGTGAAAAGGGAAAAGAGCCATGTGGATCAATATCTAGATCACCTTCTAGTACCTAGTACAAGTCATCGATAGTTAGCTTTTACTTCTCATATTTTCATTTGGAGAAACATCTTTTATGCATTATAATCTCTAAGTCCAAAACTATACTATACTTGAACATGTATATGTGTTCCCCATCCCTGTGCCTACAACTCCAACTCATCAATGAAAGTCTTCTTCCACAATTCATATTCTGCATCAGAAGGCTAATTGAAATCCAAGAGTTCATCGATCCTTTTTTTGTAAGGAGCATATTTTGCAATTACTAAATTGGCCTCTTTGTCATATTGCTCTAGGAAACTAATAATGAAAGACAGATTCTCAAGAGTATTTTTCAATAGATCAATATCAAAAATCTCACATATGAGAGATGCTTAGGAAAGAATAGTTGTATCCACTTGATCCTTCCATTCCTATAGAGGATTTACCTCATCACATGTGTACTAAATATCAAGCAATAGTACCAAGTTTTCCTCATCATTTTTTTCCTTCAACTCTTTTATCTTTACCTCCAAAAGATCAGCACACCCTTGGAACTTTTGTTCTCTCAACTCGTTAATGAATTTATAAGTTGGGTCAATATTTGGATACTTATCCTTCTGATGTGTTTACCCAAATGCAATGAGCTTCAAGTTATCAACCCTAGGAATCCACCTATCCATTATTGGGATAGCCAAACCATTGTCTCTTTGAGACAACTTTATTTCTTGCAGCATTGAACAATATTTCAAATGAATATTGTTTAACTTACTCTAAATTTTTTTATTCATATGCTCCAAAACTGTATACACAATATTTGAATTATTCTCATACATAGTATCTTGTACCTATATAAATAATTTCTTATATACTTCAATCTGCAACAATGATTATTCCTTTGTGGGATCACTTGATGGAGTTGCACTTGATGTGCTTGGCTCCTCAACAGAAATTGGTTCTTGTCCCAAGTTGTATGGAATTATTATCAAGGATTTTTAGGTGGAGTAGGAGGAAACCTAGGATGTGCAATTGGGGAATTAGGTGCTACATAGATTGAACCTGATGGGCCCTAGGTCTTCAATAATTCCAACTTTATTTCTAGCTCAACAACCCTTTGTTGAAATTTATTTTACTCATCAATACTATCATTGTATTATCCCATGTACAAGTTTCTTTCTATAGTGACATTATCTACTATTGCCTGAGTGAATTTAACAACATTTACTACCATTTTTGCTGCTTCAAGTGATGGAGTGTTAGAAACTCTTTTAATGATCAATTTCCCCTTGAAGTTAGCTAGTTCTGCAAATTTTGGCTTCCTTGACCCCAAAGACAATGACCAAAGTGCCAAAGCATCCCATTCTTCATTGAAGGGCGACCCCTGCAATGCTAATTTGGCTTCTTCCTTAGTTTGAAACAAGGGATTTTTAGACCTTATTGTGTCCAACACAACTGCATCTGCAATATCCCATTCTAGCTGCAATAGTACCCCACTTTTATGCACTAGTGCTCTACCCTCTTCAGGTGTAATATGCTGGAATTCCACCTTAGCCACTTTCATCACATTTTCTTTCACAACTTCTTCAGAAAGATCAAGATGCAAGATCCTCTCCTTGGTAACATTTTCTACATATTCTTGAGCCTTAGCTCGCCACACAAAATCCCTAAATTCCTTGGTTTCAATAAAAGAATTATCTTCCAAAAATGTCTTCCACACCTCCTGCCTCAGATCATCAACATTGCTTAATTCACTGATATCTATCTTTCCTAATTTGAGGCTGCTCTCTCATGTGCTAGGTGCAATCACCCTCAGGGGAGAAGGAATTCCTTGTTGGATCTCCTCTAGTGTAACTAGAATATCATCTTCATTAGTATCAGGGTAATCAACTACTCCTTTCACCTCAATATTTTTCCTCTTAGGTGGTGGCTTCTATGATGGAGATGGAACTCTTGGAGGTGAATCAATATCAATTATAGAAAGGGAATCTTGTCTAGGAGGAGATAGGGATAATGTCACAGGTGAAGATACTCTTGACCCCTTTGATGTAGTAGGGGTTGGATGTGTTTGTTTCTTCTCTACTAACTCCTTCCTGGAGTAAACTATGGCTTTTGATTGGGGCTGATAAGAGGGCATCTCCTCCAATATTTTTTGTTGGTTCTTCTTCCATAGCCATTTATTTCCCCTTGTCAGTTACTGTGTGTTCCTCTTTCAAAATACCCACTACATTCTCAAAATTGTCAAGGACATACATAAATATATTTAATTCACCCTTAATATTGGGTAGAGGGTCATAATTGGGATCTACCCTTATAGATTTATCGATGATTTTGTTGAAAGCAAGGTACATTTCTTTCCTTTCCTCCTATTTTTGAAAATAAAAATATTCTTGATTACATCTTCAGGATTATAGAAATTGTGAACAAAAGAGCCACTTATATTCTTTTACTTTAGAGTATTAATGAATCCCTTTGGGTCATGGTTTCCTTGGCAGACAATTTTCAATCCATAAGGTGCAAGAATCCGCCCCAATTCTTTCCATCCTCCCTTTTCCATGAGAAAATCTCCAAAAACTATCCACTTAGGAAAGAATGAGCCCTTCTTCAATTGCTCAGGTAAGTGCGCCTTTTGTACTACCCTCGATTGCCTCATAATTTCAAGGAATCCAATCATTAATGGCACATCTCAGGGTAGTGCATGTGGATTCACATTTGTTCCATAAACTTTGAATATTGTTGTGCTAGGGTATGGAATGATATACCCCAAATTGTTGTTCAAATTCAAATCATACCTCCTTTCCAATGGCCTTAGAAAATCATGTATTTCTTTAGAAATTATTGGTGGATCATAAACCAAGAACCTTCTTAGTTTCAAAGCAAAAACTATGTGGAAAACAACATATTCAAACTTCATATCATCTTTCTCAAGAATTTGGGCCCAACATTGGATAGGTAGCTCAATATCGCCTTCTTCCTTCTTCAATGTCATGTCCTTACATAAATTATTCTCTCCCTTGCATAGGAAAATATGCATCAAGAGAGAATACCACTAGAACTTTACCCAATATTTTCCTTCCTTTAGTGTAACCAAACCCTGGTGGATGTGTTCTAGCTAGATATGTGGTATAATAATAAACTACATTATAAGTTGGGTGATGAAGGTGTCCTGCCATATACATGAGATCCAGTGGCATGGTAGATGGTGGATCAAAACCAATAATTTGGGACAAGAAATACACTATTTTCTTGAAGTAATTAGAAAAATAATTCATGGGGAAAGGTTCCAATTCATCTTTACCAATCCTTATCTATTTTCTAGACTTCCAAACCCCAATTTTTGTAGTGTGTACTGGTAACATTGTTTTCCTAAACAAAACCTTCGCATTCTCATATTATTTTCTAAAAATGTCATGATCAATGGGGATCATGTCCTTATTCCATTCATGCAACATGAAGATTTCTACAATCTCCTCTCTGGTTATCTTGAGCATTTTAACAACATCATATACCTTGACCACTCTAGAAATAAAGTCATACCTCATAGCTATATCCTTCAAGAAATCCACATCTAGGTACATGTTTGGGATGACCAGCTTCCCCATATCCAACCTCCAATTGTTACAAATAGGGACTCCACAGTTTTTGTTCCCAAACTATTTTTGGAAAAATTACCATCAAGTGTAGGGCAACTCAACATCCTTGATAAAATGTTGCTTGTCTAGTAACCCCTCTTTAATTGTAGGGCCATAAAATAGTGGTCTTCCCTTGGCCTTTTGTGGATTGAGGGTTTCAAATAGTCAATAATATCTTGGGAAAGATATTTGGATGCAGTTTCTTAACTAGAAACTTGAGTCTTTGGAACCATTGGTAATAAGGTGGGTTTAGACTAATCTAGAGTTTCAACATAGAGAGGTTCAATACCTAGCTTTTCTATTCAAAACCTAGGGAATGACTCGAAGGTACAATTTCAATGGGTTCGAAAAAAATTCACAACTTATATGCAATTCCAAACCACTACAATGCAACTGAAGAGCACACAAACCAATTCAATTGAAAGACGTAGTGAATATTTACCCTAATTCAAGATATTTTAGATAAAGCATAGAGAATGGCGTTTGTTTTAATTATGGATTTTTTGCTTGAAAGAAACCCTAATTTTGATCGTGTTGAACTTTGGAATGCTCTTCTCAATCTCCTAGATGCCTTAAACTTGTTTGTAATATTCAATTATGTGAAAAACCAACCTTTTATGTGTATTTAGGTCAAGATTGGGTAACTTTGGATGTCTTTTCTGCCATTACTACTCACTCACATGAGGAAAAATGAATATCATGTTCACATCTTTGATTTTGAAAATAAATCATCAATATCATTATGAGATGGAACTTTGGATGACTGAGATTGAGCCAACAAGGTTTGAATTTTTGTTTCCATTGTTCACTTATCCTTTGGCCAATGAAATTATACTAACTAGAATGTTGACTCATTTGTTTTGTAGGATCCACCTTCTTTTCCAAGCAGTGGAAGAAATCCATGTGGTGGTAGTCCATTGACCCTGCCACCTTTTATAAAATATTATTTTAATCCTATGGAGTTAGCGGGGAATGGCCAAGATTAAATCTTAATAGTGCATCTCAACTACTAGTTTAAAAGCTTAAGGCATCAGGTTGTGAGTAGTGACCGAGCCCCATGCCTACAACATTACACGTGTCAACAACCCACTGATCCCGTTGCTTTTTAGAAAGTATTATTTTATTCCCACGGGCTTGGTGATGAGTGGCTAGGATCAGATCCTTCGATCTAATGGTCAAAAAATATGCACATGCATAAACATTAGTTTTTAAAAAGGGTACCCAACTAAGTTGATTAGACTAAGAAGCTTGAGATTAATGACTTAAAACTTAGGTCATTTTGATGAGAAATATTTCTTCCCAACTTATGAAGATTAAAGAAATTGTAATGTTGGATGATGGAAAAAACCTAGACCAAAGTTTTGGTAATAATATGCTCGTGATGGCTCAAGTTGTAACTCAAGTGATAGAAAAACTGGGTGTAACAAGTTAGTGAATAAATAGAATTCCCAAGGCTTAATAGTATGCTATTATAAAATGAGGGCTTTTAAACAAAAAACCCTGAATCCTACCCTAAGGAAAAGAGGCAAAATATCATCTTAAGGCAAGGAACTAGCTCAAAATTTTCAAAATTTGGAAGTTCTACCAGTGGCTCATGCTCGAGGATGCATACCCCTAGTGGGTATGGAAAAGATTTAGATCTCAAGGTTGAAGTATACCAACATAGATAAACAAAAACCTAGGAGCTTGCTAGGACATGGAAAGCAGATGCAACCAAAGGCAAACACACCAGACCTATGTACAATAACTACAAGACTATAGTGTGTAAATGGAAACAACCGATTTCAAGAGAAATAGGGATTCAAGAACTGTCCATGTATTGGTAGCTCTAGAATTTCACCTGTTAAGGATTGCAAGAAGTATGAATCATCACTACATGTGTATCTACAATTAGATATTTTCCCAACCACATAGGATCAAATTTTCCATGTTTTCCTTTATCTTCCATCCTTGTATTCCACATCAAGACCATGCTTCCCACTTAAAATTTTGTTTCAATGGCCTTATTATCATATAGATGCTTGACTTGAAGCTAGAGTGTTTCATTTCTTTTATGAACAAACTCAAGTATATTTTCAACAAATTGTTCTAAGGTATCCTAGCTTCTATCCCATATACATGATTGAATGGGGATTTCCCA
The DNA here is from genome assembly GCA_007258455.2 of Sequoia sempervirens. Classification (NCBI taxonomy): domain Eukaryota; kingdom Viridiplantae; phylum Streptophyta; class Pinopsida; order Cupressales; family Cupressaceae; genus Sequoia; species Sequoia sempervirens. Next base: position 14,079,299 of record VDFB02271358.1, on the reverse strand, counting down.
ATGACCTTCTTTATAGAAAACCACAATTTTGAATCCCATGCCTTTTTATTCTCCAGAATCATCTGTTTGATGATCTTCATCAAAATCTTATTGTTGGATTATGCTTGTCTATTCCCTTGAGGATGATAGGGAGATGAATAAGAGATACATATTCCATGCTTGCTGCAAAAATCAATGAATTCCTCTAATCTAAAACACATGGCATCGTTAGAGATAATAATTTCTGGGACTCCAAATCTAATCAATATGTTATTCATCAAAAAATCAATCACTACTTTACTTGTTGCTTTCCTTGTGGGGATTTATTCCACCCACTTTGTAAAATAATTTGTTGAAAAAAGTATCCAAGAGTGTCCCCCACTAGACTTCTCTAGCATTTCACCAATAAAGCCAATGCCCCATTGTTGGAAAGGAGCTTGAACTGAAATTGGTCTAAGAGGCACATTTCCTGAGAACTTCAACAATGCCAGTGAATCTTTGGCATGCATCACATTTCTTAACAAATCTATGAGCATCCTTAAACACATTTGGCCACCAAAATCCTACTCTTAGTATTTTATGAGCAGTGATATTTCCCATATAGTGACCCCCACATGCTTCATTGTGCATTTCATTTCAATGTTCTTCTACCTAATCTCCATCCACATATTTCAGAAATACATACTCTAGGCTTCTCCACTAGAGTTCATTATCATTAATTATGTATTTAATAGTCTATGGCTTTAGAGTTCTCCTCTCATTATCAGGAATTCCTTCAAGGAATTCAATATTTTGTAGGTATTCTACAATTCTTCTATACAATCCATAGCTCTACATGTCACACATAGGTGCAATATTTTCATGTTCTACTTGATTTATATTGTTTGCTTCTAAGTTGGTCTCAACCATCAACTTATCCCAACCTTGACCTCTTACCAGTTTTGTAATCTAGATATCAATATTGAACTCCTGGATCCTATTGATACATTTGTATCTTTGACCTATGGTCTCTTGCTGCATAAAAATATCTTTGACTACTACACTTGGGACATATGCTACCATAATTGCTTCCATCAGATATGTTCTAAACTTTTTGATAGCCTTAACCAATTTTTTGGCTTTCTTTTCTATTGCATCATACTTAAACTCAACATCCTACAAAGACTTGCTAAAGAAAGAAATAGGCTACTCAAAGCCTTCATTGTTCTTCTATAGTAGTACTCCTGCCATAGTATGAAATAAAGGAAAATTAAATAATTGAAATAGATTTGAGTAATCTAGAGAATTGAGCACGTGAGCCTCCTTGATGGCATCCTTTTTAGCTTGTAAAGCTTTAGGGGGCTCCTCTATCCATGCTATCTTTTCACCTTTCTTTAACATTTTGGAGATGGTTCTGACAATTTCATCAAAGTTAGTGACAAATCTTCTCACAAAATTAATTTACCCAAAAAATTATTGAATCCCCTTTGCATTTTTTAGGCTATGGAAATTTTTCTATTGATGCCACACATTCATGATCAATCCTAACCCCATCTTTAGAGACAATGTTTCCTAAAAGCTTACCATCCTTAACGCCAAAAATGTATTTCTTAGGATTCAAGGAAATTCCATATTGCAATGCTCTAACAAATATTTTCCCCAAATGTGAACAATGATATTCTTCCTTCTTTCTATGTGCACTTGAGTCATCTTGGTATATGGCTAGGAATAAATCAATGAAATTAGTAAATGGACATTCATGGCTATCTAAAATGTTGCACTAACATTTATTAAACCAAATCGCATTCTGACATACACATAGGCTCCCCATGGTGTAGTGAATGTTGTCTTATATTGTTTAGATTCTTTTATCAAAACCTGGTTGTAGCCTAAGAACCCATCCATCATTGATAACAATTCACACCCTATCACCTTTTGTAACATAACCTCCATATTAGGCAGTGGGTAATTGTCTTTCAAGGATGATACATTCAATTTTATGAAATCTACACAGAGTCTCAAGTCACTATTCTTCTTCCAAACTAGAACCAAATTAGAAACCCATGAATAATTCCTTATAGGCTTGATATTACTAGCATTCCTTAACTTCACAATTACTTCTTGCATTTTAGGCTATAATGTTGGATTTATTGGTCTTTGCTTATGCCTAAAAGGTTTGGCATATAGTTTGAAAGGTATCTCATCCTGAAAAATATATCCCCTATAATATTTTAGGTCATCATATGACCAAGCAAACACATGTCTGTATTTTCCTAACAGGGAAATCAACATGGTTCTGATATGTGGTTTCATTTTCTTCCCTATATATACCTTCTAGGGAGAATTCTTAGTTCCAAGATTAATTTCCTCCAAATCTTCCTTGTGAGAAGATATTTGCTTAACATTTATCTTATCAGGGCCATCCAAAACCATTTCTAATGCAACCAGCCCTTTGGGAATCTTGTTATTTTTCAATTAGATGACTTCATTCGCAAATAGTGTTTCTTTACCATCAAGTTCCACCAACAATGCACCAAAGTTAGTTTCTTATCTTTCAGACTGATCAATAAAGTGCAAAAATTTCAAAATATCATTATCATCATAAAATAATTGTCAGTTGCAAATATTATCACACATTATAGGTTGGGTTTGCACCTCTATTTTTGAAATTCCATCAAAAGTGACATCATCCAGTCTAATATTAATGTTTTCTAACAAATCTTCCCTCACATTCTTTCCCCTTTCTAGCCAACCATTATTTAAAGCATCAAAAGCTTCGATGGTATCCCAAACAACATTCCTATACTGCTTAAGTCTTGTATTTTTGGAAATGAATTTAGACCTAACTCGAGATATCACTAATTCAAATTCACCAAATACTTTTATCATTTTAATACCATGCTTTGAAGCTAATCTTAAACCAAGCAACAAAACCTCATATTTGGCCACATTGTTTGTGCAGGAAAATTTCAACAAGAAAGAGTATTTTAATGTATTACCTTGTGGGGAAATCAGGATAACCCCTGCACCCAAGCCCTTGTTATAACAAGCTCCATCAAATTACATGGTCTAGAGAGCATCTTCTTGTGATTCATATAAGACCTCTCTATCAATTGGTGTAGGTTGAACCTCTTCTTCATGTTGTAGTTCTTCCACTTTAAAAGTATCCAAACCAGCATCCACAAAATCAATTCTCACTTGTTCTTTTGGTTCCTTTGCATACTCAATCATATGGCAAGCTCTTTATTCTCTAACACTTTTTACATCCTTTTGGTCAATGGAAAAGGTAGCATATGATAAATCACATTGATGCTTCCACCCATGGATGCACTCCCCTATCTTAATAGTAACATTCTAGAATTTGGTGGGAAATCCACCATTGTGACACTCATGTATAATTAATTCTCAAGTAATGTTTCAAGCTTTTTGGTGACTCTCTTAATCACTCCTATGATAGCTACTTCTCTCGAGTCAATAGAAAGGCACTTTCCATAAGTTATATCAATTTTAAAACCCATTTCCTTCATGATTTCTACCAACATAACATTAGAAGAGTCCCTTGAATCAATCATGTAGTTTTTGAGCAACTTCCCATCAATAATCAAACTTGGATAAAATGGGTTGACCTAACTTGGGCATGCAGTAATTGTAGTTCCCAAGTATATTTGAGGGTTTTCACTAATTACTCCCTCCACTTCATCACTCTTTTCTTGAATTTTGGTCACTTTTTGTGGATCAACCACCATCTTGTCATTAGAAGCCATAACTACACCATTAATGAGGGGAAATTCCTTGTTCTTATGTTCAACAATCCTCATCATCTCGAACAATGGGACTGTAACCTTGACTTGAGACAACATTTCATGTCCACAAAAGCATACTTTGGTAATTCAAGAAGTATTATATGTTATCTATTACGTTACCATCTTGTTTTTTTACTTTTTAAGAACTTTGCATTTTATCTTTATCCTTCACTTCTTGGGAGGTAGCTTCCTTATCTTTCTTGACATTATTAGTATTTTTAGCCCATATTCTAGCTCCTTTACCTTATTTGGGTTTTGTCTCATCTTTCTTGGTTTCTGTCTTGTTCCCTTTGTCATCTATTTTCTTTTCTTTGATGAAAATGCTACCAGGCTTACCCTGATAAGCATTCACAACTCAGTTTCTAAAATGATAAGTATTCCTTGCCTAAGTAGCCAATGCAATTTTCATATTTTTGATTTCTTCATTTGATGATCTTCTCAGATGAATTTCATCTATTTCAAGATTGTAAATGTTACAATCATTGTCTCTCTCTTCATTTGAGAAAACTTGATAATTATGTACACTTACTTCCTTCCTTTACATATCCATATCACCTCTACAAGGCTCATCTTCAGAAGAATAATCACTATAGGCCAAGTCTAATGCAGTCATGAGCCCATTTACTATTTCATCATGATCATGAGTGGGATCAAAGTATCCTTGATCATCTTGTAACTCCTCTACAGATCTTGCAACAACACATTGCTATGATGAATGCAGTAATTGACATACTAGGCACCATGGAAAATCTTCAATAACATTTATGGAATGCTTTTGCAATGGGTCAAGTGTACCTTCAACATTTTTCTAAGTTTTGTGGACTAGCTTTCCATTGTGCTAGTTAGTGTGATAAGGATAATCTTGCAACTTTGGTGGACTTTCATTTCTTTGGAACTGAGGTTTCTCATTCTTTGCCACCTTTTGCAACAAAATAATAATCTAATATAACTTCTCATCAGGAGCAACAACTTTGCTAGCTCTCTCATTCTGATTTCTAGGATTCTTCAAATCTTTAGGATAATCTCTTCTCCCTACCTTACTTGATGCTCTTCTGTTGTTCTTTGTGTGAACTACAATTTTATAAGCATCTCTTAGAGTTTTTGGATATTTGTCTCTATGTAGATAGCATATTTTTGAATCAAATGCATTACAATATACTACTAAACATGCACTCTCATTAGGCCTTAAATAAGCTATAACTTTATTCATAACCTTCTGAAACCTTAAATTAAATGTAGTCACCATTTCATTCTATCCTTTTGTGATGTTGTTGAAGTAATTTAGCCTAAATCTAAGATCAATCTTATCTCCATATTTCTCTATAAAAACTCTGCAGAAAGCATATTTTTAATCAATGCTTGCATTAGGAAATATCTTATACCAATCTCTAGCATCTTCGGTCAATAATTGCATAAAGTACTTCATTGTAACATCATCATCCCAAAGCTCAAAATCTTCAATAGAACTATGAAAATATTTTAGACGATCTTCACCACTAAAAGCATTTTTACTGGTGAACTTTGGAAAATGTTTTCTTGCATTATTAGGAAGAAGATTTGGATACCTTGGGATTGTATCAAAGCATAATTTCCTATATCTATTAGTATCAAATTATATTCTTCCAAAGGGTCCCTCTTGTTCATTTTGGTTTTCATGATTCCTTCTCCTATCATAATTTCTTTTAGGCCTTCTAGTGTCAAATATTCTCAGTTGGGAATCATCTTGATTATGTTGTTGAGTAGTTCTAGCCCTATTTTATGGCTATGAATACAAATTGGAATGATATGTATTGGAAAAATGGTTTTCATTCAAATGGGGATTTGAATATGATGCATGGGCTTGAGGGATTTGGGTTTCAAGAATATAAGTACTTACAATAGATTCTAAGAAATGTAGTTTATTCATTTCTAAGTTCACAACTAATAGTTCCATCTCATTCACTTTTCTTTACAATTCCTCATATTCTTTTATTATATTATTAGCCAATGAGACAATATTACTTTGTACTATGTCCCTCTGAGAGGAACCTCCCTCATTTATCTTTATAGCCTTGACTGGTTTCTTTGCCTTATCAACAATCTAGGAAACAACATTTGTACTACTACGAATAGGATCAACTGCAAGAGAAGCTTTCATAGTAGGATTAGTCCATGAATTTACACAAGAATTGTTAGTTGAGGTAGTTATAGGCTCACTACATACATTCTCTTTCATTGTAGGACTAGTTGTTTGGGTAGATTGATTTGCTAATTGTTCTAGTTCTCCCATTTTCTCAACCTTTCTTCTTAGCATGTCTCTCTCAAACATAGCTTCCATTATTATTTATTCTTTCTCCTTATCCCTCCTTCTCCTAGAATCATCTAATGCTAATTCTTCTCTTCTGAGTTGCTACATATCATTTAATATTTTATCCTCTTTTGGTAAGGTGGTGTCAACATCATATATCACTACAGTTTCAACATGTCCAAGAGTATTTTCATGGACATACTCATCAAACCCAGTCAATAAGTCATGAGGAAGAGGATTATTTTGTTAGAAGATGAGGCCAAATTCACTTTATCCTTAGTATAACTAGCATTTATATTATATTTGTGTATTCTCTCCCTTTCCATTCTTTGTTTAGTGGTTAAGCCTTGATTTGAACATTGCTCACTCATAACATATTTCATTATAACTTCTCCCCTTTAAGGAGAAGCATTATCAGTTAGATCTAACAAGTTTCTTTCATGTTCAAACCCAAAATTATAATGAACTTCATGTGTAGGAGTTGGATGAGGAGTAGACTTACTTTTTCCTGTATCCTTTTCTTTCCATTTTCCACTAGTGTTCTTTTGCAATTCTCCCTCCAATATTTTCTCTAGATGTTTCTTCATATTGCCACGATTTCCTTGCATTTGTGCTTGAATATTCTTTGTTTTTATCAACCCTTTTAATTTTCGTCTATTCTTCTTGTTCACTTCTTTGATATCTTTAGGTATTGGCATGCACTGGTGAAAATATTTTAGAGTCACCACCAAAATTGATTGGGACAAATTTGTAGCAATTGTGTTACAATTTATGAATTTTTTTTGCAAGATCCCTACAAACTCAAAAAATCTTTAACAAATATGAAGCAATTTGGGTTGAACTTTGAGCAAGGAAGTCTAAACAAAGAAGTGGCAGAAAATCTAGAACTAATGTGAGCAATGGTCAATAGAAACTTCAAATAGATGGACTCTAAAGATAAACATCAATATAGGTCATAGTGATTCTTAGACAAGGCACTCTAGAGAACAAATATTTTATCAAACATGACTCCCCAACAGAGTCACCAATATGTTGGTGGTCTTTTAAGAACCAAGTGAGATCTCGTTGAGAATATATGAATTTTCCATATTAAATACTTGAATACTCAGGAGATGATTGGCCAATGAACGAGAGGAAGCTAAAATTCTTCCCTACTGCACTTTGCGCTCTACAAAACTAGGGAGGGTGATCCCACAATGTGAATCTTGCATTATTTCTACACAATTATATCACACATTGAACACTAAGCATATACATTCTCACTAAAATGCTAAATAGATGAAATCCTTCAAGAAAATAGAAATTCCTTAAAAGGATTAAACAACTAAGGCTGAGAATACCACAAAATACTAACCTCAACAAAGGTAAATCAATTAAAAGTTTTTTTATAATTTTTTTTCTCAAATTGAAGCACCAAAACTATAGGAAATTCTCTTAACACCTTTAGATCAGTGTTTTACCTTAGGGAAGAGAGTAAAACACAATAAACTAAACTATAAGGTGATTCTAATTCCAAAAAGTCGTGATCTTTGTGAAATTGCATTACAATTCACATATCAAATACTCATATTCTATGACTACTTATAAAAATCCATAGAACATTGACCTGAACTCATGCTTTAATTAAAGTATTTTAACTGATTCATTAAACTAGAGCCATAATTAAAGCACATTTAATTGCAAAACAACAATGAACATTAATGAAATATAATTGATTGTATTTTCATTAATAATTCAAGTGAAATGTTAGAAATGGAGAGACAGTAGACTTAAAATATTTTCATTCTTCATTCAGACATGCTTGAAACCATACAATCTATTAAATTTACTTGCTCGACTCAAAACCTAAGATACAGACTCAAAATATATTTTCTCTATGTTCTTAATTTGTATTTTCAGATCTAGAATTCAAAAAGAGACATGCAGAAATGGCCATGAATTCCCTTTTATAAGAACAAGGGAGCAAAACAATCTTCAGACCAAAATGTATACATGTCACATTTTCATTTGACAACCCATACTGATCATTCCATGAGGAATGGTTACAACAAATTGAAACAATATTCTTTATTGAGATAGAGGTTTCCTTTTAGTTGGTGGAGTTTCTCGCACCCTCCAAAAGGTAGTTCATTGAAGAGAGTGGTCTTCAAATAGTTGGAGCATCTTTATCATTCTCTTCACCAAAAGACAAAAAGCATGCAAAAGGAAAATAACCATGTAGATCAATATCAAGATCATCATCCAACACTCAGTCCAAGTCATCAATAGTCAGCTTTTACATGTCATATTTGCATTTGGAGAAACACATCTTTTATGCATTATAATCTCTAAGGCCAAACCTGCACTATACTTGACCATGTATATGTGTTCTCCATTCTTGTGCCTACAACTCCAACTCATCAATGAAAATCTTCTTCCATAATTCATATTCTGCATCAAAAGGCCAATGGATATCCAAGAGTTCATCCATCTTTTTTTCAATGGAGCATATTTTTCCATTACTGAATTGGCCCCTTTTTCATACTCCTCCAAGAAGCTAATGATTAAAGATAGATTCTCAAGAGTGTTTTTCAAAAGATCAATATAAACACTCTCACATATGAGAGATGCTTGGGAAATAATAGTTATATCCACCCAATCCTTCTATTCCTATAGAGGCTTTACCTCATCATATCTGTGCTAAATATTAGGCAATAGTACCAAGTTAGCCTCATCAAAATTTTCCTTCAACTCTTTTATCTTTACCTCCAAAGGATCAACATACCCTTGAAAATTTTGTTCTCTAATCTCCTTAATGAATTTATAAGTTTGGCCAATATTTGTATACTTCTCCTTGTGATGATCTAACCCAAATGCAATGAGCTTCAAGTTATCAACCCTAGGAATCCACCTGTCCATTGTTGGGGTAGAAAAATCCTTGTCTCTCTAAGACAACTTTATTTCTTGCAACATTAAAGAATAATTCGAATGAATACTATTTAACTTACTCTTAATTTTATTATTCATATGCTCCAAAATTTTATAGACAATCTTTAAATTATTTTCATACATAGTATCCTATACCTGTTTTTCTACAATTTCTTATATACTTCAATCTACAATAATAAATGTTCCATCGTGGGCTCACTAAATGGAGATGCACCTGATGTGCTTGGCTCCTCAACTGAAATTGGTTGTTGACCCAAGTTTTATGGAATTATTGCCAAGTATTTCTCAGGTGAAGGAGAAGGATACTAAGGATGTGCAATTTGGGAAGGAGGTGTTGAATAGCTTGAAGTTGATGGGCCCTAGGTCTTCAATAATGCCAACTCTGCTTTGAACTCAATAACCCTTTCTTGAATTTTACTGTACTCATCAATAATATCATTTTCCCCTATACAAGTTTCTTTCTGCTGTGATATTCTCTATTGTTTCCTTAGTTAATTTAGCAACATTTACTACCATTTTTTACTGCTTCAAGTGCAAGAGTTTCAAAGACTCTTTTCATGATCAATTGTCCCTTGAAGTTAGCTAGTTCTACAACTTTTGGCTTTCTTGACCCCAAAGACAATGACCAAAGGGCCAAATAATCCCATTATTAACTAAAGGACAACCCCTTCAATTCCAATTTTGCTTCTTCCTCAATTTGAAACAAGGGCATTTTAGACCTTATTGTGTCCAACACAATTACATCTGTAATATCCCATTCTAGTAGCAATAGTACCCCCATTTTTATGCACTAGTGCTCTAGCCTCTTCAGGTGATATATGTTGGAATTCCTCCTTGATCACTTTTCTCACATTTTCTCACACATCTTATTTAGAAAGTTTAGGATGCAGGCTCCTATCCTTGGTAACATTTTTTGCATATTCTTGAGCCTTAGCTCTCCACACAAAATCCATGAATGCCTTGGTTTCAATATCTTGTAGGCTTCCTCCCTCAGATCATCAACATTTCTTAAGCCACTAATATTTGTCTTTCCTAACCTGAGGCTTCTCTCCCCTATGTTAGGTGCAATCCCCCTTAGGAGAAAAGGAATTCCTTGTTGCATATCCTTTGGTGTAACTAGAATACCATCTTCAACAGTATCAACGTAATAAACCACCCCTTTCACCTCAATCTTTTATCTCTTGGGTGGTGGTTGCTTTGATGGAGATGGACCTCTTGGACATGAATCAATATCAATTATAGCAGGGGAAGCTTGTCTAGGAGGAGATAGGGTTGACCTCACAAGGGAAGATACTCTTGACCCCTCTAATGTAGTAGGGGTTGGAAGTGTTTCTTTCTTCTTTACTACCTCCTTCTTCCTAGAGTAATCTCTTGCTTTTGGTTGTGGATAATAAGAGGGTCTCTTCTCCAATATTTCTACTAGTTTTTCTTCCACAAGCATTGCTTTCCCCTTGTCAGTTATTGTGCATTCCTCTTTCAAAATACCCAATATATTCTCAAAATTGTTAAGGAAATACATAACTCTATTCAATTCACCCTTATTATTGGGTAGAGGGTCATAATTAGGATCTTCCCTTATAACTTTATCCATCATTTTATTGAAAGTGAGGTACATTGCTTTCCTTTCTTCCTTTTTTTGAAAATAAAATATATTCGTGATTACATCTTCAGGATAATAGAAATTGTGAACAAAATAGCCACTTCTTTTCTTTTCCTTTAGAGCAACAATGAAACCCTCTAGGTCATGGTTTTTGGTGCACATAGTTTTCAATCCTCAAGGTGCAAGAACCTAGCCCAATTCTTTTTATCCTCCCTTTTCCATGACAAAATCTACAAACACTATCCACTAAGGAAATAATGAGCCCTTCTTCAATTGCTAAGGTAAGTGCACCATTTGTGCTACTCCCAATTTCCTCATAATTCAAAGGAATCCAATCCTCAATGGCACATATCAGGTTAATGCATGTGGATTCACATTTGTATCATAAACTCTAAAGATTGTTCTGTTGGGGTATGAAATTATATCCCCCCAATTGTACTTCAAATTCAAATCATACCTCCTTTCCAAGGGCCTTAGAAAATCATGAATTTCTTTAAGAATTCTTAGTGAACCATAAACCAAGAACCTTCTCAGTTTTGAAGAAAATGCATTATGGTAAACAATGTAGTGAAACTTCATATCATCTTTATCAAGAATTTGGGTCCAACATTGGACAAGCAGCTCAATATCACCTTCCACTAGCTTCAATGTCATGTCTTTACCAAAATTATTCTATCCCTTGTAAAGGAACATATGCATCAAGAGAGAATACCACCAGAACTTTACCCAATCTTTTCCTACCTTTAGTGTAACAAAACCCTGGTGGATGTGCTTTACCAGATATGTGGCATATTCATAAACTACATTATAAGCTAGGTGTTGAGGTGTCCTACCATATACATGAAATCACATGGCATGGTAGATGGTGGATCAAAACCAATAATTTGGCACAATGAATACATTTTTTTCTTGAAGTAATTGGAAGCATACTTCATGGGGAAAGGCTCAAATTCATCTTACCAATCCTTATCTATTTTCTCGACTTCCCAACCCCAATACTTGTAGTGTGTATGGGTAACATTGTTGTCCTAAACAGAACCTTAGTACTCTCATATTCTTTTATGAAAATGTTAAGATCAATGGGGATCATGTACTTATTCCATTCATGGAACTAGAAGATTTATGCAATCTCCTCTCCAATTATCTTGAGCATTTCAACACCATCATATGCCCTGACCACTTTGGAAATAGGGTCATACCTCATAGCTATATCCTTCAACAAATCCACATATAGGTACACGTTTAGGACAACTAGCTTCCCCATATCCAACCTCCAAGTTTTATAAATAGGGACTCCACAATTTCTATTTCCAAAACAATTTTGGAACAATTTCCATCTAGTGTAGGGAAACTCAGCATCCTTGATAAAATTTTGCTTGTCTAGTAACCCCTCTTTAATTGTAGGGCCATAAAATAGAGCTCTTCCCTCAACCTTTTTATTGATTGAGGATTTCAATTTGTCAATAATGTCTTGGGAAAGAGGTTTGGATGTGGTTTTAGAAGCAAAAAATTGAGCCTTAGGCGCCAATGGTAACAAGGTGGGTTCAGACTAATCTAGGGTTTCGACATAGTGAGGTTCAAAACCTATATTTTCTATTCAAAACCTAGGGCATGGATAAAAGGTACAATTTCAATGGGTTTGACAAAAATTCACAACTTATATGCAATTCCAAACCACTAAAAAGCAACTAAAGAGAACAAAAACTAATTTAATTGAAAGATGCAATGAATATTTACCCTAATTCAAGATAGTTTGGATAAAGCACAAAGAATGGCATTTTTTTTGTACTTACAAATATTTTTCTTGAATGAAACCCTAACTTTGATAGCGTTGAACTCTTAAATGCTCTTACTGATCTCCTGGATGCCTTAAAACTCATTTGCAATATTCAATTATGCAAAAAACCAATATTTTATGTTCATTTAGGTAGATATTTGGTAGCTCTAGATGTCTTTTCCACCATTACTACTCACTCCCGTGAAGCATAATAACTATCATGTTCACATATTTGATTTTGAATATCAATCGTCAATCTCCTTATGAGATGGCACTTTGGATGACTCAATTTGAGTCAACAAGGTTTGAATTTATGTCACCATCATTCACTTATCCTTTGTTCAATGGAATTCTACCAGCTAGAATGCAGACTCATTCATTCTGTGGGCTCCACCTTCTTTTCTAAGTAGTGAAAGAAATCCACGTGGCGGAATCCCACTGACCCCACTACCTTTTATAAATCATTATTTTAGTCTTGCGAGTTTAGCTTAGAATTACTAAGATTAAATCTCAACAGTGCATCTCGACCATCAATTTAAAAGCTTGAGACATCGAGTATGTGAGTAGATAACAAGCCCCATGCTTTCAACAGTACATGAGTCAACAACCTGCTAACCACACTGCTTTTTATAAATTATTATTTTATTCTCATGAGGCTGGCAAGGAGTGGCTAGGATCAAATCCATTGATCTAACAGTGAGCAAATTTTTGCATGCATAAACAATAGTTTTTAAAAAGGGGACCTAACTAGGTTGATAATACTAAGACCCTTGAGATTAATGACTTAAAACTTATGTCATTTCGATGGTAAATATTTCCACCCAACTTAGGAAGATTAAAGTAATGGTAATGTTGGATGATGGAAAAAACCTAGACCAAGGGTCCAGTAATAATATGCTCGTAATGGCTCAAGTTGTAACTCAAGTGACCAGTAGCCAGGTGTAACAAGTCAATGAAGAAATAGAACGCCTAGGGTTGAAGACTATGCAAATATAAAATGAGGTATTTTGAACTAAAAACCCTGAACCCTACCCTAAGGTAAAGAGGCAACAAATGATCACAAGGCAAGGAACCAACTCAAAATTTTCAAAATTCAGAAGCTCTACAAAAACACACAAACTATTCTAGAATTGAATTAAATAAATCCCAAAAATAAACAACACATATGATAATTGTAACCAAATTGAAAATATATCATATGCATCCATCTAGAATAATAAAGAACATTAAAAATAAAACTCAAAAGTATGTTATAGGAAACAATATCATTCACATATCAGTTTCATCAATCTTTGGGCTTTTCCTTGTAACTTCTTTCAACATCCTCCCACATTCTTCTTATGGAAATTAATGACACAATGAACCAACGATCTCCCAAGATTATTTTATGCTTATTAATACTTCCAAATTACTAGAGCCATTTCTTCAACCACTCCTCAAGGAAAGCTACACCCAACCTCTCCAACTCCAAATTCTAGAAAATGAAGTCAAAATGAAATTGTCAAAATCACCTCTTTAACAACCAATTTCTCCACCAAGTTAGTTACTCAAATTCCATGCCCAACCTAGGAAAAATAAATTGAAATTAATAAAAATAAAAATATCTATCTCTCCAATGCATGTGTAAATCACTCCTAGGAAGAATGGCCCCCACTAGTCAACACATTGATTCTCTCCCCTCACAAATAGGAGCATGTTTTCAAAAATAGTCATCCAACACAACATGGGCATCCAAATCCTACTTGTAGCTAATAAGGTAAATTAAATTATTTGTAATATTTCAATACTCCAAAGAAATCCCATGCCCAAGTTGATTTTTTTGAAATAAACATAAAAAATTGTGTTTCCAACAATATCTCCGATTACATCTTTGAAACCAAAATTTTTCCAATTATAAAATTTTGATTTTTGGACAAAGAAAATCAACTAATTACTCAAAACATTAATCAAACCATGTCATCTCAAAATTTAGTCATTTTTTTGAATTCAAGATTTCCTACAACCATGGATGATTTTGTATCAAGATTTGACACTAGTTGTGGCTATCGAAGTATCACATAATTCTTTTTTTGGGTGACACATCCATTGATATGAGAAAAATCTTGTTTTATATTGGGTTATCTCTTTGTGTAATATGGGCCAATAGTAGTCTATTTTCTAAGAAATGAATGTTTTTTTTTTGTTGTAAAGTATTTTTTATAGGAATCATCATGGTAGATGTGTACAACATAAAAAATATAATCTTCTCAAAAACAACTATGCATAAATTCTTTAGGTCATGTGTAGAAGATGTAACTAATTATCCAAGAATAAGGGAGACTCCTTTCCACTAGATTTATTTTTTTCCTACGTGATTAATGTGAAAGTGTTCATCTTGAAACAAAATAATTGACAATATCTTCATACCAAGGATATGTATATTTAATGTGAATACATTAGCATCTAGAAAAGAGTAATACATAATATGACTATCTATAGGAAAAATGAGTTTGGAAAGGAAGTTAACTACTACAATTGTCTTATGAGTCATGTCTATAATGGTTATGTCAAATTCATATAGTGTTAATAACCATTTTTTGAACCAACTGTTAACCATTTTTTTGTTCATTAAATACTTCATAGCTACATGATCAGTGTAGAAAAACATATGGTATCCTATGATGTAATGCAACTAGTATTTCCTTTTTAGTTATAATGTAATTCTACTTGAAAACATGGATATTTTATCTGGTTCTATAGATATTTTATTTTCATTGGTTCCTCATAGCATAGGTGTGATGGTTAAGGAATTTTTAAGAGTTTGAAAGGATTCTTGATAGGTAGTTATCCACTCAAAATCAATATCTTTAGAGATAAATAAAAATAAAGTATTTCCTATTTTATTAAAATCCTTGATAAATCTTTGCTAGTTCCTTGCATGACCAAGAAATTTCTTAACATCCTTTTTCTTTTAGGGTATGGATAAATTTTAATTACATTGATTTTTTTGGGGTCTACCTCGATAACTTTTATAGTGTAGGAAAATGCATACCCTTTCATTTTCACACTTGTTTGGGCCCGCCTTGCTTTTTTTATCCTTATTTATGTCTTAATTGGTCCTATTTTGCATCCAAAATCCTAATAAACTATATCTTTTTTCTAGCTAATCCTGAAAAAACATCAATGGATAAATGATAATTTAATGATTCTCATTATGTGTCCTTAATTTTTTGAATGGGACTAATAAGACACCTAGGGTGTCTTTGTCCCCCAAAGGTCTTGGGACCCTAATTTCAAGTGTACCTTAAAGAGGCCCCTTTTTGGAGTCTTTTCCTTGAGTTTCATGCCTTGGGACTAAGATGCCACCTAGGGCATCTTAGACCCCCATGAGGTATTTTCAGGATTTAATTTCAAATCTTGGTAGGATTTATCATCCTTTAATTAATGAATTCATATGTCAGCTTGTTGTGGTTTAATTTCAGGATATTAAGCATAGATAAGTATAAATACAAGGTTCGTTCTCTCATTTTCTCATGACAAGATATCCAAGCAATCTAAGCATCCAAGCATTCAAGTATTCCAACATTAAAGAGAAATTCATCAAGATTCAAGCATCATCTCAAGGATATTGTTGCATCATGTTCATTATTGTGCTAACATTTGTGATGTAGGGTTTATGATTCAGGCAAGTGCTTTATGCAAGATCAACATCATTGAAGAAAGATTCAAGAGACACAGCCATTGAAGCCATTTCAATCATTTTTGTAGCCTCTTATTACAAGGGTTTGGTGATTTGCAACATAATGTTTTTTCCATTCATTATTTCCCTCCATTTTGTTTCATTTTAAGGTTTAATTACCAACAAGGGGTTTTACCAAGGAAAACCCCCATTTACTAACAAACAACAAGTTTCTCCTCTCTTGCATGCTTGTGTTTATAGATTTAGGTTGAAGACTTGAAGATCACTTGAAGTGCAAACTTGCCATGCTGCATTGCAAAGTTGTCCCCTTCACATAAGTTCACCTACAGGAACTACTGAATTTGGCTTCATTTTTTGATGAACGTTCGTTGGTCGTTCAACAAATATTTGTCAAAAAAGCGATGAAATGATGAAAACAATTTCATCGCTATGTTTTTGTCAAAATTCTGATGAAGCATTAAACATCAAAATAACGACATAGATTCATCGGTCGTCAGCATCATAAAATGATTCGGATGTTCGTCAGAATATTGATGAAAAATTCATGTATCCACTAATGAATTACAACCAAAATGTAGTTGCAATGGCTCTTCTGAAGTGTTGAAACAACACCATAAGTTCGTCGCCATTTCGACGAAATGGGCAAGGAGTTACGACGGAGCCTTCGTCGTAGCTAAGCAACTTCATCAAAAATTTTATGTGATTCGTCAGTAGAGTTCGTTGAAATTGCGATGAAATGGGCAAGGAGTTATGATGAAGCCTTCGTCGTAGCAAAGAAACTTCACCAGACCTTTTATGTGATTCGTTAGTGTCCTTCGTCGAAATTGCAACAAAAGTGGCAAGGTGTTACGACGAAGCCTTCATTGGACCCTTTTTGTGATTTATCAGTGGACTTCGTTGAAATTGTGATGAATCGGGCAAGGAGTTATGAGGAAGCCTTTGTCACAGCTATAGTAACTTCGTCGAACCTTTTCGGTGATTCGTCGGTGGTTTTCGTCAAAATTGCGACGAAACAATGCAATTTAAAAATAAAATAAAAAATTCATTGAAATGTACCATCGCGGAGACTCTTTGCGATGACCATAAAAGCCAACCCATCGGTGAGAGATCAATCATCAACACAGGATAGAAAACTCACTCTAATAGTCCATGTATTGCCGATGACCTCCATCAGCAAGAAAGATCCAATGTCACACCGGTCTGACCTCTTTAGGAGTTTTGAACACTGTTGGTTATCAACAAGACATTCTGAGGGTCTCGCTGATTAAACAAGTGTCTAAGAGCAAGTAAACAAATGAAACCTATTAATTTTCTTATTTTGGGGTTCTTTAAATCATAGAATAGATACCAAGTCAAATAATATGAAAAAGACTTACTTCCATAAAAATTAAATGATTATTCTCACAATGGAAATTGTCTAATTACAACAACAATTCCATGAAAGGTTATCCATGCTTCATAAGAGAGAACTGATCATATATACAGACAACAAGATGCATAAAAAAATCATACACTTGAAAACAACCAAGGGCTAACAAGGGAAGGAGTTAAGAAATGTCTAGATTGAAGAGAAAATGTGTAGGGAAAATGTTGAGTAGTGTCAAGAGAACAGAGCTTGTAGAACATATTCTTGATCTAATCAAGCTCTTGAACAACTTAAACAAAATTAAAATACTAACACATATGTGAGACATGTAATGAACTTCCAATATCTGCTATCTTTTTTGTTTGTATTGAAAATAGTTTAAGGTCCATTACATATCATGAAAATGCCTATCTCACATTAGGATCAGTACAACATCAAAGAATTTCTATAACAGGAAATATACCATATTAGTACTTTACACAGTAAGAAAGAAACCAAAAAGCACTAGTTGTTTTCAAAACCAACATAGACAATACAAATTGTTGTTAACAGCACCACAGGTTGCTGCTATTCAAATCAATATAAACAATACATAGTGTTGATTACGTTCTCCTCATTGTTGACTTCTTCAATGTCAAGGTTTGCCATTGTTTCTCCTTGGGGGTCGAACTACTGGGGGCTGCGCTATCTTTTTGGGCTTGCAACTTCATCAATTGCTCTTTGGAGCTCATAAAATGTCTGCTGGAATAACACAATCTCTTCCAAGATCAACCTACAAGCAAGTCCACTTCTCAAATCCTCTCTGGTATTGTTAGCAGCACCTTTAGTTATTGACTTCAAGAAATTCTCCATTGAGATCTCCACAAGAGTTGAAACCTGTAGAGAAACAGAGTAGAAAGTGAGTCTCTTGCAAGACTCAGTAAGTATCCTCTTGATACCCTTAAATTTATCATCATTTCTCACCTTCCACAAATGCCACATGATCTCATTGGATAAGAAATACCAAAATAGCTTATAATCAAACTTGAGCTTGAAATTACAAAATAAAATATCATGCTAATTAATTTTACCATTGCTATTCCAGACCTTTAGCTTATGGCAAAATAAGTACCAAATTTCTTGAGCATAAAAACATTCAAAAAGAATATGTTTGATAGTTTCTAGAGTCCTACAAATATTGTAGATTTCAACAATTTCATGGTTAGATTTATAAGGATCTATCTTTTTCATTAATGTAGAGGTAGGTAAAGGAGAAATAATTATAATTGTAACACTATTCATAGTCGAGTAAATTATGTTCGTAATTTGTGTTCAATGGACCTTTGTTTTATCATTATACTACCCATCTAATACCATATTTTAATCCAAGGTTCAACTATCTCAGATCTAAAGAAGCACCTTCAATTAACCATTTAAAGTATTATAAAATAAGGTAAGACTTTTACTTGAGAAATATTGGGTACACTTGTAGGATTAAAGTTCTCGCAATCATCAAAATTTATTGGCACACAAACACAACCTGCAACATATGAAGTAATGGATGACTACAAGTTAGTGAAATGGTCCTTAATATGTGAGTGGTCTGCAAATTAATTGGTAGAAAATAAGGTTACAAACAGATCTACATGAAAAATTATGAGGACAATCTACTGTAATCATGAAAATAGATGAAAAGTGCAAAGGAAAGAGCCAAGCTACATCTCTAGAGCCTAAGAAAACACATGTAAGAAACATAAAAAAGAAGAAGAACAAACCAGTTTTTGGATGAATACAAAATGGTGCCTTCAGCAAGTGATTCATATGCTTTCACACTTGACACAGGACATTAAGAAGATTTTAGTCTTCCTCTGTGAAATTAACTACTTACAAAATAAACCCAGAAACCAATATTGTATACCTCCATGTCTAGCCGAGGGTAGGTATAAGAGAAAAAAATTCTTCAATACAATGCTGAAAAATATCAATGTGTGTGTAGGTTTGTATTACTCAAAATATCATTTCACTGCCTAAGGAAAAATACCAAAGTGATGTTTTAAATTTCAATCTTCACATAGGCTCCCTTATTGCTACACATGCATATACAAGCATTATTCGAGCTCTAAACTATTCAAATATTAAGGATTTAATTAGCTATAAGATGGAAAGTTGTTGTTTAGACATAATCCATCATCTTTTACATATCTTTATTCACTCCTAGCAGAGATAATTTTGTGTAAATGAGACAGAATGTGAATCTTTTATGATGAAGAAAATTCTTAAAAGGAGGGGAGAGCGAAAGAAAAGGGTAGGGGGCAAGGAATGCTTGAATGTATAGCAAAGTATAACATTTTTATCATTATAAAAAATGAAATGAATCTTAAGTTTGAAGCATTAATATCATTTACAACATTTTATTATCAAGAATGAATGTAAGTAGAGAAACTTTTGCATACCTACAGATGGTACAAAATTTAATGGTTAAGTCGAAGCCTCCCATCAACAACAAGATCCAAATATCGTGTATCTATCTCAATCGAGCCTCTAAACCCTTTAGAGCTGTCAATTTTTCCACTAACCTGTTATGCACAAAAGTCAAATTTTAGAGTTATGTCACCACTAAAAACAGAAGAAACAG
The DNA here is from genome assembly GCA_007258455.2 of Sequoia sempervirens. Taxonomy (NCBI): domain Eukaryota; kingdom Viridiplantae; phylum Streptophyta; class Pinopsida; order Cupressales; family Cupressaceae; genus Sequoia; species Sequoia sempervirens. The sequence goes on along the minus strand of VDFB02271358.1, from coordinate 14,059,287 downwards.
AGCTTTGAAACCAAATCCACACACAACACAATGTGGTATTCATACAAAGCCATACAAACAAACTAAACTCAGAACATTGAAATGGAAACAACTTCAAATTATGATGTAGAGCATGGATTCAGGGTATAAAGAATCATTTTTCTGCCACCATAGTGAAAAGTTAGCACTTTCTTTCATCTTTGCATATTGGTTTGATGCTTCAAAGGATGCATTTGTTATATTGAAAAGTGCATTACCTTATTGGTCTTCTATTTGTTTCGAGAATAGTTTAATATTCTCTACTTAACAGGGCCAACCACCTGACAGTGGAAGCTCATTTGGCCCCTCCCCCCCATCACATCACTCTCAATTCTCCATACACAATCATATAACATTAATCATTCATTAATCCATTAATAACATATAACATTCATTCATTAACATATAACATTCATTAATTAACATATTCACATTCATTCATTAACATATAATATTCATTCTTTTAGTTCTTACATATTATCAAAAATCTGGTTGTCATGATATGATTACAATCACTTTTGTTGTTTCTTTTTTAAAGCTAAATTTTTTTGAAGTGGAGTATCATTTTCTACATCATCTCTCCCCCCTTTAGTTTTTTTTCCCTTTGCTTGTGATCTTAATGTATGCCTAGTCGTCTGCTCATGACGTGGATGTCATTGCAAGGGGGGTCTACTACAATAACAAAGAAATGTTAAACTGATATGTTTTATTATTATTGTTACAAATATTTCATTAATTAAAATAACATTAGAGTGGTTCTCTTTACCTGATGGGTCCACATCATGTTCTTGAACTTCTATTATAGACTCATTCTCAACATGCTAAACACCCCCTAAATCCTGATCTGCAGTTGAAACATGAAAGGTTACATTAATTAATACAACAATTGAAATTAAATATGTTTAAAAGAACATGAGAGTGGTCCTCTTTACCTGATGGGGCCACATCATATTCCTGATCATGCTCAACACGTTGATCACGCTCTACATGCTCTAAAGTTGAAACACAAAAGGTTACATTAATTAATACACCAATTGCAATTAAATATGTTTAAAAGAACTTTAGATTGGTCCTCTTTACCCGATGGGGCCACATCATGTTCCGGATCTTCTCTAGCCTGATCATGCTCAAAATGTTGATCACGCTCTACATGCTCTAAAGTACCGGGATGCACACCATGACCTTCATTTGTAGGTTGTGCTCCACCATCACCAGGCTACATTACAATGTCATGTGCAGTATTATCATTGCTTGAGTGTTTAAAACAAATAGGCATGCACTTAATTTATGGTGGAAATTAATATTGCATAGATTGTACAAGTATTCAATTTTAAATAAAATTTATTGATTTTATTTACTTGTGTGTCAGATGTAGTGGAAGGTTGTGTTTTCCTAGTCAAGACTCTTAGGAATTCAGCCACGACTCCATAGCCTTGTTGGAAGGAAATCTTCTGGTCATCTTCTGTGGGAACTTCATTGAATTCAGAGCCCTACATTTTTCCATAAGATCATGAATTTTTCTTCTATGCTGTGATAAAACCAAAATTGTTTTCAATTTATTATTTGGATACTATATTTCATTTATTGATACTTACAATTCGTGCAGCTAATTTCATATAACCACCAGAGCCAAGTTTGTGTTGCTCGTGTTTTTCTAGTCTTGCCTTTGTTGCCTTCAATGTGTCGAGCAACCTATGAAAAGTTTGAAATATGTTAGATTATGTAAAACGAAAGATTAATCAGTATATAATTACATTGTTCATAGTATCACATACCTTCATTGGCCCAGTGGTGTCTTTCTTTTTTTCTTTTCAGCCTTATCCTTTCCATCTAACACCAGGTCCTTCAACTCCCTCTCCCAAATCATGGCCTGGGGATGCTTGTACTTTTTGTTCTTCTCTAAATGTGACCTATATTGGCCCCTCACATACTTTAGATAGGTACCAGCTTTCTTAAGGACCTTGGTTCGGTTGAATGTTTTATCACTGAACAACACAACTAAATGGTTAATGAGCTCATCTTTAAAATATTGATTTTGGGCATTCCACCATGTACGTATGGTGGGCCCAAAGAGATCCAATGTAATATCACTTATATGTTTATAAAAAACATCATTTCCTACAAAATGATCATGGGATCAATAGTCTAAAAGGAGCGATCAATAAGTAAATTTCAATTGGATTATATATAATAATAAGTAAAACATTTTAAAGTACCTGGGACCTTTCTATCTTTATGGGAACGAAATCCTCGATCACCAAAAATGTGACCGGCAATGTTCCCGTACTAGTAATATAGGAAGATCCAGGAAATGCTGCTAAAACATCACCAGTACTAGTGGCCTCTACATCCCTAGGTACATGTCCTGACGCATGTTTTGGCATGTGTTCATTGCCAGAGGGTGCATTAACGAATGCCTACATGGTATGTGTTGCTGAAATTTTAGATGACAATATAGGCATAGATGATGGGGTAAGATGATGTGATGTATGTGTAGGACGATCAAGATAGACACTTGTACCAACCCCTACTCCTCGGACAACACTTGCAGTACCCTGATCATGGCCAGGAGCATCATGAGGGGGCAAATAATCCTGTAAAAACAACACATATGTTAGTTCATGACATAAAAGAGTACAAAATATAAAACCATGAATGAACTTATGTTATAATTAAAGACCTCATGACAACTTGCAAGTTTTGTGATCTCTCAGTCAATATTTTAACCCTCTCTCTTATCTCATCTATTTGAGGCACTATGAATATCAACTTAACAATTTCTTCATTGCATTTTTTTTGGATCTTCCTTATCATATCGAGAGGGTTTATTGAATAAGCGATTTCATCATCACAAAATATTGACTACACCTCAATATGGATGCTCTCATCTATTGCTAGTGCCTTTCCCAGACCAGTCGACTACAACAAGAATATTAAAAACATTATCAAAATTAACCCAATAAACTTATGAAAAAAACATAATAATAAAACATTTTGCTCGTATCTAATTTGTACAATTACAATGAGGTAAACTTGTTGGGTAGAAGCACTTGAAGATACATCATGATCTGTGCTATGGTCTAGAGCCTTCTCCATATGATCAATGTCCCGTTGTGACAAAAATTAAATATAAAATTTTTTTACCGAAATAAAACTAATAGACTTACGAAAAAAAACATAAGAATAAAATGGTATATTGGAGTCATTAATTGGAAGTTGGGTAAAATGGTACATAGTACGTACCACCCCCATAGTAACCGTGTTTGTAACTAAGTGATTCAAATTGTAATCGATTAGCAACTCTTCCCCTGTAGTTATTGATTTTATTGCACATACGAATACACGGTTTCCCTCACGTGCCTCAAATATGCAATTGGGTTCCTTATTTATTGATCCAGGTCATGTACTATTTATAAACCCTACAATATTCCCTGATGCTTTTGGCCTTCCATCAATGTACATAGCCACTCCTTTATTTTGATCCTTATCTTTCAGTTGTATATAATTTGCTAACAGTGCATACCTACGCATACTTTGTGTATATCGAACCAGTTGCATCCAATCTTTGTAACTGTAACAAGGTCTGACATACTCCATCAATTTAATAACTTTGTCGTAACAGACCTTTATGCCATCCATGCAAAATAGGCCCAAACCATGTAAAAATGATGGTGTTGACATAAAAGTCAGTGTTTATTGGAGGAAGTTTCTTGGGTACCCATTGTTTCCGTAGATGTTTGTACCTCAAGGGAACCTCGACGTCTCCTATGCTCTCATCATCATAAGAACATGACCCCCCTTCAGCAAGAAAAAATTCCATGTGTTTACAAAATTTTCTTTGAAACTTTTGACCTCTAGTTGATCTACCTCTTTTAGACATACTACATGTCTCACTTTCCTCTTCTCTTCCTAAATTTCCCTCGCTCGAGGAAGACAGATCTAAAAAATACCTATTTGGTGGTACCTGCACTCATAAGGATGTTGGATGAAGTTCTTTCATGGTGATGTGATCCCAAGGTGACATTATGATTAATCTATCATTTCATGGCTAGAATTTCACAGGTTATATGGTAATCAAGTCTTGATAGATTGCAAGTTATTGTTACTACCGTCCAAATGTGTCCATCACAAATCAAATCTACTTAACATTTTAATTCCAAAACTTTGTAACAAGTGTTAAATGTGACTATGGTCCACCAGTTACACAACCAAGGCCTCAAATGTATTCTCTAATTGTAATCAAAGGACTTTTTCTCTTCATTCAAGTGAATAAAATTGAAGGGAAACACCAACAAGTGGTTTATTGGACACCTCCATAACTAAAAATAGCAGAAAATTTACATTTAATTTCCATATGTCTAAGTGGTTAACGGGGAGGGAGTGTGTACTAGGCCTGGTTAAGTCATCATAAGTTTATGCTTTGGAAATAAATTTTTTTAAGTCATCTTAAATCTTCCTATATCTAATTTCTAGGAGACTTTTGGTATGTTTTAAGGTAGGATGATTGATGAAAGATCCCAAAGAGCCTTTCTCCATGGTATCCAGGTACACATAGCAGCAGTCTTCTCTTATACAATTGGACATGATTTAAAGAACTTAGCTAGGAATTATTCATTTAACCTAAGGTTTTCTCATAATGCCATCATTGGAAAAGTATGATCAAATTCTTCTATTATGAAGAATTGGTCTATGTGCATCTAGTAATCACTATAAATTTTTGTAAGGATAAAATGACTAATTGCATCAAGTAGGAGAGAATCAACTTTGAGTTCTTCAAAGATTATATTCCTCTATTCATAATTTTTAAGGGTTGTCTATGGAGGAGGTTATCACTACCAAGAAGGGAGGAGATCTTTCCTTGTATTCTTTTATAATTTTCATTATTCTTATTTATTTTACACTTACATTTACAAATACACATACATATGCATTTACTTTTTTCATTTATTTCTCATGTAGTTTAATAGTTTGATCGATTTCATATTATATGTGTTGAAGACTTTAGAATTTCAATTACATTAATTTATGGATATGTTGTATCTATAACACTACAAAACCATATGCTCTTTGCATTTACACATATACATAGATATAGATTTCTTTAATGATATGTTGCATTTATTGTTCTAGGAGAGCATCTAGTAATTTCATTTACATTTACATTTAAAAATACATATACATACATACATACATACATACATACATACATACACACACACACACACACACGTGTGTGTGTGTGTGTGTGTGTGTGTGTGTGTCTGTGTGTATGCATATCATTTATATTCAATGTTCAGAAACAACCCATTAGGTCCACACATGGATAAAAATTCATAAAATCAGATCTCCCATACATGTTTTGTTGAAACCTAGGCTTGAACCTCTCATTTCACATGCTTTTCTTCACAAAACTATTGAGGACAACATCTATACCTTCTTTATTTCTCATCCTATGCCCTATTCATGCATCCTACAATTAGAATAGTATCCATGGGGCCTCTTACACAAGCTACAGTAATCACAAAAAGTTTAAGAGCCCCTTTATATCATGTTTCGACTACAAAACCCTCAAAAATAGGGTAACTCAGATTATGATTTTTTGGTGAGCTGTATGGACAAAATCATTAGCACCAACTCATTCTTACAGTCTTTTGAAAGAGAAGTGAATTAGGTGGAAATTAAGTACAAACCTTATAGTGTCAAGGTGAATGAGGTGATCAATTTTGATTGGCCAACTGATGAGGAGTACCAGAAATGGGTAAATGTATATTTAACTAAGGAAGAGTGAAAAGGAGTAGGCTACTAACGGTTGAAAAATTAGTTGTTGTAGTTACAAAATATTATAGTTTTATTTTTTGGTGATAGTCTAGTCACATAATTCTTGAAGTTTTTTCTTGCTGCATCAACCATTCTCAGCGGACACGATGAACAAGAAGATTCTCTAGGAGATTGATGTTGGAACAAATTTTTGGAATATCACAAGGCAGTCCAATTGGCTAGTGACACGTGTGATTTCTGGCCCGATGGTTGTTTGCTCCTTCTTTTTCTATAAGAAGGATTTCAAGCCAGAAGTATGGGTTAGCAAGTTAGATATTTTTGGTCGAGTCTAGATGAAGTTGCAAAGAAAATTGTAAAGTCTGATGGTTTTAGGGAAAATGCAATTTAGGTTTTGAGTCATTCTGTAGTATGTTTTGATTTCATGGGGATTTGATGTTTTATAGCAATACTCGCATTTGAATTGATATGATTAATTCGAACTCATGTCTCTCCATTGTACAAGCATATCTGAATTTTGAATAAAATGATCAAGGGTTGTTTCGTTCATCTCACTATTGTGGTGTGTATGATTCTTTTTTTAGGTTTAATTCAAGGAATTAATTAAAATGCTTGAATGGGATTTTAGGTGCATATGTTTTGTATAAGGATTTGATAAGTAGTATTGGGTTAGAATACATATTGATGAGATTGTAAAGCAATGTTATCAAGGATCTTATATGTTATGTGTTAAATCTGTCATAAACCCTTAGATGCTTATAAATTTGACTTCTCCAATGGATATATGGCATTGATCTAAGTTGTACTTATTTGTATGGTTCATTTTTTTTTTCCTTTACCTAGATCTTGCTACAAATTTCAAATAAATGACTATTTTATACTGTGAAATGTTGTTGTAGTTATCTCATGCTCCAAATAGTTGATATTATTGATAAATAACCAATTATATTTGGTATTATCCTATTATGTTGAGCTATTAAATGAGATTATCTTTTGTTGTTAATGCTGTTTATGATGATCGTACAGAGGTTGTAAATGTATTAAGGGATCACCCTCCTGGGTCTTGCAGAGCCCAAAGTGTAGGAGGTCTTTCAAATCCTCGTCAGTTGATCTAGGTTCTTCGAGCTACCCTTTATTGGAATTGGCAATTCCATAGGTAGATTAGAAGATCAACCTACTTACCATAAAAACAACCAACACCTTGTATATGTTTTTGGTGGAGGTATTAAAGAAGAATTGTATGCCTCTATTTCCATTCATTAGATCTACCTTAGCCTAGCATATACTTGGGCTAAGCCTACAATTGCTTCAGACTCATGCGATGAAGGCTATGTGTGATGAAATCCTAGACCTCAACCAAGATGTGGGTTGATTATGGGAGTCTTGCCAAGACCTGAGGCTAGTGGATAACAGTGTGAAAGACTAAACTATTTTACTTTTTTTGTCTTATCTTATACCATTTTACGAGAATGGGGGTGCCGATGTACGAGAAGATCTTTAGAAACTAGGCATGAAAATTGAAGGTTAAAGAGAATGGGGGTGCCAAACTTATAGTACTCATTTCCCCTTGGTCGTTGATTTTCCCTGAGTGCCCTCAACCTTGTCCTTGGCATGGGTATTGACCTTGTTTTCACTCCTCCGAACTCTTCCTTGGCACTGATATTGACCTTGTTTTCACTCCTCCAAACTCTTCATCGGCGGTGGTATTGACCTTGTTTTAACTCCAAACTCTTCCTCAGTGCTGGTATTGACCTTGTTTTCACTCCTCCAAACTCTTCCTCGACACTGATATTGACCTTATTTTCACTCCTCCAAACTCTTCATCGGTGCTGGTATTGACCTTCTTTTAACTCCAAACTCTTCTTCGGCACTAGCATTGACCTTGTTTTCACTACTCCAAACTCTTCCTCGGCACTGGCATTGACCTTGTTTTCACTACTCCAAAATCTTCCTCAGCGCCAGCATTGATCTTGTTTTCACTACTCCAAACTCTTCCTCAGCACTGGTATTGACCTTTCACTTCTCCAATTTGACAAGCTATAACCTAGTTTCGTTAAGTTTTACAGTATGTTAATTAAGTTGAAAATTTTGGCGCCATTTAGCTAGGTTTTAATATTCTACAATATAGTTAATTATATATTAGCTATATTTTACATAATAAATATATAATAATTCAACTTATTGTAACTATATATTATATTCTTTAACAAAATTATTAAATATGTATAAAATTATTATAATTAATAATTAATAATAAGTATATTTTTATATAATACAAAATATAATTAATATAATATATATTTAATATAATAGTAAGATATATTAATATGAGAGAGAGCTAAATTTTGATTGGTTGTTTCATGTCAACAATCTGAGGATGGCATGTGTCCTTGGGGAGTTATGCTCAAGGTAGCATGCCATTTGATTAAAGATATGGTAATTCTCCTTTAAGACCTCTTCAATGTACCCATTGCACACTTAAGGAGACAAAGATAAATATAGGGAAGAAAATATAGAGAGAGGGAGATAATGACAAACATAAAATAGAAAGGGAGACAAAGAGATAGAGAGGGGTAGAGAGATAAAGAGATAAGGATGAATAGATAGAGATATAGGGAGGGTGATTGATATATCTCTCCCTGTCACTCTCTATATCTCTATATCTCCCACTATCTATGTCACTCCCTCTTCCCCCCTCTATCTATTGAGCTATCTCTCCCTCTTCCCCCTTTCTCTCTCATTAACTCCATCTCTCCCTCCATCCTGAGTTGAATTTTTTTTGGGTTGGCTGTCAGTACATTGCTCCATAGCAATGCCCAAGCCAAAGTACTACAAATTGGATATCTGATTTGTTTTGGATATATCCAATTCGTGTCTAATATCTAATTTTAAAAGCATTTCAAAATGTAATATTTTGGTGCTATAAATCAAATGTCTGATCTAAATCGGATATCTAATTTTTGCACACATATACCCAAGAGTAATTAGCAGGTGGAGGGGGGGCAAGAGAGAGAGAGAGAGGGAGAGAGAGGGAAAGGGAGAGAAAGAGAGAGGGGGGTAGAGAGATAGAGAGAG
>VDFB02271358.1:14027935-14049111 GCA_007258455.2 Sequoia sempervirens | reverse complement strand
GGTTTAGGTTTTAGGGTTATGGGTAGTGATGAAACTTCAAAGTTTTGTTCTTTGTGTTCTATTTTATTGTGCCTTGTGTCTTTGGTCATCTATGGTGTTTGGGAAAAGCCTAAGGTTGGGGTTTTACCTTTGTCTCCATGTAAAACCCTAGTGTTCATCTTACACCTTGGATGGGATCTATTTGGCCGTTAATTTCTGGGAAGGCTTTAAAATGACTTAAGCCCCATCGCTTCGTCTAGGCTGGCCCCCTTTTGTTCTATTGTTTTATTTCCTTTGCCTGAATTTATTTTTCCTAAGTATTTTGTTGGTCCTATGTTCCCTCGTTAAAACAACTTATGTCATTGTTTGTTGTCGACCTAGTGATGTCCCCTTATTCCTTTAGGGGAGAGGGCCCAGTAGTCATGCAGGTTAACTTTCTCAGCATGTAGCAATTGATGGAATATTGTAGAACCTTCATTTTTTTTTTAAATGTAGACTGGTCTCTTATTTATCTATAACTAAGGTTTGGAGGCATGACTCATCATGCAACTCGCCACATCAGCAGATCTTTTGAGAAGTGTCTAAAATTTGACTTTTTAAAGGTTCGACCAAAACTTAATCATGGAACCCCCAATAGTTGAACCAAAAAAATATCATTTGTTTCTTGTAGAATATGATATTTTTATTTAAATTAAAATTAATATACAACCTAAGTGGACCAAATACTTATTGATAACCATAAATATTTGATATCTCTACATTTTATATTCAACACATATGGACTAATAGTTGAAAACAAAAAATATGTTTGTTGTTATAAAAACAACACATAATGATTTTAAATACAACTTATATTGAACAAAAATAGACCAATAGTTGAAAACTAATTTTTTTTGAAAATCCTTCACATTTAATGGGAAAATACATGTTATTTATTGTGCTCACCTTTTATATTTGTGATAGGACAAACTATTAATATAAAATTATCCAATGCTTGTACATTGCTACCCCAATTGTTGTACACATAAGAACAATATTTTTTCACTATGATAACAATACTTGTTTAAATGATTGTCTTATTTTATTAAATGAGCATTTTATTTTTTAAATGATATACTTATAGTGGAGAGTTGTGATATTTTATTTGAAACAAAAAAAATACTTATTTCACTTCTTCATGAAGTATCTATGTTTTTTTCATATAACATTTAGAGGTTCTCATGTGTTCAAGTATGGGTCCATTTTTTATCAACATTTGGTTTTTTCTAAATTTACATTTGGACTATTTATTTACAATATATAGTATAAATATGTGGTAAGACTGGGTATTATCATCATGATTGAGTGCACCCTCTCCCCTAATAAATGTTTTTATTTTGTAGAGGGACAAGTTAGCATGGCCATAGATCAATCATCGTGTGATCTCAGCAATTCCCCACCATCCCGTGATGACCCCACCACACTATCTTTGTTGATCATGATATCACAAGCGAGTGCCATTTGTCTCATCTAGTGAAGCTGAAGGAATGATAAATACTTTGATGCATCTTTAATACATTATGCCGGGGGTTACTAAAGTAGTTAAAAGATGCATGTGTTTTAAACCAATGGAGATGTTATAATCCCAGTAGAAAGGTGCTCGATGGTTAATAACAAGGTTGGCGACTGTGTTGAATGAACAAGATTGCCGATGGTTGAGATCCATGGTTGCTCGCCATTGCGTGATCAAAAGTTGTGAGGTCTTTATTGATTGTGATATCATGAGTGAGCGCCACGTGTCTCATCCAGTGAAGCCAAAGGAATGATAAATACTTTGATGCATCTTTAATACATTATGTCGCGGGCTACTAAAGTAGTTATAAGATGTACGTCTTTTAAATCAACGGAGATGTTATAATCTTGGTGAAAAGGTGCTCAATGGTTAATAACAAGGTTGGTGACTGTGTTGAATGAACATGATTGTCGATGGTTGAGATCCACAGTTGCTCGCCATCACGTGATCAAAATTTATGAGTTCTTTATTGATTGCGATATCACAGGCGGGCGCCACGTGGATCTCCTTGGCAATGAGTAGTATGGTGGGGCAATGGCTACCCAGCCTACAAAAAGGCATGGGCATCCACATGGCTTATGCTTTCCGCACTTTTGTTAATGTTTTTCAGTGTCAGGTAATGTATATTTCATTACTTAGTTGTTGCGTACTTCCTTAGTATGTTCAATATAATTTTTTTTCTTTAAAAAATTATTCTCTACTTTTTAAAACTTTTACAAATTGTTGTATATTTAAATTCTTAAAAATATAGAATAAATTTTTGTTCTTTAAAAAATAATTTTGTTTTACTTTGAATTATTTTAAATATAATTAATAAAATAATTTTGAACTAACTATTTCATATTTTGTTATATACATTTAATAAATAAAATAAAATAAAAATATCAATTTTTAAAATATGATTGATAAAATAATTCTTATACACTAAAAAAATTGATATATACATATAATAAAACAAATATAATAATATATAAAGTTTTAAAATATATGTAATAAAATAATTTTTAAAGGATAAAAAAAAATTCATACTTAATATATAAAATAAAATAAATATATCAATTTTTAAAATACAATTAATAAAATAATTGTGAAATAAAATGAAATAATTATTAATGAATAAAAAATTGATATATATAATAATTTTAAAATAATATTCAATCATTTTTTAATTATTTTATTAATTATATTGTAAGAAATTGATATATTTATTTTATTTTATTTATTAAATACTTACTAGCATATATATTATTTATTAATAATATATATAAAATATGCCGAGAGATATCCTTTTGATGCATCTATTGTACTATTATAAAATAGGTTCCTCGACAAAGATATCTCTTGGCGTATTTTATATATATTAATAAATAATATATATATGCTAGTAGCATTTGCAGCACAACATGAAAGACAAGATTAGAATTACTTTTAGTTATAGAATTAAGGTTAGGGTTAGATATATAGTTAGTTAGGGTTGGGGTTAAAAATGGTGTCAGTGTTATTTTTACAATTAAGTTTAGGGTTAGAGTTAGAGTGAGAATTATTGTTGAGATTGAATCATAATACTAATCTAACCTTAACCTTAAACCAAATTTAACCCTAACCCTATTTGTAATTGAACTTTAACTCTAACCCCAGCCCTAACCCTATCATTGAACCCATCTTTATCCTAGAACCCCAACTCTAATTAAATGGTAAACCTAACCTAACCTTAACCCTAATGTTAATCCCAACCCTAAGTCTATCTATAATTATAATCCTAACCCTTCTCATTCTAACCCTAATTATAATCTTAATTATAATTCTAACCCTAACCATAATTCTAATGCTATTCATAATCCTTAGTTTAACAGTAACCATAGATCTCATGACAACCTTAACTCTAATTATAACCCTAACCTTAACCTTAAGCCTGAGCTTAATTAAATCAAGATCCTAGCTCTAACCCAAAAATCATATATGTGAGATAATTATAATTAACCAAAACCCTAACCATAATTGAATCATAACCCTAATTGAAATATAATCCTACCTTTAATTGAACCCTAACCCTAGTTGAATCATAATTTTAACCCTAAGCCTCATTGAACCCTAACCCCAATTGAATCATATTTAAACCCTAACCTTTAATGAGCACTAACCCTAACTAAACCGTAACACAATTGAACCATAATTCTAACCCTAATTTAATACTAACACTAACCCTAATCCTAATAACATATTATCAGGGTTATATTTATTAATGTCTTAATATTAGTTTATAAATTCAACATTAATTATAAATATTTTAAAATAAATTAAGTATTTCAATCTAAAGTTTTAATATTTGGCATTACAAAAAAAATTAAACTAAAGTCCAATTTTTAAAATCCATAAAATATTTATTATCTATTTAGTTTTACTAATTATCTAATACAATACAATTAAATTAAATTAAATATTCATTTAAAATTAATTAAACAATTATTAATTAGAATTTTAGAATAAATTAAGAAATAAGATCTATATAAAATCAACTTTTCTATTTTTTTTCTGTGTCTAAATCATTTCATTTTCTAAAATTATACTAAATTCTAGATATCATAATTAAGCACAAAACTTTATTCTATTCTAATCCTAACCCTAGTTAAACCCTAACCCTATTTGGACTCTAACCCTTACCCTAATTGAACACTCAATCTAGTTGTAATTGACCACTAAGCATAATTGAATTCTACCCCTAACCCTAACCCTAACTATAACTAAACCCTAAACCTAACTCTAATCAAACCCTAACCCAAACCTACTTCATTCATAATCCCAACCCTAACCCAAACCCTAATTGAACTTTAAAACTAACCTTAATTAAGTATTAACCCTAATTGAACATTTATTGAACACTTGTTCTAATTGTACCATAACCCTAACTTTGAACTACAGTTGAACTCTAATACTAACCCTAGTAACAATAATTCTTATCCTAATTGAGCCTTAACCCCAAACCTAACCTTAACCTTGACTCTATTTGAACTCTTATTGAATTCATAACCTTAATTAAACCCCAACCTCATCCTCAATCCTAACCTAAATTGAACATTAATTGAACCCTAAACCTAACCCTAAGTGAACACTAATCCTAATTGAACTCTAACTTTTTAGTTGAAAATATTAAAGTGCCTTAGATTTTTCCATTCATCGTCATTTATCATTCAATTACTAATAGAACTCCAAAAATTTATACTTTTATAATGTTTAAATACACACCTAATATTAAGGGTTTAGAGTTTAAGGGTTAAGGGTTTGAGGGTTAAGGGTTTAAGGTTTATGGTTAAGGGTAGAGGGGAGAGAGATAGAGAGAGTGAGTGAGAGATAGAGACCTGAAAGAGTGAGAGGAGGTAGAGGGAGAGACTTGAGAGAGAGAGAGAGAGGGTAGAGGGTAGAGGGTTTAAGGGTTTGGGGTTTAAGGGTTAAGGGTTTAGGGTTATGGGTAGAGGAGAGACAGAGGGATTCAGTGAGAGAGAGAGGGAGGGAGTGGGAGAGAGATAGAGAGTAGAGGATTAAGGGTAGAGGGTAGAAAGGTAGAGGGTTAAGGGTAGAGTGGAGAGATAAGAGTGAGTAAGAGTGAGAGAGTCTTGAGAGAGGGAGAGGGGGTAGGAGGGTGAGACTTGAGAGAGAGAGGGAAAGAGGGAGGGAGTAGGAGAGAGATATGGGGTAGAGGGTTAAATGAGAGGGTAGAGGGTTTAAGGGTTTAGATTTTAATGGTTAAGGGTTTAAGGTTTACAGTTAAGGGTTTAGGGTTTAGGGTTTAAGGGTAGAGGGGAGAAACATAGAGGGAGTGAGTGAGAGATAGATAAAGACCTAAGAGAGAGAGAGGGGGTAGGAGGGAGAGACTTGAGAGAGAGAGAGAGAGAGGGTAGAGGGTAGAGGGTTTAAGGGTTTAGAGTTTAAGTCTTAAGGGTTTAGGGTTATGGGTAGAGGGGAGAGAGATAGAGGGATTTAGTCAAAGACAAAACCCCAACCTTAGGATTTTCCCAATACCATAAAAGACTAGTAACATAAGACAGGACAGGAAAGGACATATTCAAAAGATACAACATACTGTGTTGATATGTCCTTCAAACTTCTTAAGAAGATCCATGATCTGTTTATAAAGGAAGTGACTTCATAGATGCATCGAGTTCAATTATGCATCTTTTAAACAATGAGGGAGCATTTCAAGTTGTCATCAAGCCCCTCTCACCATAACCCTATTGGACAGTCACACATCACATAGGAAGGTGAGTTGTTAGGTCACCCACATATGTGATAGGTGGTTGTCCAATAAAGATAAAATGAGGAGACTATGTGCATTTATGGCACTGATCTAAATTGTATGATTAAGTATTTGTTCGTTTTTACCTAGAGCTTGCTAAAAATTGCAAATTAATGACCTATTTTATCTTGGGATTGTGTTGTAGTTATCTCATGCTCCAAATAGCTAATAATGTCGATGAATAGCCAATTATATTAAATGAGATTATATGTTATTGTTAATGTTGTTTATGATATTGGTGCAGAAGTTGTAAACACATTAAGGGATATCGATCACCCTCCTGAGTCTTGTAGATCCTGAAGTGTAGGAGGATTTTTTAAAGTCCTCGTCAATTGGTCTAGGTCCTTCGAGCTGCCCTTGATTGGGATTGGCAATTCCATAGGTAGATTAGAAGACCAACCTGGTTACATTGTAAAACAAAACCAACACTTCTGTAGTACCCCTCCATTTTTCTTATGTTCTTCTGATAGTATGTTTCACTTTGATAGACCCTGATACCTTGTTTTGATGTATTTGATCGCTGATAGTAGAGCGATGGTGGATTTATTTTATGATGTGTTGATACACTATTTGGTGGTGATTATTTATGACATGCTTTATGTTAGCATAGATGTTTACTTGAGATGATATTGCTATATATGCTTATGGTAGATTAAATTGATATTTATTTTGTCAGTTTGATGTGACATTGTATTGATGAGGAGAATGGAGTTGCATCTCTCGCTTGCAAGTGCCCTGTGATTTTCACGATTATCTCTTCACGGTGTGTTTGAATCATGGATTATATACATGTATGTTATATGTCTGATTGTAGGATTGCAGCTACATGACACCGACTCCACCTGGTTTCACAGGTCTAAGCATGTCTAGGCTCAATGGTAATGCTAATTGGGAGATAGTAATGAGGTTTTTCCTAGTCTAGCCTCAAACCTAGTCACAGTATGTCATCAGTTTAGGTCTGGTATGTTTGGTTGTCACGTCTAAGTTTGCCTTGTTATTTGTTATGAAAGGTTTATTTTTTGAATTTAATGCTAGATAAATGTTCTTTATAATTTAGTGCTTATTTAATTAATTTTAAATATTGTAGATAAAAGTTTCTTATTTTATTTAATTAATTAAATTAGTTTATTTGGTAAGATAATTTAATCATTGTGATTAAAGTTATTTTATTAAATAAATTAATTAATTGATTAAATTTCTTATTATGGAGTGAACAAATTAAATACAGTTTAAATTATTTTGTGTGAATTGAAATTTTAAATATGTATAAAGAAAATGAAATTAGTTTTTGAAATTTTAAATTCTATAAAATAGAATAAGTCTTTATAATTGTTAAAAGAAAATATTTTTGAGTTTGTTAGAAGATATTTTATTGATTTGTCATGTGTGTTAGTAAAATTAAATGAAAATTCTTGTTGAGGGTTTTCTTGGAGAGAATATTGCCAGAACTGGAAAAGGCAAGAAGACACTTCACGGAAAAGAGAAGAAACAAAGAATTGCTGGAAAAAAATTGTGATTTCTTTTGGGGTTTTGATTTTAAAATTTTGGAAGAAGATCTAGGATTATTTCTGGTTTAGTAATTTGCATCTTTTTGAAAGTGGAGATTGGAAAAAGGGCTTTGGAAATTGTACGCAGCAGGAAAAGCTTTTCTTCAACTGTCAATTCTTCAAACTACAAAAAAATAGGTTCTTTGTTGTTTATTTAGTTTTATTATTGAATTGAAAAGATTGCCTATATAAAGATTTATTTTTGTAGAAGTTCTGTTTAATTTTTAAAATAGAAAGATTTCTTGAAGAAATAATTTTGATTGAAGCTTCTGTACTTCTCGGTAAATTTTTGTTGAAAATATTCTGTAGAAAATTTGTTACCTCTTTGTATTAAATTTCAAAGAAAAATTTTATAGTAAAATTAGAGAGCAACACAGAAGACTATTGTTAAACAATAGAAAATTCTCAAAAGAAAACAAAAGAAATCTCAGTAGATTTATAAATGTTCTCTGTTAAATTTGAGGAAACAGAAACCTCTAGGAAGAACTTTGCTAAATTTTTCCTATAGAAAAGATTTTGAGAATTTAGATTGTGAACGAAATCTTCTTTATGGAAATTGAAACCCTTTATCAAAATTGGGAAATTGAAACCTCTATTTTTTTTAATTAAATCCTCATGTAGAAAATTCTTTATTAAAATTTGCTCTTCTCGAGCAATCTTTTGGATGTATTGTTTTTATATATGTATATATTTAAAATATATTTATACATGCATATTTACATAGAATATTCCTTTGAAAATTATGTAGAAAACACTTAAAAAATTTATTTAAAAAAATCGCCGTACAGGTGAAATTGGGCATGAAATAAAAAAAATGGATTAAAATCCATAGGGCGAATGAAGGAAATCGCAGTGTTATTTAATTGTTTTTATTTGAATGAAATATTTTTGTTAATATTTTTGGGAGGGGGCGTAGGGGCTACCCCCACAGCCACCCCATGAGGGGCAATAGTTGTGGAGGCAATTGGCGCTACCCATATAGGCAGCGCTCAGGCTGCCAACACAGTCGCAGCCCATATGGGCCGACTGTGTAAACAACCCATGGAAAACCTAATGTTTTTTAAAATTTCATCCTTTATGATTTAAACTTTTATTTTATTTTATTTGAATTTAATTTATACAAATTTTGTTATATATGAATCTTATTAAATATGGATAATATAAATATATATATATATTTGTTAGAAAATTTATATTTAATTTAATATATTGAAAATTGTATATATACATTCTAAATGTATATTCTTTAAATAGAAGAATGAAATGAATTATTTTTAAAATAAAATGTTTTGTAGAGAAAGATGATTATTATTTAATTATGATTGAGAAATTGTAGTAAACAATTAGATTCTAATGCAATATTTGTTTGAAAATGAAATTGTATTAAGATAGTATATTTTGGTCCAAGTAGTATCATTATTATCTTGAGATGGAAAATGGATTTAGGAAATCCTAGTCTTAGTCAATTAATTATATGAATAGTATATAAAGTTGTGTATTCTTCTGATCATGATTGTTGGGACAAATTGGGGGGTTAATTGAGAATATAAGTCTTCCAATTGTAATTTCTTGAAAGGGAGTTGTTTTTATGATGGTTTCATATTTTGAATAAACTAGGGTAGTGCACATGGTTCTATTTGGTTTTAGACACCTGGTTTTATGAATAGGTTGTGATGTCTATTGTTATCTTGTTGTTTATTTGATGATTGGTTTATGTGCACCTTGTCTACCCTTAGTAGAATTAGTTTCCTTATGTTGTTATTAGGGGAGTGGCTCTTTATGAGGGCCGACACAAAAAGTGGTGCCAGGGTAACTCATATAGAGTTAGTTAATCAGTGAAAACTAAATCAACACATTAGGTAGTCTAAAATTTTTAACTAGAATAAATATGCTTCACCCGTGGACTCAAGGGCTAGTTTAGACTTGAGGATGAGTTGAGAAGGCCTGGAATGGAAAAATCAATATCTAGTCATTATGAAAGATATTCAATTCCACAATAAATTACATGTGGGACTGGGTTTCGTAAGAGGTTACCAAGGTAACCCAAGATGGGGGCTGGAACCTAGGAAGATTCACCTGGGTAACCTATACAACATTGTGATGAAACTCCACCTATAATGACAGTATCCTTGTGAACTTAGTGTATTTGATCCTTCATTACTGGAGGCAATGTAACCATTAAGTTATGTTTGCACTTGTATAGTTTTGTCTATGGTTTTGCTTGTGTCTAGGGTTTGTAGGTTATGTCTAGGGAACTTATTTACTATCTACTAGCACAGGGGATGGGCCTACGGGTACCACTTGGTTGGGTGGAACATGCACCTTACACCATTGGGTCCCTAGTTACTATTCGTGGCGACGAGTACTTCTTGGATGGAGAGCTCGTATGTGAAAATGTACTTTCTTATTTGTATCGGTGGAAACCTTATTCTTGTATCACTCCTCAATTGTAATTGGAGAGAAATTTTGTAACATGTAATTGTACACTTTTGTATGACCTACCTCATTTGGAAATGACTATTTTAATTTTTATTATAAATGCAATGTAAGAAAGAATTATTTTTGTACATTATACCTTCATTGATGTAATTTATTTATTAATGAATGTATGCTCTTAAGTTTATGAGAATTTGACACATGCTATGTTTAGTTACTTATGTTAATTATGGGATTTACATGTAGGGTGTCATCACGTATCTTAGGGAATGTTTGCATTAATGAATTTTATGTTTACACTTTTAAAAAAAAAATTATTACTCTATCATAGTCATTGCAACATTCTTTAGATTATGAGACGAGGCATTAGAACTTCCCTCTACTCTTAACCCAAAACCCAAAACCCTTAACCCTTAAACCTTAAACCATTAAACCGTCTACCCTCTACCCTTAACCCCCCTCCCTCTATCTCTCTTCCACTCCCTCCCTCTCTCTCTCTCTCTAAAGTCTCTCCATCCTTCACCTCTCTTAGGTCTCCCTAAACCCTTAACCCTCCCTTCCATAATCTCTCTCTCTCTCTCAAGTCTCTCCCTACTAGCACCACTCCCTCTCTCAGGTCTCTCTCTCACTCACTCACTCACTCAGTCTATCTCAATTCTCTCCCTCCTACCCCTTCTCCCTCTCTTAGGTATTTCTCTCACTTACTCACTCCCTCTATCTCTCTTCCCTCCAACCTTAACCCTAAACCCTTAAACCATCTACCCTCTACCCTTAAATCTCCCTCTCTATATCTTTCTCCCACTCCCTCCCTCTCTCTCTCTCAAGTATCTTAAATATCCTACCCCCTCTCCCTCTCTTACGTCTCTCTCTCCTCACTACCTCTATCTCTCTCCCCTTAACCTAAACCCTAAACTCTAAACCCTAAACCCTTAAACCCTCTACCCTCCACCCTTAACCCTCCCTTCCTTTATCTCTCTCTCTCTCTCAAGTCTCTCCCTCCTAGCACCACTCCCTCTCTAAGGTCTCTCTCTCTCTCACTCACTCACTCACTCCTCTATCTCAAGTCTAGCCCTCCTACCCCTTCTCCCTCTCTTAGGGTTTTCTCTCACTCACTCACTCCGTCTATCTCTCTCCCCGCCACCCTTAACCCTAAAACCTTAAACCATATACCCTCCCTCCCTCCCTCTCTCTCTCTCTCTCAAGTATCTTCAATAGCCTACCCCCTCTCCCTCTCTTAGGTATCTCTCTCACTCACTCCCTCAATCTCTCTCCCCTTAAACCTAAACCCTAAACCATAAACCCTAAACCCTTAAACCCTTCACACTCTACCCTTAACCCTCTCTTCCTTTATCTCTCTCTCTCAAGTCTCTCCCTCCTAGCACCACTCCCTTTCTCAGGTCTCTCTCTCACTCACTCACTCACTCACTCACTCTATCTATAGTTTGTCCCTCCTACCCCTTCTCCCTCTCTCAGGTCTTTCTCTCACTCACTCACTCCCTATATCTCTCTCCCTCCATCCTTAACCCTAAACCCTTAAACCATCTACCCTCTACCCTTAACCCTCCATCCCTCTATTTCTCTCCCACTCCCTCCCTCTCTCTATCTCTCAAGTATCTTCAATATCATAACTACCCCCTCTCCCTCTCTTAGGTCTCTCTCACTCACTCACTCCTCTATCTCTCCCACTCGGCTCCTCTCTCTCTCTCATTGAATCCCTCTATCTCTCCCCTCTGCCATAACCCTAAACCCTTAAACCTTAAACCCCCAAACCCTTAAACCCTCTACCCTCTACCCTCTACCCTCTCTCTCTCTCAAGTCTCTCCCTCCTACCCCCTCTCCCTCTCTCAAGTCTCTCTCTCTCTCACTCACTCTTTCTATCTCTCTCCCGTCTACCCTTAAATCTGAACCTTAAACCCTTAACCCTTAAATTCGAAACCCTTAAACCCTCTACCATCTATCTTTCTCCTAGTACTCCATCCCTACCCCCCCCTCTCTCTCTCTCCTAAGTCTCTCCACTCTACCCTTAGCCCTCTACCCTTAACCCTTAAATCAATAAATCCTCTACCCTCTATCTCTCTCCCACTCCCTTCCTCTCTCTCTCTCAAGACTCTCCCTCCTACCCTCTCTCCCTCTCTTAGGTATCTCTCTCTCACTCACTCCATCTATCTCTCTCCCCTCTAATGGAACTTTATATTTTTTCTCCTTATGTTCCATTCCTACCCTACCTGGTGTTACTGGTCTTTCATGGTGTCGAAATTTTCCTTGGGTTGGTGGTTTTAGCTTTATTTTCATATAAAACCCTTGTGTTTATTTTATTCCTTGGTTGGGATATATTTCGATGTTACTTTTTGAGGGGTTTTAAAATGACTTATGTCCTATCATTTTGTCTAAGCTGAGTCCCTTTCTTTTAATATTTTATTTCCTCTACAGGGTTTTATTTTCCTAAGTCTTATTTGGCCCCATGTTTCATCATTTAAAAACAACTTATGTCATTGTTTACCATCTGCCTAGTGATGTCCCCTTGTCCTTTTAATAAATGTTTTGTTTTGCAGAAGGATGAAATTTGTGCGACCATTGATCAACTATTGTTTGATCTTAGCAGTTCCTCGCCATCCCGCGATGACCCCACCACACCACTTTAGTTGATCGCGATATCATGGGCATGCGCCACATGTCCTATCTGGTGAGGCTGAAGGTGATAAGTTTGGTTGACCATCGATCAATTGTAATCAGATCTTAACAGTTTCCTTCCATCACGTGATCGAAAGCTGCAAGGTTTTTACTCATCACGATATCATGGGTGGGAGCCACGTGTCTCATCTGATGAAGCCGAAGGAATGAAGGAAATACTGTGGTAAATTAATCTGGCCTTAATACATTAAAAGGCTGGTTACTAAATTTTTCTTGATGTGCACATGTTTTAAATCAGTGGAGATGTTATAATCTTGATGAAAAAGCTGCTCAATGGTTAATAATAAGGTCAGCGACTGTGTTCAAGGAAAAAGATCACAAATGCTCAAGATCTACTATTTCCCGCCATCATGTGATCGAAAGTTTCATGATCTTTATTGATTGTGATATTGCGGGTGACCACCTTGTGGACGTATAAAATTTAAATCTATATCAAATATGGTTGGAGTCATTCGTGCAACACGTGAGTGAGCTTTAATGGTGAATGAAAAATTTGCAGGCATGCTTTGATCGAGATAAAATCAATTTTATTGTTTTATTTGTATCACAAAGCATTCAAGTATTTTGCAAAGCAGTTTCAAAGCCAAAAGTGAAGTTGTGAATCTATGCAGCTAGAATTTGGGACTTTTGCAAACAAAGTTGTGAGTTAATTTATGTACTTCCCAGTCATTTTGCACTTGAATTTGGGAAAATATTTGTTGTGCTTGTCATTGAGCTTGTTGATAAACGTGTTAGGGCTATAGTTTAATTATATTTGTTAGAAATTGTAATGTTTTGTTCTGTAATTTTTTATCTCCATTTAGTCCTAGCTATTTGAAGTGTGAAATTGTAAAAAGACCATAGTTTGTCCAAGATGGCACCGCCAAAGCAACATTCTAGCCAAGTTGACTATTTAAAAAGAACCTTGTATGATGATTTCCTGGATCAATTTCCCTACTCAATGAATGATAGGAAGAAGGGATTGGTTCTAATGTGAGGGAAAATCCTGGGCGAAGGGTTAGTATATAATTTCTCTAACATTACCAATGCTAGGGTTCCTCTAACAGGCTTGGAAATGTTTAGATTATGGTATGGGAAGAGGAATTTTCCTCACCCCTTTTCAAATAGCTAGATGTATGATTTGGGAAAGCTGGTGGACCCAGATGTGTTCCCTGACATAGACTTACTTAGGGCAGTGGCTACAAGATATAACCTTGTCACATGGGTAATCAGGGATAATGATGGAAAGGTTTTGTTGAGCGTTCATAGAGAAGAGGTCCAACAAATTTTTGACTTCAGTGAACAAAGTGAAGACTTGGTTCCTATCAATCTTGAGGAAATGAAGTAGGAATATGCAAAGTTGAAGTCTCCTTTTAGAGCTAAGTTTCTTCCAGCTCATCTAGCTAGGGCAGGAGGTTCACGATTTCATACCAGCCCCAGTGACCAATAACCTTTCAAATTAAACTATTTTGCAAATCATTTCTTGGCCACTTTCTATTCATTGTGTTAGATTTTGGGTTTCAATCTTGGTGTGGTGATGCCTATTGCATACATGTTCATCAGGTGCAAATACAACACCCTAACTTTTATGTGAGATATAACTTTGCTTCTTTCTTGGCTGAGAGGATACATGAAGGGTTGTCAAAGTTGTAGAAAAATGATACTGACACTCAATTCTTCTGGTATTCTATGCTAATGCATATGTTCTTATTCAAGAATGTTGTCTTTTTCTATAAAAAGATGGAACTAAGGTAATCGGTTGATGGAGAAAGATTGCCAGTACAATTATGGGCTATAGATTTATCTTGCAATAAGGAAAGCACCAGTTATGTGCAATTTGATAATTACTTTGCTTCTAGATTGAGGGATAGACTGATGGTGAATGTATGTAGGATCCCTAACGAATTGCATGATTTCCTCAGACCAAAAGGGAGGAAGCTAGAATTGAAAGTTTTCCATAACTAGGGTGACATTATCCCATACCCAATCAACACTGTTTTGAGAGTATACAGTTTTCAAGGAACCCCCCATATACTGCCATACAATGTGCCACCAAGAGTGGGGTTTATAAAAGCTATGTGGCAAATAGGTTGTATCCTTGAGGACAACCTCACAGGGAGGGGTAAGGGAACATTTTTCCCTGATTATACAGTGGTGTCTGATTTTTCCTTTTCAAAAAGAGGTTGGGTGCATTTTGAGAAATTATTTGATGATTACCATTTGAGGTGTGCTCCAAAGCGGCAACATGATCCTGAGGGTTTCTTTTCCCTTTTCAGACAAAGAATAAAGGTTGGAAAATTTGTGCATGAGTTCAACTTTCCTGAGGATTTGATCAGAAATGAATTTGATCTAAATAGGTAGGAGTTGAACAAGGAGAAATGGATAGCTTATGATAAGCTATTAGATATTGTGCATAAGATGGATCTAAAGTATAATCCATTGTTGGAGTTCAATCCATACCATAAGAAGATTGACTTTCTAATGGAGAACTTCAAGGAAATTATGGGCACATTGAGGACCAAAAAGATAAATTTAGAACTGAGTTTGGGTGTATAGGAACAAGGTGCCAGGCTAATTGAAACAAGGCCAGCATACCAACCTACAGAAAGGTGGCCTATTTACAAGAGGAAAAAGAATGATTGCAGTGATGAAGAGGAAGTGGACAGAAAAGGAAAGCAAATAATGAAGTTGCCTTCACAACTAGGTCCAAAATTTGAAGTGCCTAGGGAAATTAAAATCATTGATTTAGAATCATCACCAGAAGACAGTCCCTCATCACCCCCATCCGAGCCAAGCCTTAAAATACAAAGAATTGATCAACCACAGGAGGATCTGATGGATGAAATTATTGCTACTGATCAGGACATGTAGGTTGGTATGCCTTCCCCTCCTAGGCGAGCTGAATTGGTTCTATCTAATTTAGATATGAAAGGAAAAAGTGTACAAGATGCAAGAATGGAAGCATGTAAGGAGTTTCTAGATGACAATACATTTGTAAAAACTCTTGTATTCTTGCAATTGGTATGGAGGATGAAATTTGAAGAATATCAAGAGAAATGTAAGAAGAGAAGAGAACTAAGGCCTGACAGGTTAGACCAAGATAATGATGAGGAGGTAAAAGATGAATTAATGGAGGAATTTAAGAACATCACTCTTGAAGAGGGAAGAAGACTAGTGAGTCAGGCTGGTGTGTTGATTCTTCCTAAATGGGAAATTGCAAATGTTGTAGCATTTAATGCTATTTTAAAGTCCAAGCATCCTTTGCAAGACTCTGAAGAAGAAGTCAAGACATCATTGCAAGATTCTTCCTTCAGTGAGGAATATGAAACTTTGGAAATTTGGGCATTGGCCCCTCAAGGAAGAAAGCCAAATGTTACAGATATTAATCCAAATTTCAGAGGAGGATTAATAATAAAGAGAGCTTTAGAGACCTCAACCACTGAGGCCACTAATTTGACTATGAATGTGGCCAAATTGGCCCAAAAGCCTACTAAAAGGGAGGAGGCTGAAAAGAAGAGCCTAATGGAGAAGTATAACCTTTTGATTAAGGAATACAACAAGATGCAATAGAGGAATGTTGATTTGTAGACTGAGGTGGAAAGGTTTAGGTATAAATAGATTGGGGAGACATCAAGTGCTCTAGGGACTAGTACATTACCTTCCACTGCAGGGTCAGTGCCTCCTTCTTCTCCATTTTTTTCCACACCAGGGTCTCCCATTTAGAATCTTCTGCTCACCCCTCCTTTAGAACAAATTGATGAAGAAACAGAGTGCTCTGTTGATCCTACAAAGAAGCAGCTTTTGCAAAGAATTGATGAATTGCAGACATCATTGAAGGTAAGTGAGGATGGATCTCTTTCAAAGCAAAAGGAGATTGTTACTACTGTCTTGAGGCATTTAAATGAAAAGGTTGATAGTAAATTGCTATCTATACATTCTTTATATTCTTTTTTGTTAGATGCAATAAAGAATATTGATAGGGATCAGGAAGTAGTGATAACATTGATTCAAAATTGGATCCCTAGGGCTAGTGATTTGGATGTCATGTATAAGGCTTCAAGGTTTGATACAAATAATAGGCCCCAATCATTAAAGCCTACTCAAGTGTTGGTTAAATCATTGCAAGGTTTTCAGACCATACCAGATGATTTAAGTAGGAAGATCAAGGAATTGGTGAAGAATTTTAATGGTTGGGGTAACACATTATTACCAGATATAATTGATGAGCAGGGGAAAATCAGGTCACTCCAGCAATGGCAGGATCAAGCAAGTGAAGTCATCAATGATCAAATTAAATTAATTTGTGATGAGCCAGATTATGACTTATTGGTGAGTTGTATGGATAAAATCATTAGTACCTGCTCATTTTTGGAAGCTTTTGAAAGAGATGAAAATCAGGTAGTAGTAAAATACACACCTTATAATACCAAGGTGAATGAGGTGATTAATTTTGACTGGCTAACTGATGAAGAATACTATAAATGGGTAACTAAATATTTGAATAAGGAAGAGTAAAAGGAATGGACTAATAATAGGTGGTAAATTAGATGCTATGGTTACAATGGTTTCTAGTTTTTCTTTGATGGCATTCTCGGACCGGGTTTTTTGTGGTTTTTTATTGTTGCATCAACTTTTCTCAGCTGACATGATGAACAAGAATATTCTCCAAGGTGGTGGCTGTTGTAACAATTTTTCGAATATCACCAAGTGTGCCAACTGGCTAGTGACATGTGTACTTTCTAGCTAAATGCTTGTTTGCTCCTTCATTTTCTATAAGAAGGATTTCAAGGCCAGAAGTACGGGTTAGCAACTTAGATAATTTTTTCTCGAGTCTAGGTGAAGTTGTAGAAAAAATTGTAAAGTTTGATGGTTTTAGAGAGAAATACAATTTAGGTTCTGAGTTATTCTCTAATCAGTTTTGAATTCATGGGGATTTAATGTTGTATAACAGTACTAGCATTTGAGTTGAAATGATAAATTCAAACTCATGTCTCTCCACTGCACATGCATATCCAAAATTTGAATAAGATAACTAAGGGTTGTTTCATTCATCTCATTGTTGTGGTTTGTATAATCCTTATTTTTAGCTTTAATTCAAGGAATTAATTAAATTTTTTGAATGGGATTATAGTTGAATATGTTCTGTATAAGGATTTGATAAGTGGTATTGGGTGAGAATGCATACTAATGAAATTGTAATGCAATATTGTTAAGGATCTTATATGTTATGTATTAAATCTGTAATAAACCTTTAGATGCTTATGAATTTGACTCCTGCAATGGATATATGGCACTGATCTAAGTTGTACTTATTTGTGTAGTTCAATAATTGTTTGTCTTTTCCTAGAGATTTCTACAAATTGCAAATTAATGTCTATATTTTACTATGGTTTGTGTTGTATTTATCTCATGCTCCACATAGTTGATATTATCGATGAATATCCAATTTTATTTGATACTATCATATTGTGTTGAGCTATTCAATGGGATTATCTGTTATGTGTTAATGTTGTTTATGATATTGGTGTAGAGGTTGTAAACACATTAAGGGATCACCCTCCTGGTTCTTGTAGAGCCCAAAGTGTAGGAGGCTTTTTAAAGTCCTCGTCAGTTGGTCCAGGTCCTTCGAGCTACCCTTGATTGGAATTGGCAATCCCATAGGTAGATTAGAAGACCAACTTGGTTACAATGTAAAAAAAAAACCAACACCCTCTACCTTTAAACCTAAACCCTAAATAATTAACCCTTAAACTCTAAACCCTTAAACCCTCTACCCTTTATCTCTCTCAAGTCTCACCCTCCTACCTCCTCTCCCTCTCTCAAGTCTCACCCTCCTACCTCCTCTCCCTCTCTCAAGTCTCTCTCTCTCACTCACTTTTATCTCCCTCCCCTCTACCCTCTATCTCTCTCCCACTCCCTCTGTCACTCTCTCATTGAATCCCTCTATCTCTCTCCCCTCTACCTATTGGTTGTTTTTACTGTAACTAAGTTTGTCTTCTAATTTACCTATGGAATTTCCAATTCCAATCAAGGGCAGCTCAAAGGACCTGCACCAACTGATGAGGATTTTAAAGACCTCCTACACTTTGGGCTCTACAAGACCTGGGAGGGTGATCCCTTAATGCATTTACAACCTCTGCACCATTATCATAAACAACATTAACAACAATAGATAATCTCATTTAATAGCTCAACATAATACCATAATACTGAATAGAATTGGTTGTTCATCAGTAATATCAACTATTTAGAGCATTAGATAACTACAACACATTCCAAGTGTAAAATAGTCATTGATTTACAATTTGTAGCTAGCACTAGGTAAAGACAAAAAAAATACTGAACCATACAAATTAGTACAACTTACATCAGTTCCATATATCCATTGATGGAGTCAAATTCATAAACATCTAAGGGTTTATGATAGATTTAACACATAACATATAATATCCTTAAGAACATTGCTTTACAATTTCATCATGTATTCTAACCCAATACTACTTATCAAATCCTTATATAGAACATATCCACTGACAATCCCCATTTAAGATGTTTTGAATGCTTTGTGATACCAAAAGAAGAAGAATAGTTTCTTTATTTCAATCAAACCATGGATGTAGATGTCATGGACGCCATTAAAGCTTACTTGCACACTACACGAATGGATTTAATTGCATTTGATGCAAATTCAAATATTAGTCATCAATTTGTCCCCTTGGTGAGATCATCGAACAACTACCTTCAAAGTAAACCAACATAGTCTCCATCATGGTAATAAGGGGCCCACCATACTAGTCATTGCCAAGGAGATCCACGTGGTGCCTGCCCGTGATATCGCAATCAATAAAGACCTCACAACTTTTGATCACGCCATGGTGGGAAATCGTGGTTCTCAACCATTGGCAATCCTATTCGTTCAACATAGTTTCCAGTCTTGTTATTAACCATCGAGCACCTTTCTACCAAGATTATAACATCTCTATTGATTTAGAACACGTGCATCCTATAACTACTTTAGTAACCCGTGGCATAATGTATTAAAGATGCATCAAACTATTTATCATTCCTTCGGCTTCACCGGATGAGACACGTGGTGCTCGCCTATGATATCGTGATCAAGAAAGACAGTGTCGTGGGATCATCGTGGGATGGCAGGGAATGACTAAGATCACATGACGATTGATCTACGACCATGTGAACTTGTCCCTCTACAAAATTAAAAATATTTATTAAGGGAGAGGGCCCAGTAGTCGTGTGGGGTGCAAAATAAAAACATTTATTAGGGGAGAGGGCACACTCAATCGTGATGATAATACCTAGTCTTACCACATATTTATACTATATATTGTAAATAAACAGTCCAAATGTAGCTAAAGAAAAAACCAACTGTTGATAAAAAATGGACCCATACTTGAACACATGAGAACCTCTAAATGTTATATGAAAAAAAAAATATACATTCATGAAGAAGTGAGATAAGTTTTTTTTTGGTTTCAAATAAAATATCATAAATCTCCACTATAAGTATATCATTTAAAAAGTAAAATGCTCATTTAATAAAGTAAGACACTCATTTAAACAAGTATTGTTATCATAGTGAAAAAATATTGTTCTTATGTGTACAACAATTGGGGTAGCAATTCACAGGCATTGGATAATTTTATATTAATAGTTTGTCGTATCACAAATATAAACGGTGAGCTCAATAAATAACATGTATTTTCCCATTAAATGTGAAGGATTTTCAAAAAGTTTTAGTGTTCAACTATTGGTCCATTTTTGTTCAATATAAGTTGTATTTTAAATAATTATGTGTTGCTTTTATAACAACAAATAGATTTTTTGTGTTCAACTATTAGTCCATATGTGTTGAATATAAAAGGTAGAGATATCAAAGATTTATGGTTATCAATAAGTATTTGGTCCACTTAGGTTGTATATTAATTTTAATTTAAATAAAAATATCATATTCTACAAGCAACAAATGATATTTTTTTGGTTCAACTATTGGGGGTTCCATGATTAAGTTTTGGTCGAACCTTTAAAAATTCAAATTTTAGACACTTCTCAAAAGATCTGCTGATGTGGTGAGTTGCATGATGTGTTGCACATCCAAACCTTAGTTATAGATAAATAAGATACCATCCACATTTCCAAAAAATGAAGGTTCTACGATATTCCAGTCAATTGCTACATGCTGAGAAAGTTAGCCTGCACGACTACTGGGCCCTCTCCCCTAAATGAATAATGGGACATTACTAGGCCGATGACAAACAATGACATAAGTTGTTTTAACAAGGGAACACGGGACCAACAAAAGACTTCAGAAAAATAAATTCAGGCGAAGGAAATAAAATGATAAAACTAAAGCGGGCTCAGCCTAGATGAAGCGATGGGGCTTAAGTCATTTTAAAACCTTCCCAAAAAGTAACGGCCAAATGGATCCCATCCAAGGTGTAAAATGAACACTAGGGTTTTACATGAAGACGAAGGTAAAACCCCATCCTTAGGCTTTTCCCAAACACCATAGATGACTATAGACACAAGGCAGGATAAAATAGAACACAAACAACAAAACTTTGAAGTTCCATCACTACCCATAACCCTAAACCCTAAGCCATTAACCCTTAAACTCTCTACCCTCTCTCTCTCTCAAGTCTCTCCCTCCTACCCACTCTCCCTCTCTCAAGTCTCTCTCTCT
>VDFB02271358.1:13838785-14027835 GCA_007258455.2 Sequoia sempervirens | reverse complement strand
TAAATTCAAAGTAAAGCATAATTTATATTGGTGGAAAGTTGAGAATCTCCTTTAAAAACCCTTTTCATTTCATCAAATTTGGGTAAAAAAAAGTCGTCAGCCACATACCCTACAAATACCCATCATATTGCCACTTTTTGGCCCATCATGATCCTACACATACCCAATTATTATTTTAGTTTTCCAAATTTATTGAATTACCTTAGAAAATTAATTTTTAATTTAATTAACTCATTTAAACAAAAACTATTAAGTACACCAATAAACAAACTTACTCGAAATTCAAAGATGGTCGAAATAGAGTGGCACTACATTGTCCCCCCATTAGCATTGAATTACTCCTAGAAGTTGCATGCAAGCATAAGCACCACAATACAATGAACTCAAAATTATATCAACAATTATAATGACTTTAATTAGACAATTAAAATTAAACAACTCAAAAAAAATGATACCAAAACGGGAACGGGGTTGCAAACAGACCACATCATCAAAAAAAATGATAGGGTGACAAAATAGGATGGGGGAATTTCTTGTCAACTCTCGTTTCCACATCATACCCATTAGGTTTATAGGGCATGCTCAAACCTAATAGTGCAAATGGATTCAGTGCCTAGTACCTACATCTTGCATCAAACCAATGTCAAGCAATATATATATCTTATCACAAGGACACCGTGAGAGGAAGTCCCAGTGTAGCAGGGTGCTCACAAAAGAGAGATGCTACACCGTCCTCTCACCCAAAATCTAAGTAGTAAACATCACATCAAGTACAATAATTGCATCATCAATAACACTAATTAATTTACCTTCAGATGTCACTGAGATTTGAAGCAGACTACCTGAAAATCACAAACTATGATGGAAATATAACACATTAGAACCAGTCATTCAAGTTAATTCTTTAGCTCAAAATGCTACACTTCCATAAAAAATGCAATGACATTATACACACAAGGCACAATTTTTTCATTAAATATCATCATTTACACATGAGACATTCCACTTTATTCATTATTCAACAAAATCTCACAATATTTTCAGCAAAAGACCAAAATTTTACACCTTCTCATATTCAAGAAAACACAATTCGTCACTCCATAAACACATAATTCCAAGTTTAACACACACTCTACACAATCACATCCAAATTCACATCACTAGGAAATACACCACAAGACAACACAAGGGTTCATAATGCATCCCTAGTAGGAAGAATATTAGTGCTTTGCACACTACATCGAGGGTCCTATCCTTCCACTGGTTTACTGCACTATTGAACCAACACCACCTAGGGAAAAACTTAGATTGCTAAGCAAGAATGACAAAAAGGTGAAAACCTAAACTCAAGAGTCTAAGCGCAAGGTTAACATAATGGGCTCATAGTGTCCAATGTATGAACCTTGGCTCTAATACCATGATGTAATGCCTTGCCATGCAAACCCCAAATGACAACTTAAAGCTAACAAATTACAGTACAATTTTTTTTTTTTAAAGTGAACTAACATGAAATGTACATTAACGTACAATACATATAATGCAATTATACATATACGATATCAACTATGTCCTTTGGGGTACATGTGAATACAATACTAAACAACATTCCCAATCCATAATGATAATTAAAAAATATCAATATTACATTATAAAAACCATGATATAGTCAAGAACATCCTGACATTAGATTGATCAATTAAGAATGTACATATACATCAATATGGAATTACATTGTTTCAGATCTACAAAAGTACAATAGTGCTTCCCAACACATAGTGGGGAATGATACATCAAATGCAAGAGTATTACATAGATGGACATGGTACAACTACATTTTGGTGAAGCTTTGGATCAACAACATCAACATGAACTCCATGCTTAACGAACACCACCTGGGGACCCAATGGGGTGCAAAGCACATTTCACCCGAGCACGTGGACCCTAAGGCCTACCTGCCATGCTAGGAGATGAGAAGAAAGACCCATAACCAAAATAGTTATGTGAACAATGGAAAACAGGAATCCACAACAAGAGAAACAACAAACACAAGACAACATCTACTTCCAGAGGTACAAGCACAACAAGAGGGGAAACAACAAACATACAAGGTTGTTAAAGGGTGAAGTGTCATCACATAATTTCGACTTGGGTTACCCAATGTGAATCTTCATAGGTTATCAGCCCCATACCAAGTTAAACCCTGGAAACCTCAACCGATCCCTGGCCCCCATTCTCACTCATGTAGGATCAACATACCTTTCAAGAGGACAAGACAGTTCATATTTTTCCATTCCAGGCCTTCCCACTCATCCCAACCCTAAACAAGCACTTGGGCCATGAGTGAGGCTACATTATCTGAATTAATGTGAGAAACTACCCAAACCCCCTAATTAATTATTAGGTTATCACTGATTAAGGAAACTCTCAATGAGTTACCCGTACACCCATTTGTGTGCTAGCCCCCACTAAGAGCCACTCCCCTACTAACAACAAAATATCAAAAATCACAAACGGGCAAGCCAACTTGCACAAGATACCAAAACCATAAAAATATGCACATAAAATGAGGCATGCACCACCTCACATAAGATCTCTATTATAAAAGCATTTCCATAGTGCAAGGGTCACCCCAAAGAAACACAATCCAAGTGTAAAGATCAACCATCATCAAAATAAAAAAATCATGAGACCATCCACTTTTAGGTGAACCAACATAAAACTCATGTAAACACATCAGGCTTGATATGGGCTACCCAATGCGGATCCTCCTAGGTTACCCAGGCAACCTCACCAAATCCCTAGCCCCAATACCAGCTCATGCAAATAAAAACCATACCTCCCTCTAACCTCTAGAAGACTGTCAAATCTCTAATGCAATGATTTTCCACAAGTCAGCAATAATGATACGATCTAAAAATGGAAACCAACCACAATAATCAGTAGCAACCTTAAATTTCAAATCAACTCAACATTGAAATTCAACCACAATAATCCATCGTAAAAGATAACAACCAACTAGGCACCTTAGGGAGACCTCAATTTTCTCCTCATAGGATACCCAACCATAATAACTCTATCCAACTTATAATTTGGTAATAAATAACTCACACAAAATCAACACCACGACAATAAACAATCAATCGATTCACAATCTCGATTCGAAAATCAAGCCACTGAAACAATCAAATCAAGCATGTCAATAATCACAAATGTTTTCAAGAATTGCCACCTCCATTATTGAATAATTCACAAAAGAAACCGACATTCATTTACTAACCAGAGATATACAACTTCATTTATCTAAACATACCTTTCAAATCAAGCAACCAATCAACAATACAACCGTGACAAAACTAGCCATTACAATCAATTTAAAAAGTAATTTGCAGCCAATAAGTAATTAATCACAATCACATGTATTTCAAATAACTAACAATATAGAGAACTTACAAATCAACTATTAGATGAATATAAGAGGAATCAATATTCAAAAGATCATCTAATTTCTTTTATTTACATAGGCTCCTCATTTATCTAAATATACATAGCTCAATTTCTTTATTTCAACTGAAATATAAACTCATTTACTTAATTATATTTTAACTATTTAAATAATTGTAAAGGAATCAACATTATAAGAAAATCTCAATCTTCCTCTATACAAAAATCTCAATTTTCTAATGTACCTAATCTAATGATTATAACAATAAAATTATTAGCAACTCAGTCTTTCCCTTATTAACTTCCCCTCTTACATATCTAACATAATCATTTCCTTATAAAAGCATAAAAAATATAATTTTCTAACACTTTAATGGCTTTCATTATAATTTAATTTATTTAAAAACAATGAAAATTAAAAAGAATAAAAATAAATATTTAAAAGAAACCTTCCTCTTTCTTTCTTTTTTGTTAAAAAAGAATTCTATTAATACTCGTTACCTTTCTTTTTTTTTATTCCTTCTCATTTTAAATTATTATATTTACTTTCCCCTTCTTAAGCCTATAACCACGAAGCCCTTGTTTTAGCTTTTAATTCTTTCTTTTTTTATATGTTTCTCTTGAATAAAATATTCAAGCATCCTTTTTATTTGTTTTGATCTTCTCATAAAAGAATGAGTTTATGATTTTCCTATTTATATGGCATGAATCTTAGTAGTCATGTTTCCACTCTTCCACGTAGAGGACCACCTTGCTAAAGTAGCAATAAGAACAAATTTACAAAACCAATGCCATGCCTAGATTTTCAATGATGTGGGAATCAATTATAGTGAAACAATTACATTCTAAATTTCACTCATTTAATTATTATAGCTAAAATAAGTATGCTCATAATAATTCAAAGATATTTATTTACTCCAATTAATGAAATGTGATGATTGTAGAAAATGTACAAAGTAGATTTCGCAAGGGAACTCTCAAGATCGTTGACTTAATGAAGCACTCAGGAAGTGTTCTAACATTGTAAGCTTTGCTTATGTTCTGGGGCATGCAACTTTGTAGTTTGTGTGGATGAGGGTTGTGCCTACTTCACATGATAGTAACACTTATTGCATTACATACATAGTTAACCATTAGGTGAGCATGGTTGGCCTTAGTACCCATGTTGGTTGCATTGGGGATGCCCTAAAACACATTACTATGATGCTAGTAAAAATTGGGGTACCAATGGATCATATATGAACAAAGGCTGAGTATTTCTAGCACATAGTTCATTTTTTGAATCCTAAAAACTAATAGGTAAATAATTATGAGTGCCTATAATTTGGCAATAGGAGATAAGAATCAAATTGTTGTCTAACTTTGGAACTTTGAAAGTCTAATATTGTGATCTATAGTGATGAATATTATTATACTTTAGTATTCTAATTGGGGGTATGTTCAGGATCATCATGGAAAAAGCAGTCCCTTAAGTAGCAAAAAATTCAGAAAAAACAGAGTTAGGCAACTTAACATAAAAATTTGAATAATTTATCTATATTATTTCAAAAATATGTAAGAATAGAATATGTAGCAAATTTAATGTAGTTTCTAAACTACTAGATTTATTTAAAAAAAAACTATTTGGTGAAAATTTGAAATTTCAATGCAGTGATTCTTAAATTTCAAGGAAAAAATAAGTAGGTGTCTGTCTGACCACCCTAACCACAATAAAATGATAATATGTTTTTATAAGATTTTAGATAGAAGTAGATGACTCATGCTCCAATGTGATGCATATTTTTTTGTAATTTTTTTCTAAGTAAATAATTAATTATGAATTTTTTATTACAAATTTTTAAAAATATAAAAACTCATATGTTTGACCACCTTAACTTGGTCAAAAATTCATGAAATTCTATTTTTATTTTTTTAATCCTATAGTATGCGAAGCATAGAATGTGACGCATGTTTTGGATTCAAAAAATGTGATACCGTTTGAAAGCTATAGATATTTTTCAATCAGCCTATCAATCAGGACTTTAATCGTAATTTGAATAGAAAATGAATAATAATTACTTATTAAATTCAAAGTAAAACATAATTTATATAGTGGAAAGCTGAGAATCTCCTTAAAAAACCCTTTTTGTTTCACCAATTTTGGGTAAAAAATAGTCATTAGCCACATACCCATCAAATTGCCACCTTTTGGCCCATCATGATCCCACACATACCCTTGGTCTAATCTACTATGACTCACGGTGATAGTTTAGTCTAAATAAAGGTTATTATTTTGTGATCTTTAATCATATGATCTATGGTGATAAAGATAAATTATTGGGCCTAATGAAGTCTAACGGTAATTGGTAGAGAACAATCTAACATAAAACTTGAATTCTAGAGATCATAAATAGAATTATTCCTAAATGATTGATTGAATACTTAAGTAAATAATATTCTATTGAATATGATTGCAATGAAAAATTCACCTGTTAAGAGTCATTGATGCTAGGTAACCAAACAAAGAATCACAACAACATTGGGAAGGCATTTGATCTATTTGACAGAAGGCTTCAAAGGGATTTCATTGCATGGAATGAAAGGATGGAAGGGTGTGCATAGAAAAGTATATGTAAATGAATGAAAAAAGTGGTTGAATGTTGATTATAGTTTTAAACAATATACAGTTAACTCAAATAAAATGGCATAACTTATGCTTACAAATCAAAAACCAAATCATAATGAATGCAAAATGCAAGGTATGGGTGGTGAATTAGGTATCATATCTATATTAAAAACAAAATTGAAACAGCAAGCTTAAAATGCAAAATCACCCAGAATTCATAATCAGTTCAATCAAGATTTAAATCAACAAGAATAAGCACTCACACTTTTGTTTTCAAAAAGAAAATAAAATTTAGGAGATGATGGGACTTGGTTCAATTCACTTGGCAAGCCGAAGATTTGATGTTGTGATGTATCCTCTGATGCAACGTCCCCTTTCTCAAAAATCCCAAAACAATCCCTTCAATAATTCTCCCTTCAAAAAATATATCCATGCCATACTATATTCTTTTTAAACTTATTTTTTTTGCAGAGAAAAGTTTTTGTTTTCCCCAAAAATTAAAAAACTAATCCCAAAATCCAAAACTATCACTATAAAATTTGAGAGCTGAGTTTTCGAAAACAAAATCAATAAAAAATAACGAGTTTCTCATTTCAATTCCAGTTTCGAGCCATGCATGTGCACACTTTTATCTTTGACCATCTTTTCTTTCTTTTACAGTTCATATAAAAAATTTATCTCCTTATTCATTTTAAATCACATTATTTTCCATATTAAAATAATTATCTTTTCATGACAACTTATCCATTATTATTAACTTCAATTTAAAACAATAGTTTTACAAAACAATTTAATCAAATTATTTAATAATAACACATTTACTTTTAATAAAACAATTTAATTTAATTGTTTATTACAAACCATATTGTTTATATTTCATAAAATTAATTTTGGTAATTATTATTTTAGTCTTCCAAATTTATTGAATTACCTTAGAAAATCAAATTTTAATTTAATTAACTAATTTAAACAAAAACTATTAAGTACACCAATAAACAAATTTACTTGAAATTCAAAGACGGCCAAAACGGAGGGGCACTACACTTACCAATCTTACAAACTTCCATTTCAACATCACTAGATTGCCTTGTCACATGTTTCATCACCACAAGGCACATGATTGTCCCTATCAATATGCCATCACTTTCTTCTTTCTTTTTTACCAACCTTCCACACTCACTCTTTTCTACACCAACCTAAGACATCATTCCACCTTCCTTTTTCTTCCACACAAAAGAATTCTTCTCCATCTTTGTTTGTACATTACCTTTATCCTTCCTATCCACTGTTCTAATAGTATCAAACTTGGACATGTCTAGAAACCTCATGCTCTCACCTTCCTCATTGATCACATATTATTTTTTCCCTATCATGATGATATCACCTTTCTCTCTTGTTTCATCAACCAATGGAGGTAGAATAAATTTCTTCCCATCCTTTTCAATGTTATATTTGTTTTGTCTTCCATGATAAAATATACACCTGTCAAACTGCCAGGGTCTCCCAAGAAAAACATGGCAACAACTCATTGGTAGAATGTCACAAACAACTTTATGTCTATATGGACCAATTTGAAATTCAATAGTAGCTTGCTCACTCACAAAAATGTTTTTATTTTCATTTAGCCAAGACACTTTATAAGGCTTCTCTCTAGGTACCTTTTCCAAATGCAATTTTTCCACCATATCATTAGATACCATATTGTCAGTGCACCTAGAATCAACGATCACTTTGCATACCCTATTTTTCCATATACAAGCTATCCTAAACAAGGCTCTTATGTAAATTTTTTCTATCTCCATGGATTTCTTCAAGGTTTTTCTTCTCATCATCAACATCTCACCAACTTCAGGAGTAGCATGAAGAGTATTGGAGTTTGAACTTTTAGCATCATCTTCATAAACAATTTAAGCTCTCCTATCCATTTTCCTTTCTCCTCCACTTTATGTAGTTCCAATCCTCTCTATAAACTTGAATAAAGGGTGACCAAACACACCAAACTTATAACACCTTCCTGAAAACTTATTAGAATCTCTTCTTTGCCTAAAGCTTGTTCTTCCACCTGTCCATCATCCTCTTGATTCAGGTACTTGTTCTTTACTTTTATCAACATCTTCAAGATCTTTTTTTTTTTCTTGGTGTTGAAAATGTACCTCTACCCTTAGAAATGTTCCTCTTCCTCTTGTTGCCTTCTCTTGTCTCCTCTTGATTTTTTCTTTTGCTCTTATTTCCATTTGAAAAAATTGTTCCACTATTTTTGGTGCCAACAAATTGATTTCATCTTGAATGTTATACCTTAGGCCATTGAGATATCTAGTTACTCTTTCTTCCTCATCCTCCCCATGCTTTGTTTTTATACTTAGCCTATACAATTCCTCAGTGTATGCTTGCACATCTTGTTCTTTTTGCCTAATATTTTGTTATCTTTTAAGTAATTGAACATTATAATCACAAGGAAGGAATTTACCTTTCTTTTTTCTTCATTCTCTCCCAAGAACTGATCTTGTTCTTTCCTTTTCTCTCCCTTTCATCAAGTGCACAAAGTTCCACCACAACAAAGCATGTCCTTTCAATTTAGTTTTGGGCTTCTTCACTTTGTGTTCTTCATCAATATCCTCACTATCAAAATAGTTTTCCAAAGCCCCTATCCAATCCAAGAGCTCTTCTCCATCTACTTTCCCCAATACATAGGAACATCCATTTTTCTATGTCCATCTTTCTTCACATCCTTCAAAATCTTCATCATCCTCAAATCATCTAGATCCATCTCTTTTTCTTCACTAAAAGTCTCTTCTTCTTCCATACCACTTTCATCCACATCCACTCCAGTTTTAGATTTCAATCCATCCATCTCTCTTTTTAGGGCTTCTAATTCTTTATCCTACTCATCCATCTTTCTTGAAACTATGCTTCCTTTAGGAGGCATCCTGATAGTATTGCCTCTTTACCTTCAAACTTGCAAAATCCAACCAAATCACCAGCAAGGGATATAATAATTGAGCTCTGATACACTTGATGTAAGAAAGGTAGTTAAAACTTCCTAGCCAACTCAAAATGAACAGACTCAATCAAGTAAACAACCCCTTGCAACACAGTTCTCTCAACTTTCCTCAAACACTCTCCTTAAGGCTTGTAGCCCTCAAGATTCAAACTCTGGAGTTATCTTTTAGAGAAGGTTGTATAGAGGCCAACTCAAAATCAATTGAGACTTACTTTAGGATCTAACACCACTTTCCAAAATATCCCACAATGTTTCTTTGAGAAAATCTTGCAAACCAATAAACCACCCCCATCCTAAAACCACCAATTAGCCCTCTTTTACAAAGGAGGTACCTCCAAATCACTAAGTCTCCAACCAAATTCAATGGAAATTCTTTAATTGTACATGAGAACAACATATTTCACCATTGGTTCTCAGGTTTATGACCTCTAAGCCCATGTTCCATGAAACCATCACTCTACTTACCAAATACTAAGGGTTTATTCAATCTCACACCTCCCAGGCTTATAGAACCCCAAAATTTCATCCAATGGAGTCTAATTGGTCCAGAAAATATCACAAAACCAACACATAGACACTTCTTTCATTTTTTTATCATAGATTAACCATGACACATTCATTTCACATGTAAAATTTCTCTACCTAGC
Organism: Sequoia sempervirens; assembly: GCA_007258455.2. NCBI lineage: Eukaryota > Viridiplantae > Streptophyta > Pinopsida > Cupressales > Cupressaceae > Sequoia > Sequoia sempervirens. The sequence continues at coordinate 14,018,141 of VDFB02271358.1, read as the reverse complement.
CCTAGGGCATCATCCCAAATTGGACAACATAACTCCACTACCTTCAAAAACATAGAAACACATATCCTACCATCAGATAAGTCATTCCACCAAGCAATAAATGAAGACAGTAGGTGGAATGACCATTACTTCATTTAAATTCTATCAAAACCTTTCATTGGCCTTTAACAGGTAATCTACAGAAAATCACAAAGAAATCCTTCAAATCTCAATGAAACACCCTCAAACCCGATCCACAAGAGATTTAGAACATACTTTTACATAATGCAATGGATTTCAATGCATCACAGGGTCTATATAGGCCGTTCAAAGCTTGAAAAAACTAGAAACATAGTAAATTTTGTAGAAATAACATTGTGTTTTATTGAAAATGATTTCAATCAACCATCAAAAACCTTGGTTGAGCTCTTTGGAGACCTTTTATACATATTCCATTCAAAAACCAACCACCCCAATTCTTGTAACTAATTTTTTAATTCCAAGACTCTTCAACTTCCACAAAAATGAAAATTTGTAACTTTTTGTGTTTGACAACATTTATAACAAAGTGAAATTTTTCTTTATCAACACAATTGACCCCCCTAATCACCTAATACCCTTAAACATGACTACTTTAACATCAAAATGGCCATAGTGACCTTATCTAGACAAAAAACCTATAACTTACTCATGATCAACATAGATTCACAACTTTTGACCAAAGGTGCTCCTAAACTAGTTAGTAAATGGGTGTTTTCCTTGGTCAACTACCTTGCTAGTACTTAAAACTTGAAATAAAACAAAATGGAGGGAAATGATGAGTGAACAAAACACTATGTTGCAACTCACCAAACCCTTGTAATAAGAGGCTACAAATATGCTTGAAATGGTTGCAATAAATTTTACTCTTGGCTCTTGCTTCAATGATGTTGATCTTGCATGAAACGCTTGCTTGAATAATAAACCCTACATCACAAATATTAGCACAATAATAAACATGATGCAACAATATCCTTGATATGATGCTTGAATCTTGATGATGTCTCCAAATGCTTGATGAATTTCTCTTAAATGATGGAATACTTGAATGCTTGGATATCTTTTTATGAGAAAATGAGAGAAGAACCTTGTATTTATACTTATCTATGCTTAATAAACCAAAATTACACCACAAAAAGTTGACATATGAATTCATTAATTGAATGAGGCTAAATATCACCAAGATTTGAAATTAAATCCCAAAAATACCTCAAGGGGGACTATGATGCCCTAGGTGGCATCTTAGTCCCGAGGCATAAAACACGGGGTACAGACTCCAAGAAGGGGCCTCTTTAAGGCACACTTGAAATCAGGGTCCCAAGACCTTTGGGGGACAAAGATTCACTAGGTGTCTTATTAGTCCCAGTTCAAAAATCAACGAAACATAGCTAGAATCATTGAATTATCATTTATCCATTGATGTTTGTTGGGATTAGCCATAAAAAGATATAGTTTATTAGGCTTGTGGAGGAAAAATAGGACTAATTAACACATAAATAAGAATAAACAAAGCAAGGTCAGCCCAAACAAGTGTGAAAATGCAAGGGTATGTATTTTCCTACACTACATTTAGCCCCCACTTTAGTGAGAGGATGAACTTGCTTCAAACTCACACTAAAGTTGCCAACCATGGAATCAAGAGGGGTTCAAATGTACAAATGCTTGTAATATAGGATGAAAAAAGCCAAGAGGGTGGCCAAGCCCCTAGGATCAAGATCCTATGTAAAACCAACATAGGCATAAAGGAACACACTTGCAAATGATATATGAAGCCATAACTAGATCACAAACATACACCATCAAAGATAGAAAATGAAAAAGCAAAAAGAAAAATGTTATGTATCAAGATTTGACTGGCCATCCAACATGTTGTGGATCAGGTTTAGGCTATTTGTCTAACAGAGTTTTACAAGTGGAACACACTATCCACTATGGAAACAAAATGCATGCTCACAAGGACTAGTGAAGCTAGTTGTTCACTAGCTAAGACCCAAGAGGTCCATATCAAAGTCATACCCCCATGACTATGATAAGGAAAAAAGTAAAATGCATGCTCACAAGGGCTAGTGAAGCTAGTTGTTCATTAGGTGAGCCCCAAAGAACCATATCAAAGCCATACCTCCATGAATTTGATAAGGTAAAAAATAATAACACAACAAGAAAGAGGGATGTTCGAAGGGATTTTGATTAGTTTGTGTGAGGTCTAATCTTAGGGAAAACTGTGCTTAACGTTTCCAAGAGAGGAAAAATACAAGGTCTCATCTTAGGGAACAATGTACTTAATGTGTACAAGAGAGGACAAGTGCAAGGAAGTATCATGCTCTCAGAGGGAATCAAACCCAATGACACCACCAAGAAAGGAACACATCATAGGAAGAAGGAAAATCACACAATGAAACATGAGTGTCAATGTATGCCCCCACTTTAAAGCGGTTTCTTACACCATTGCTATGAAAAATTTCTTTAAAGTAGAAGAAGACATGAGAGCTTATTCAAAAATCCCTATGCCAAGTCATATTTTTCTAATAGTCTATGTCATGCAATAGGATGGAATGTTGCCCCCAAAACTAAAATGCTAAAGATAACTCAGTATGTCACATGTGAGCCAACTTAAGGCATGCCATCCACATCCCAAGCTTACTCTTATATATACATGAAAGGTGAACAACTAGCCAAAAGAGACAATGACAAGTGACATATGAGGACAAGGATACCTAACCCCTTTCCCCCACTAAGTGCATGACAAGGATGAGCTGAAATTGATGAGATGAACTCTAGAGTGAAAATTAGTATCCATTAGAGGAATTAGGTTACCCTACATAAGGAAGAGCACCAAACTCCTTAAGATGTATTTTATTACTCAAAGCTTTACATCCATTAGTATAATGACCATGAACTCTATGATATGCACAAAATGAAATTTTGTAGTAAAATTTATTTCCTATTCTTGGAGGAAGAGATATCAAACAATCTTGGAGTAGTCTCAATAGGATACTTTCTTGATCAAAGGAAGATATTTCTTTATTTTGTGACAAATATATCTCTTGCTTAGTACAAAATGTCATACTTACACAAGACTCTTTAGATTGTAAAATTTTGTACTCTTCTTTAAAAGAAGGTGAAAAATCTAGTGAATTTGAATCATTAGTGTTTTGCATGATGAGATCAATTTTAAGCAAGGACTTCTCTATTTCTTTCAAATGATAACAATCAAGACCAATAATGTCTATCAATTCAAGATGCACTATTGTTAAAGTTGGCTTAGAGGAATAATTTGTAAGAGTGTTGATGTTAAGTGAAGGATTGTTTATTTCTATCAAAGGACAATAACCGAGACCACTAGTATTTTCTTGTGCTTGAGGCTCTATAGGGACATAGATACCTTGTTCTCTAGCATCACATCCTTTTCCACTATATCTAATTTTTTTCATCATTTCATAACCTTTTCCATAAAGTTTCTTCAACTCTTTTAGATTCGGTGGTTGTGGTTGTGGTTGTTGATAGTCATTTTCGTCAAAAAAATTCATGTAATTTGTTGTCTTTTGTTCTGAAGTGGTTGAGGTGGATACTTTCGAAGGCTCTTCTAAATTTTTTTTTGACATTATTGCCTTTATTTTCCCTTTTCAGATTCTTTGTTTATGATCTTGTATTCTCCCATGATTGCTGGTTTGACACTCAATGATCCCAAATCATCTAGCAATATCACTTTGAAGGGTTTAGGGCATCTGTCTCTTTGTTCTTCTTGTATAGATTGCACTTGTGTAGTTAGTTTCAACGTTTTTAAAGGATTTTCCTTGTTTTTCTCAATGTTCAAGCAACTATTTGGTTCAGGATCAGATTTGATTATGTAAAATTTGTTTTTATAGACATACTTCATTACATGATGAAGTGTTGAAGGCACTGTATGCATCTCATGAATCCATGGTCTACCTAAAAGGAGATTATAAGAAAGATCATCAGGCATAACATGGATCATGGTTTATAATGTAACTTCTTCAACTTTAATAGGTACTGTGATCATCCCAAGCGGTCATTTTCCCACGTTTTCAAAGCCACTAATAGATAAAGAGGGGTATGTGCAGGATCATCATGGAAAAAATAGGCCCTTAAGTGGCAAAAAATTCAAAAATATTAGAGTTAGGAAACTTGATGTAAAAATTTGAATAAGTTATCTATATTATTTCAAAAATATGTAAGAATAGAATCTGTAGCAATTTGAATGTAGTTTAAAAAAAAAATCTATTTGGTGAAAATTTGAAATGTCAATGCAATAGTACTTAAATTTCAGGGAAAAAATAAGAAGTAGGTGTCTGTCTGACCACCCTAACTACAATAAAATGACAATATTTTTTTATAAGATTTTTGGATATAAGTAGAGGACTCTTGTTTGGATGTGATGCATATTTTTCTATAATTTTTTTCCAAGTAAATAATTAATTATGAATCTTTTATTACAAATTTTAAAAAATATAAAAACTTGTATGTCTAACCACCTTAACTTGGTCAAAAATTCATGAATTTTTTTTTTTTTAATCCTATAGTATGCGAAGCATAGAATGTGACGCATGTTTTGGATTCAAAAAAAGTGATATCGTTGAAAGTTATATATGTTTTCAATCAGCCTATCAATTGGGACTTTAGTCATAATTGGAAATAGAAAATGAATAATAATTATTTATTAAATTCAAAGTAAATTATAATTTATATTGGTGGAAAGCTAATGGGTATGTGCAGGATCATCATGGAAAAATAGGCCCTTAAGTGGCAAAAAATTTAGAAAAATAGAGTTTGGCAACTTGATGTAAAAAATTGAATAAGTTATCTATGTTATTTCAAAAATATGTAAGAATAGAATCTGTAGAAAATTGAATTTAGTTTCTAAACTAATAGGTTTGTTTTTTTTTTTTAAATCTATTTCATGAAAATTTGAAATTTCAATGCAGCGATACTTAAATTTCAGGGAAAAAATAAGTAGGTGTCTGTCTAACCACCCTAACCACAATAAAATGATAATATTTTTTTATAATATTTTAGATATAAGTAGAGGACTCATTCACCCATTTGATGCATATTTTTTTCTAATTTTTTGCCAAGTAAACAATTAATTATGATTTTTTTATTATAACTTTTTAGAAAATATAAAAAGTCATATGTCTGACCACCTTAACTTGGTCAAAACTTCATGAAATTCATTTTTTCTTTTTTCAATCCTATAGTATATAGAGTATAGAATGTGACACATGTTTTGGATTAAAAAAATATGATACCATTTAAAAGCTATAGATGTTTTTCAATCAGCCTATCAATCAGGACTTTAGTCGTAATTTCAATAGAAAATGAATAATAATTACTTATTAAATTCAAAGTAAAGAAAAAATTATATCAATGGAAAGTTGAGAATATCCTTTAAAAACCCTTTTCATTTCATCAATTTTGGGTAAAAAAATAGTCATCAGCCACATACCCATCATATTGCCACTTTTTGGCCCATCATGATCCTGCACATACCTTAATAATCTCCTTTAAAAACCCTTTTTGTTTCATCAATTTTGGGTAAAAAAAAGTCATCAGCCACATACCCTACACATACCCATCATATCACCACTTTTTGGCCCACATGATCCTTCACATACCCAGAGGCAGGTTGGATTTTTTATTTATAAACACAAAGCTTACCCAAAAGGTTTATACTACACATATTAAGGGTAGAGCCATTATCAATAAGGGATTGATTTATCCCTGTGCTATTGTATTGAGCTACGATCATGAAAGCATCATTTTTTTTTCGCTTCCAAAGGAGGGAGCTCACTTTGGTGGAAAACAATGTCAGCATTTAGTCCTTGAATGATGGTTGTTATGTCAGTCAGTTGCATGTTATAAGTGATGGGAAGTTTTTGTAGGGAACGTTGAAGCATAGTGTGATAATTAGGTGAATTCTAAATCAATTCCAAAAGGGATATCTTTGTGGGAGTATTCCTAAGTTTTTCAACAAGATCATACTCCTTTCCACTTTGTGAAGGAAAACAAGGGGGTCCTGGTAAGATATGATTAGGAAATGGGATGGATGTTGAAGGTGTTTATTTTGGTTATGGATTTTTCCTAATGTTGTATGTATTAGCAACAATATTGTAACTCGGTTGTTGTGAAAAATTGTTCTTAGGTTGTTTGAGTATAAGGACGGGTTTGTTTTGGACTTGTGGTTTTTGAGAAGGTGGATAAATGATAAGTTTAGGTTCGAGAGAGTAATTCAAGGGTTATCTAATGTGCATAACCTCAGAAGACTTGTCGTTATTTTCTTGATCTCTTAGTGAAGGGGAGTCTAATGTGTCTTCATCATCTTCATCTAAGGAATTACTATTGTCAATGTTCTCATTTTCTTCCACCATGATATTTTCCCTAGTAGGAGTGTTTTTAGAAGAACTACAAACCGAAATTTCTTGACATTCAAGGATTGGTTCTTCCAAAATGACTTCATCACAAGTAGGGGAATGATGAATGGTTGAATTGTCTTGCTTATCAGTGATGTCATTATCTTGTTCAAGAATTTTTTCCTCATGACTTTCATTGGTTGTATTTTCTAACACCAAGGAATCTTCCTCACAACTAGGAGAATAACAAATGTAATTATCATGATTATATGTAATATCATTCCTTTATCCTATAATTTCTTCAAAAATATAATAGGCCTTAAATGCTTGATTATCTAACATGAACATGTCCTCATCATTATCACAAGAGAAGAAGATGTTGGGAGATGAATGTGGATAAGTTTCAATGGTCTCTTGTTGTGTTATGTGGTCATCATGATTACCTATGACTTTTTCTTCTTGTTCATCAATGTCTTGCCTAATAAGAGAGGTAGGAGAGAAACAACTAGGATTCTCAATACTCTCATCAATTGGTTCTTCTAGAACCAAAATATCTTCTTTGCCAATACTAGAGAGATTAGGAGAGGAATGAATATGATTGTTAGGATTTTCCAAGGTTGTTTTCTCTTTCACTAAAACACTCTCATAGCGAAGGGATATGCACTTCTTCCTAGCATGTCTAGAAAGGTAAGGTACTAACATTGTTTGAAAAAAATGAAAAGCACTTCTAACCATTTTATGCAATGATTCAACAATGTAAATAATGTATATCCCAAGATGAAAAAAACTTTTATCCAATGTATGTAAAACTTTAAGAATGCAAACAATGTGTATCCAAGAATAAAAAGCACTTTTTATCAAACTTATACAATTTTTTATGAATGTAAATATTATATATGCAAAAGTGAAATGTACTTTTATCCATATTATAAGAAGTTCCAGAAAATTAAACATTTTCAGATTTTCAGACCTAAAACAAGGTAATTTTTTATTACACTATGCAATAGAATGAAAAAGAGATGTCATAAATGCCATTTTGAATGTTGAAAATGTAGTGAATGAAGACAAATTAAGTTAGATTCACTAAATCTGATGGAACAACAAATCAGAAAATTGAAATAGGAAAGTAACTATGGCCAATAAAAGCATAGAAAAGCATATTTAAACCCTTAAAAACTACCACTTCAAACTCCAAAGGGACTAAGATGCCAGCAAGGGAATCTTTTTCCTATTGATGAAATTTGAAGGTTCCCAAAAATGGAATAGAATGCAATCAACTCAGACAAGATTTTGAGGTAAAAACCTAGAGAGGGACTAAGATGCCAAGAAGGGTGTTTTAGTCCTAGAAGAGGTTTTGTTTAGAAAAATAGAAAAAATTGTTTTTTTTTACAATGTTCCTAGGTTGCCTACATAGGGACCTAATGTTAAAAAACAAATAAATGTGCAAATGAATGAAAGAAAAAGTGACTAGTGATAAGCAATTGAATGCAAGGTTGAATGCAATATTTTTTCAATTGTGAGTGCAATAAAAATGTTTCTAAATGTAATTAGGATGATTGAAAATGCAAGTTTTAGTTTTTCAATGAGAAAATTATGCTAGAAAGAAAAAATGCAACCTATATGCACTTTCACTAATGCAAGTATAAGAAACCCTAGATGCACTTTCACTAATGCAAGATGCAATGCAAGAATGAATGCAACCTAGATCTAGGAACTTAATGAACTCCAAATTACAAAGATTAATGTTTTAAAATGTCAGGTTCACCAAAAATGAACCAAATAAAAAATAGAGTGGTGGGGGGGAAGCCCACTTATTCTCCTTTGGTCATTCAATAATGTCCTAGGATCCCTAAACTGGATTAAATATCAACCCCTAAGGGTGAGTCAATTCTCAACAAGGAAGACCTAGGAGGGGTTCTTTTAGGCTTTGAAGGGTTCACCACCAAGCAAAAGCTTGGAAAAGAAAACTTAACATTCAACTCACAAAACCTAATAATGCAAGCTAAATGAAGGATGCAAATTATGAAATTAAGCAACTAGAAGTTAGGGGGTATGTACCTGGTAAGTTTGGAAATGTTGAAAGGATTTAAAAATGTAAAGAAGTTGTCAAAATATGCTATGGAGGACTAAGAAACCCTGTTATGGAGGACTAAGACACTCTTATTGTCTTATTTGTCTTGCTACTATTTTGTGGGGCAGATGTGGAATCTTTGGACGCCAGAACCAGATCTGAAAGAATTTCTGAAAAATACCCTCGGGAGGACTAAGAAACCTTAGGTGCCTTATTAGTACTTATCTAAATTTTTGAAATCTCTAAATGTGGTCCTACGGCTTTATTTCTACACTTTCTTCTTCTTTGATCTCAAGTTCTATGACTTCCATATCTGGCCTCACTAACTAATTTGACTGCAAAATCCAATAAAAATCTTTGACGAAATATGTATAATTTGATGTATCATCAAGTGCTTGTAAAATATGATGTGTAATTTTCAATTTTTTAAAAGTTTATCCCTGATGTTCATCGAAATTTTGACGAACCTAAGTTTTGTCGAAATGCTGACTATCAGTTTCGTCAAAATTTTGACAAACATGAAAACTAAGAAAAAAATCAAATTATGGCTGACATAAAGAAAAGTGAGTTCGTTGATTTATTACGACAATGTTTTTCTCTACTTGAGATAGTTTGTGGAGAACTAAGGATGATTTTCTTGGGAAAAATCAGAAAAAATTCAAGAAGATATCACTAGGTTGAGGGTAGTCATTGTTTTTTTGCAGAATTTAGTTGTGAAGTAAGATTTGTACTTTCAGGTTTGAAAATCATATTTTAAAGCAACATCTCATCAGATTTCATTTTTAGAGGTTTAGGGTTTTGAGAATTTCATGTCCATATTTTGTTGTGTGGAATCACCATAAAATCACAACCAAGGAACTGATTCTTGTGACTGTAATTATGTGATCCATAACTCTATTGGTCATGTGGCACAGTTGTGCTTTAACAAATATAGGATGCATTCATGTGTGACCCAAGTTTAATGTGGCTATGTTGTGATAGAAATGGAGGCACTCATATAATGTAGTTAATTTAGGTTGTATAATGTAGGCGTCAATCATCATTGGGTACATTCAAGTTGTCTCAAGTTTAACAGGTTAGGATGTAATTATAGCATGATCGAAGAGTGATTACCTCTTGCTACAATAAAGAGCCTATAACTCTAGTTGATATGCAGAGTGGTTGTGTTATATCAATTATGTAGTGCATTCAAGCACAACCCATGTTTAATGGGCTATTCTAGAGAGTAATCAATATTTTCTAAACCTTATGAATGTTACTTAAAAGTGTATAGCTTAAACTACAAACCAAGTTTGTTGCATACTTGAATGCAATCTTGAGTTACCACAAACTATAATAATGTGATCTGCTAATAACCATTATGGAAATTATTAAAGCAAGACCCATGCTATATAGGATGCATTTCCCTAATTAGGTTTACATACCTTAATAATCAAACACAAGCTTCCCATACACTCTAGGATACAATCCAAGATCATACCACAACTTTGTCAAGACAACTAATTTTCTGACCCAGGATTTAAGGTTGTTTTTTAATACCAACATAAGCATTGGCAAGAGAATGATTAGGGTACAAACCCTAGGACTTCGTAGAAATATAGACAATAACTCTAGTGGATTAGTGAGGTTGCAATACTAGAAATATTGAGACATTGTAGCTAATAACAAAATCTTACAATCTAAATATTGTAGCCAATAACAAGCACACTATGTAGCTTAGTGACATTTGTAAATGCAATCTATGGTAAGAAGAATGACAGTCACTTGAGATGTGATAGTCAAAAAGAGGCTGAGTAGTGAAAAAATAATAAAGCTCAAACCTTGCATAGTAAAGTGGAGATTTTAACAGTGAGTTTCCTTACCCCCTTGCTAACCTTAAGGGTTTTTCAAATACTTTTGGTAGTGTTAGACAAGGAAAATGCAATCAGGGAATGATTGTCCAAATGAAGTAACGGTGGTAATCATAGGTTCAATGTTTCTTCTTAGCTATTAATGTATAATGGAGGGAGTGGATTGCATGTTTGAGAAGTGTTTTGAGACTCATCAAAGATGGGAGAATAGTGAATAATACCTTTTGGATTGTGAAGTAGTGTCAATAAGGTTGAAGGATCTTAAGATCTAAAATACCATGAAACAATGAGTCCCCTGTAGTAAGTAGGCTGTCTATAGGGCATAGTTTGATTTTATAGAAGGATCCTCATGAAAAGAATCTTCTAGTGATAGTGAGTGAGTTGTTTGAGATTGCAGTTGAGGGTGCAATACCCAGTCTTAAAGGAAGTTAGCAAAGCATTAAATGTGCAAGAAAATCAAATCATACACAACAAACAATTCACAATGTTATCTTGCATAATGCCTTGAGTTTGAAGATAAAAATCTCATTGTATCTTGATGAAAGTGGTGACCTTAATGGTCAATCACTGGCAACCATAAGAAGTGACACATTGCATCTTTAACTAAAAGGATAAAATCTGTATTGACATTAGCAATGATTATTCTAACTTGTTTCTCCTTAGGAATGGGTCACTTGCTCTTACTAGCTTGCTACGTCCATCATTATAGGAAGTTTGCGATCAAGTTCAATATTCTAATTTCAGGAGTCTTAACGGTTGGAAATCATAGTAAAATCAAAATTTAATAATTCTTGGAATTAGCATTTTAAAGTGTTTTTTGGGGTCATTAACTTCAGACTATCTTCTCTTTTGCAGAGGTGGTTGCATGCCAAATTTTTTTGGTGTAAAATATCAAAATTATTAGATTTTGTTACCTGTCTATGAATACAAATTATTGGAGTGTGAGTTTGATATTTTTTGAAGATCTAAATAGTCAAGCTTGGTAAAGAAAAATCATGTCAGATAATATTAGTCCAGAAAAAAATGAAGAGACACTTGATAGATTGTGGGCAAGATTGAAAAGAAAGGGTGATGGGAAATGTTAGTGTCCTTGCAATAATTGCAAGGGCTTAAAGACAAGACAACTTTTAATCACAACAGCTGAGAAACATTGTAGGCAGGACGGTCACGTTGAAGGGGGGCATGATTATTGTCCATTGGTAAGTTGTTCATTATATGTGTTTATATTGATTGAATTTGTAAATGTTTATATCGTTTTAACATTTTATATATATATATATATATATATATAATCACTTGATCATGATCATGGTTTATTTGTGTCTATCATTATTATAAAGGCGGGGCACCCTAGGGCAGATGATATGGATTATCATGGCCCGAAGAATGTGGTTTTGCAAGCGGACAAACATGGAGTTGTGAATATCGAAGTTGAAGTTAATGATCATATGGAAGAAGATGATCATGCGATAGAAAACACAGTTGAAGATGATGGTATAAATACATTGATCCATGACACATTTAGTGGTAGAGCTGATCATGATGATCAAGATGACTTTGATGATGTTCATGATTTACCTGTACTTGAGAAGGCATACAAACCCCTTTATGAAGGCTCCCAAATAACTCTTCTCTCTATTGTATTGTTGCTATTGAACTTGAAGGTTATGAATGGTTTATCAAACATAGCAATCTCACAGATGTTAAGGTATGTCATATATGTCATCTTTTTTCATCTATTTTAATTGTTGTTAGTTCATCACTAGTAAATAAATGATGAAACATGTACCATTAATATTCTTTATATTAGCAAATTATTTTTTGTTGTAGATTGATTGGTGAATTTTTGTTACCACCATCAAATATTTTACCTTGCTCATACTGAGATTTATCTGTCATTATGAAAGATATCGGAATGGAGTATCAAGCAATAGATGCATGTCCCAATGATCATATTATATATCATAAACAACATGAATTTGCAACAGAATGCCCAGAATGTCATATCAGTAGATATCAAACAAATCAACTAACAAAAAAGGTGTCTCACAAGGTTCTTCGTTATAATCCCATTATTCCACATATGCAATGATTATTTAGGTGCGAAAGCTTAGCACAATTTATGGATTACCATGCACATAATAGAAGTGGAGATGAAATTCTTTGAATGCTTGTAGATGGTTTTACATTTAGGAACATGGAGGAAAAATGGCCACACTTTAAAGAAGAACCTCGTAATCTCAGGCTTTCATTAGGAGCGAATGGAGTCAATCCATTTGGAGAGCTGAGATCTATTTACTAGGTGTGGCATGTTTTTGTTATCAACAATAACATTCCTCCATGGATGTCAATAAAGAGGGAGCACATAATGTTGTCAATGATTGTTCTAGCTATTTTTTTACATCAATTTTCTTTAATGTAGTAGCATCTCATTTGTCTTATTTGTTGCATAATGACTTATATTTTTTTCATTCAATAGTCATGTACATTAATTTATATAGATTGCAGTAAAATGGTTATAATAATTATGCAATGTTTATGTTCATTCAACTAGGTAAGTACCAAGTTAAAGATATGAATGTATATATCGAGCCTCTTAACGACGAGTTACTAAAGTTATGGAATGGCATCACTATGGATCACATCTCTAGACCAATAGGAAAAAGACAATTTCAATTCCATGCAATTCTTGTATGGACAATTCATGATGCCCCAAGGCTAACACATTTTTGTGGTATGTTATAATGTTTGACTGCACTTTAACAATATTTAATTTGATGAAGTAGATATCATGCATGTTTTTAAAATAATCTATTCATTATATATAATTATAAAAATTGACATATTTAATCCAATTATATATGATCTTGTAGGTCTTCAAACAAAAGGAAAATTTTCATGTCCAATTTGTGGTCCAAAGATGAAATCTCGTCATTCAACAAGTTTAGGAAAGTAGGTGTTTGATGAGTATAGGAACTTCCTCCATAGAAATCATAAGTATCAAACTACTAAAAAACATCTTTTCAATGGGAAAGAGAAGACTACATCAAAACCACGAAGAATGACACCTCACCTATGGAAGTTGGAATATAATAGAATTAATCATCAAGATTATACATCATATCAAATTGTTTATCTATCATACATGATATGTTTTGAATTTATATTTTTATATTGTGTTATGTTTACTCATGTTGTAATTGACAATGATTGTCGTTGTTAATTTGTTTAACTTATATGCTTCATGAAGGTCGTCAAGGAATTAATGGTTGGCTTCGACAAGGACTAAAAAGTTATCCTAGACAATTTAGTAGGTTGCCCTACTATTAGCAGCTACAAATTGTGTATTTGTTTGATACAATGCATATCGGAAAGAATATAATAGAAACATTATGGAAAATATTGGATGGAAGGCATGACAAAGAAAAAATTGTCAAAATTTGTAGTGACATTCAGGAAGCCGATCATGCAATGAAAAATGTCATACAATTAAATAGAAATGGAGACCAAATTAATATAAGTGCCCTTCCTTGGTTATTAACAAAGTAGCAAAGCAATGTTATAAAAGAAGTCATACGAAAAATTTGATTTCCCACAGGATTTGCTACGAACATAAACAATATAATAACAAAGAAAGGTGAATTTGGGTCAGGGATGAAAATGAATGATTGGCATACCTTCATTAAGGTAATTATTCTAGTATATTATATGCACTTGTATAATGCATGTACTTTTCAGTGTATTGTGTTTACTACTTTTGGAAAAATAATGAAAAGATCATTTTATAATTGTTGCAGTATGTTTTACCTCTATCTCTCCCAGACAACTTTGACAACAGGGTATGTGCAGGATCATTATGGGCCAAAAAGTGGCAATATTATGGGTATTTGTAGGGTATGTGGCTGATGACTTTTTTTTTACCCAAAATTGATGAAATGAAAAGGGTTTTTAGAGGAGATTCTCAGCTTTCCACCAATATAAATTATACTTTAATTTGAATTTAATAAATAATAATTATTTATTTTCTATTAGAATTACGACTACAGTCCTAATTGATAGGTTGATGGAAAAACATCTATAACATTCAAACGGTATCACATTTTTTGAATCCAAAACATGCTTCAAATACTATAGGATTAAAAAAAGAAAAAATATTTTTCATAAGTTTTGACCAAGTTAAGGTGGTTAGACATATGAGTGTTTATATTTTTTAAAATTTGTAATAAAAAATTCATAATTAATTATTTAGTTGGAAAAAATTACAAAAAATATGCATCACATCCGACATGAGTCCCTCTACTTATATATAAAATATTATAAAAATATATTATCATTTTATTATGGTTAGGGTGGGTCAGGACATACACCTACTTATTTTTTCCTTGAAATTTAAGTACTACCGCATTGAAATTTCAAATTTTACCAAATAGATTTTATTTATTTTTAAATAAACCTAGTAGTTTAGAAACTACATTCAATTTTCTACAGATTCTATTCTTACATATTTTTGAAATAATATAGATAACTTATTCAAATTTTTACGTCAAGTTGCCTAACACTGATTTTTCTGAATTTTTTGCCACTTAAGGGCCTATTTTTTCCATGATGATCCTGCACATACCCAACAATGTCAAGCAAGTTATATATGATCTTGGAAAATACATGAGGTAAGTAGCGATATCTTTTCAATTCATTGTATATATCTTATAATTACCATTTGTTTTACGTTTTATGTAATATACTGTATATTTTTGTTAAATCTCATTAATATATTTGCACCTTGAATCACTTGTAGGTGGTTGTTATCTAAAGAAATCCATAAAGAAGATATAAATTATCGGAAGAGAAAAATTCCTCGTCTAATGTGTGAAATACAAAATTTTCTACCTTTGACATTTTTCAATGCACAAGAACACTACCTCATACACCAAGTTGAGGAGATTGAATTGTGTGGACCTGTACACACAAGGTCAATGTGGATGGTTGAGAGGCACTTGAAATTTTTGAAGGCTTTGGTTAGACAAAGAGCACATCTTGAGGGTTCTATGGTGGAGGGATATATGGTATACCAGAACATGGTGTACATTAGTGAATATCTTTCTAAGTTTGCAACAATGATCTATGTAGATCACATTTGGGATCCCAACTCCATTAACAAATTCAAAGGGGAGTACCTGATGGGGAAAGGTAGATTGAGGAAAGTGGGAGGTAATTATAAGATGGTCATGGAGATTAATTGGAATACATTTTACATATGGTTTTTATGTATATTGTACTTATTTAATTTTTAATCTTCAATATACATCAATTATAAATTAAGGTCTTATATTGTGGTATTTAACTAATTATACGTCGTTTGTGAATTTCAATTTTTTTTGATACAGTTGGTCAAGAGTGGGATACACTACATTTGTATGTCGCAAACAATCTTGATTGGATGACGGTATGGATTGAACGATGTCAACAATCTGGTCGTGCATTAACATGGAAAGGTGTGGCTTCATTGGTTAAAGAAGCTCATCGTAATAGAGATTCCAATGTTACACAAAGGGAAATTGATTTAGCATATGGTTTACGAGATAAATAGGTACGTATAAATATATTAATCACCCATATTATTTAATTATTTTCAATTATATTAATGTATATATATGTTGAGATTGTTTTCTTTGCATACATTCGTCCAAGAATAACTATGTTTATCAACTGACGATATTGCAATAATTTTTACATGTTTGACATATTGCAGGTGAAACACCACAAGGCTATGTGGTGCAATGGTCATAAATTTTGAATCAAAATGTTGGATGACATTAATAAAAATTGTGATTCTGGTATAACTGCAATCTTTTAGGTGACTAATGTTTTATCTAGAAGCGACATACATCCAGAAGTCTCAGAAAATTGATACTATGGGATTTTGGATGATATACTTGAGCGTGATTTTAAGTTCTTTAGATTAATTATGTTTCTTGTCCTATGGTACAAGCTACGATTGAATGAAAATGATCCTGAGAGAGCTGTTATTTAAAATGATAATGGATTTACCATGGTTAATACAAGGTTGATCGAGCGAGCTGGAACTGAACCCTAAGTTCTTCCAAGCCAATATGAGTGGGTATTTTACTCAGAGGTTCTAGGTAAACTAGGTTGGTCATTTGTTGTTAGACATGATCCAAGAGGAAGCCCGGTAAAGTATAATGCGGTGGAAGAAGAAGATGCTGAAGAACTAGAAGATAATGTAGATGATGATCAGGATCAATAGTTAGTTGATGATGTCCCTGACGAAGATGTTGAAGAGGAGGAACTAGATCATGATGATGTAGGAGTTAATGTTCAGGAAGATGATATCTGTGTGGATGATGACATTATCGAAACTGATATCAATGACGATGATGATGTTATGACCAATCCTTACAATGTCGAATCTGGATTGGATAATATAGACAAAGAGTTGGATGAAAACAAGATCAATGACATTGAAATGTATGAGTTATGCAATTATATTATCTATTTGATATTAATTTCTTGATAGAATTATATTTGACTTATGTGGTTACATAATTAATTAATGACGTTTTTAATTTTTATGCCATTACATAATTAATTTAATGATGTTCTTTTTAATGTTTGAAAGGTCAAAAAATTAAAACATTTCAATAGTGATATTAACAACCTTGAAATTAGTGTGTTTTATGTTTCATGTGATCATAAAAGATTAAAAATTTAGTTGTAGAGGTGGTTGTTTAGTGGTTGAAATGTAAAGGCCTTTAAAAGCCATAAAGTGGTCATTATAATGGTTGTTAATGGTTGAGGATTTAAAATATAAGATCTTGACATTCAAAAATCTGTGTTTTTCTTCAAAATTTCTGTATTTTTCCTGTTATGCAGCACTGTATGGTCACATGCAGCCATATTTTGATGTCAAATCAATTCCAGGTCATGAAGATATGTGTTAGCTTTGATTTGAATCTGATTTGAGGGCTTAAGGCGTTGATTTGAGTTAGAAAGATTTATTTCTTTGCATACAACTCGGTTACCCTATTTTTGAGGGTTTTGTAGTCATAACTTTACTTAGGTAATATTTAATTCCTAGGTTTATTATTCTCATCCTTATCTTGTTGAGCTATCTTGTTGCTCAAGATAATATTAGGGTTATGCATACTTTGTTTTTATAAAGAAAATCATCTCATGTAATTATGAATTCCTGAATAATAATATTTGCACATCTTTTGCAAAGCTTTGCCTTTTCTGATTTTTCTCTTCTGTGGAAGGCTTTTTATAGTTTGCATTTAAGATCTTGGTTTCTAACATGGTATAAGAGCCATGATTTGCAGCCCCTTCTCAAATTTTTGAGAGAATCATTACAGAGCACATTCGGGGTTCCTCGAGGGTTTCATGCCTTGAGATTATTTATGAAGCATTTTGGATTAGATCTAACCATTCCATTGAATCCAGAGCTGCCGGAACAGTCAGGTTTTCCTTTTGTTTTGTCGAAAAAGGCCTCAGTTTGTCAGATCTACGACGATTTGAAGTTTATGAGGGTTTCTAGATCTAGAGCATACCTAAAATTTTGGAGTGTTTTCAGCCCAAACGGACCTCACCGTCACGTTTAGAGCACCCAAAAACCCCAAAATTGACTGTCAAATCATCAAAATTAGACATAGTGACTCCGAGAGGGTATTTTTTTCATTTATGGGTCGTACGGCCTGCTACGGCATGCAATCCAAGAAAAAAAATTTAAAAACCAGAGTTAATGGGTGTTGTCATCAATGCAAAGCTAGTTCTGAGCACTATCCTGTGGTACAGTTTATTTTTTAGTATTTTTCTATTTAACCGCATTTATTTCTATTTGAAGTCAGATGTTCATTTTTGGCTTCTGAGCTCATAACTTTTTGCCATGATCTTCAATTTCCATCTTCTTTGTGGCATTGGAAAGGTATTGAGGAGTTCTATTTTTTTGTCCATGCAATTTTTTTTTTATTTGTCCCAAGTTTATCGTTATTCCAGATTTGTCCCAATGGGTGTTTTGGAGATTACTTGGATGTTTTGGCAGTTGGAAAGGTGAAACTTGAATATTTGTACTTCATTTCAGTACCACATCATGTTCTTTTCTATTTATGCATGTTTAACATTTTCTCCTTTTACAATCATTGGGTTGTTGTAATAAATGAACTAAGATAAAGTTCCATCAGGGGAGTTTCTTGCATAATAATTTGATTAGAGTGTGCATGCACTTTGATCTTCATCTCTATCTTGTTTTGATGGAAACTCGCATGGGTTATTTGGTTTCTTAGTTTCTTTTGGCCATATTTTTTCTCTTTCTTGACACATATCGGATTCATCGGTTCACACTTCAGTTGAGAGATTATGTTTATTGATCCGCATTGGTTTAGATCCTTCTCAGTTTGAGGGCCATGTTTGTATGGTTAATGTTCCAGAGTCTTTATGGTACTCCTTCCCATGGAAGAGTTTTAGTCTCAGTTTGGCATTGGCATCGAGATACATGGTTTCTAGATTCAGTCATCATCTTATCTACTGTTGCTTCACAGATTCTAGGGTTGTTCCAGTTTGTGAGTTTTCCAATGTTCTGTGGCATCGGGTCTATTGTCACATTATTATGATTCCATTTTTCGTTTCAGTTGTAGACATAAGTATCTTTCCTTGCTTGTCGGATTGTGGTTCCAGTGTTACTTCACAGTGTTCTTCCAGTGTTTCTTTGTAGCAGTCATCTCATTGTAGGGGGGTTTTGTCCCACTGGGTTTTCCTTCTTTACATCATTCATTACACTTGTACTTGGGTACATGATCCAGCCTTGTTGTTGAGACCCATTCATGCTTTCTTGCATTCATCTTATTTTTTAGGTGCATGCTTTTTTAGTCTCCCTAAGTTGCACTTATGGGGGGTGTTAGTGTAACTGTTAGTGTAATTAATATTTAATTACGCTTGCATAACTTTACTTAGGTAATATTTAATTCCTAGGTTTATTATTCTCATCCTTATCTTGTTGAGCTATCTTGTTACTCAAGATAAGATTAGGGTTATGCATACTTTTCTTTTATAAAGAAAATCATCTCATGTAATTATAAATTCCTGAATAAAATTATGTTGCACATCTTTTGCAAAGCTTTGCCTTTTCCAATTTTCTCTTTTGTGGAAGGATTTTTCTAGTTTGCATTTCAGATCTTGGTTTCTAATAGTAGCTTGTGTAAGAGGTGCCATGGATACTATTGTAATTGTAGGATGCATGAATACGGCATAGGATGAGAAATAAAGAAGGTATAGCTACTGTCCTCAAGAGTTTTGTGAAGAAAAACATGTCAAATGAGAGGTACTTTCTGGCCCGATGCTTGTTTGCTTCTTCATTTTCTATAAGAAGGATTTCACGACTAGAAGTACGGGTTAGCAAGTTAGATATTTTTTGGTTGAGTCTAGGTAGAGTTGTAGAGAAAATTGTAAAGTTCGATGGTTTTAAGGAAAATGCAATTTAGGTTTTAAGTCATTCTGTAGTAGGTTTTGAATTCATGGGGATTTGATGTTTTATGACATTACTAGCATTTGAATTGAAATGATTAGTTCAAACTCATGTTTCTCCATTATACATGCATATCTAAATTTTGAATAAGATAATCAAGGGGGTATGTGCAGGATCATCATGGAAAAAACACGCCCTTAAGTGGTAAAAAATTTAGAAAAATTAGAGTTAGGCAACTTGACGTAAAAATTTGAATAAGTTATCTATATTATTTCAAAAATATGTGAGAATAGAATTTGTAGAAAATTGAATGTAGTTTCTAAACTATTAGGTTTATTTATTTATTTTTTAAATCTATATGGTGAAAATTTGGAATTTCAATGCAGTAGTACTTAAATTTCAGGGAAAAAATAAGTAGGTATCTGTTTGACCACCCTAACCATAATAAAATGATAATATTTTTTTATAATATTTTATACATAAGTAGAAGACTCATGTCTAGATGTGATGCATATTTTTTTATAATTTTTTTCCAAGTAAATAATTAATTATGAATTTTTTATTGCAACGTTTAAAAATATAAAAAACTCATGTGTCTGACAACCTTAACTTGGTCAAAACTTCACGAAATTCAAATTTTTTTTTTTTTAATATTATAGTATGTGGATCATAGAATATGATGCATGTTTTTTATTCCAAGAATGCTATACCATTTGAAAGCTATAGATGTTTTTCAATCAGCTTATCAATCAGGACATTCGTCGTAATTCAAATAGAAAATAAATAATAATTATTTATTAAATTCAAAGTAAATCATAATTTATATTGGTGGAAATCTGATAATCTCCTTTAAAAACCCTTTTCATTTCATCAATTTTGGGTTAAAAAAAAGTCGTCAGCCACATACCCTACAAATACCCATCATATTGCCACTTTTTGGCCCATCATGATCCTGCACATACCCAAGGGTTGTCTCATTCATCTCACTCTTGTGGTGTGTATGATTTCTGTTTTGTCTTTAATTCAAATAATTAATTAAAATGCTTGAATGGGATTGTAGGTTGATATGTTCTGTATAAGGATTTGATAAGTAGTATTGGGCTAGAATACATGTTGATGAAATTGTAAAGCAATGTTCTCAAGGATCTTATATGTTATGTGTTAAATCTGCCATAAACCCTTAGATGTTTATGAGTTTGACTCTGTTAATGGATATATGGCACTGATGTAAGTTGTACTAATTTGTATGGTTAAGTATTTTGTTTGTCTTTACCTAGGGCTTGCTACAACTCATGACCTACTCAATCTATCTTGAACTACTAAGCCTAAAAGGGGGAGAATTTATTTCTTAAGAAGCATCATCTAACTCTATCATAAGCCTTTGACATATCAAGTTTGATAAACATGAATATATCCTTCTAACAACACATATAATGAATAGGTTTTGAAGTTATAATAAAAACATCAAGTATTTGGCATCACTTAATGAATCTCCCCTTTTTAGGTTATATGATACAATCAATAATATTTTTCACATAATCAAAGTGTCCTATAATTCATAGAAAAGCTCAACAAAAAATTTAGTAAGACAAATAATGTTAACTTTCTTCATCTAGAGAACAATCTTTTCTAATTTATCAAGAGTGATGGGATCCTTGAAAATACTATTCATTTCTATATAAATGATGAAAGGAATATAGTCTAAGATAGCTCATTCCTTCTCAACAATAACTTGGCATAACTTTCTATGCAATAGTGTACTAAATATTTTATGAACATGAGTTTAAACAAACTTGATCTTTCTTTAGTATATTTTTATATACATGTGTGCTATTCCATCATTCTATTGGAGTATACTTAATTTACATGCAAGTACTTGAAAAATTATGCTCCATCAAGTGAATTTACATTATATTTTTATTAAAACAAGTGATAAATCATATTTTTTCTTTCCATGGTTAACTTATAAGACAATTCATGTCTTCCAAGGAATTTTCAACTACAATTTATAAGATATAATCCATGAATAAAAATCTTGTATTAGAGGTGAAACTAAAGTATTCAATGGTTAATTTGGTCATTCCATTTTATAACCATTGGTCTTAGGTAATGACGACTATCATATTTTAAGGTTAAATACATTATTTATATGAAATTACAATGAACAAATTTGTATCAAAATCAACACTTTGTTTCTATGGATTTAGGAGAATGTAAATTTATATAGTTCAATTTTTAACATTTCTAATGTTTTCATTTATTTTTTTTGATTGGTAAGAGGTGAGTGTATTTATAATGCTAGAATTTGGCTTGGCTAGCACCAGGTGAGATCATAGAAGAGGGATCTCGTCCCCATAGATTTGAAATTACATCTATTTTATTCAATCATATTTGTATTGTATCCAACAAATTCTTGTCTACTTATTCCTAGTACCACAAACATGAACTATCACTACCTAAAATAAAAGCTAGAAACAAAATTAGCCAACATTTCCAACCCATATTCTTAAGTTCCTAACATGTACATAATTGAGTTGTACCAAAATAGACCAATATATGAGATGCTTCCAAACAAACATTTCCTATTACATTTTACCACTAGCTTTAGCATGAGAACCCAACTTATTTCTCATTTCCTCTAATTTGTAGAAAACCTTTTCTAATTTCTATGCTTTGAGTTTTTCTAGTTCCCCCCCATTCTTTGGATCCACTAAAATTGGATTGTTGTTAAGTTGATGTTGCAATTTGTTGTAGCCAACAACATTTTGTTTGGTATATCTATTCTTTTTCCTTACTGTTTTCCATTCATTTTCCCCATCTCCACCATTTGAAACCTTTAGATCTTGCGGTGAAGCTTGAGAACCTTCAACAGTTGTGGTGTTAGAACCCCGAGAGGTAGCAATGTTGTCACCAACACACGATAGTTTATGGAGTAATTTTTTCTCTAGAGAAGACTTGTTGACCTCCTCTACAATATGCTTCCTGGAAGATGCCTTAGGAGAGCTATTCGGCTTGGAAAAAATTATAATAGAATAATGTTTGGGGGAATAATCCTTCCACCAAGAAGCCTCCTGAATTGGCTGGTACTTGACAATTGGGTATATAGCATCAATGTGTCCAATTTGATAACATTACATGCATCTAAAACTTAAACCTTCATAATCCAAAGGCCAATTCTAGCTTTAACCATTGACCTTCAAGATAATTTCCGCTGGCAGATCCTCGGAGATGTCCAGTTCTACCAATATCCTGGCATAAGTTGTGTGGATAAATTGTTTTGAGTTGTCATCCAAATACATAAAGGTTCCCATGGAGTTACCAATCACTGCAAAACAAGATTCAAACTAGTAGTGAAGGGCTAGATTTGGGAGACAAACCTAGATCTGCATAACTAAAAATGTTTTAGTTGACAGATCAAATTTTGGATGCCAAGATTTTAGTCTAGCAAATTTTCTTCCCACAACCAGACATAGTTAAGAATGATATTTTTATCTTTCTTCCAGTCGAACACCACAATGAAAAAACCCCTTCCACACGGATAAATTTCCAAACCACCTTCCATTAGTGGAAGGAAAGATTTCAAAATCCAATCATGTGAATTAGGGAGACTGGTCTAGAACATGGAAAAATTTACCAATTAAACCATTCTCTAAAAAGAATTCTTCATTTTCTCACAACTCCTTTATCAAAGTGTCATCAAAATCCAATGTCAAGGGTTTGGCAGCGCATTGAATAATTCACCTATTGCCTATGTTATTTGTTGGATTATTCATTGAGCCAAAAGGGGAAGAAGAGCCAAACTTGGCTACATCCAAAAAGGGTATTTTGGAAGCCATCGACCCCTGCCCATCTTTAAGAGCGGGAGCAGAATGCAAGAAATCCACAAGAGTTGATATGTCCAACCTTGATTGGCTGGATCCACCCAAAAACTGTCTGTGACGGGCATCAGAGGTGGAAAAAGAGGCAATGTAGGTAGCCGATCCTCCTACCAAGCCATCCAGAGTGCTCCGCGAACCACCATCTGTGCTAGATTTTGCAGCCAAATCCCTAACCAAAAGATAACATAAGGTAGTGTTGCCACTCGTAGTAGTAGTTAGCAGTGATTCCCTGGGGTTTGCAACGATCGAGAGTTTCTGCAAATTCAACGTGCTTGGTAGTGACTATTTTTTTCTAATGTTTTCATTTTTTAACTTATGTTGTTTAAATTATTTTTTGGTTATCTTATAATCTTTATAATGACAATATTTTTTAAATAATACAAAGCTTATATCTTAGATTTGAAAGAGTTTTTTAGGTTGACCTCAATCTATAGAACGTCATTTGAAATGTTGCAATTAGCCCTTTTAGAATCACTTTATCATACTCCATTCATCCACATTTCCTGAAATTTTACACAATTAAAAGTTAAAAAAAAAAGCAATAACTTAAACATAATTATTATATTATTTCAAGTACATTTCCATTGATTCTTTTATAACAAAACACATACCATAGTTTTAATATTTAAATGTCAGGTAGTTATTTTACCTATGATGGCCTGTTACTGCGGAATAAAATCAAATAACACAAATAGAATAGTAGCCTCCATTATTTATTAAGTACTTATAGAGTGGCAAGAGCCAAGGCTTCTTGTAATTGGAGTGGAGGGGGGATACAAACCGAATATAAGCACACCCAACACAGAGAAACTAAAAAAGATACAAATCACACACACTTTAAAACCACTCCAATAGAATGAGAGACAGCCTGAGCACCCAACATTGAAGGCTTCACTCATACTTTGGTGTTTGTAGCCCAAACACGGTTAAGCTTTCTGTTCTCACTACGAAACACAACCAAATTACCATCGTCCTCAATAACCAAAGAGCTAAACATGAAAACCTTACCGCCTTGGCCAGTGTTCCACACTGGAACACCTTTGGCGTTATATACAACTAAATTGGCATCGGTTTGAAGGCGGAGAAAACATCCGCTACCATGCCCTACAGTGTTGCTGGTCCACAGTGTCCGACTACTCTGCGTATCAATCAACACAAGATTACAGTTGCTCTACATTACCAGTTGTATTCTCTTGTTCGCAGATGTCATTTACTCTCCCTCATGGAGAACGTCCCAAATGCCGTTGAGATGGCTCAACAATCCAAGAGGCATGACGGGACAGTCTAGAAAGCCTGTCTTATCAACAGGGTCATATCTTAACACAGTTTGCAAAAGAGCCCTGCGTAAAGAAGAAGAAGAAGAAAAATTCCCATCCCTGGCAGTTGTGCTAACTTCATGTCCATCGGCAACAGTAGTCGTAATACTTACATTCAATCGAGAAGTTGATGAAGGCAATTCAAGCATGGGTCCATCCGTCGGGAAGAGATGGTAATCGAGCCAGGCGTAGCCATTGGAGACTGCTGCCCAAGAGAAGCCTTGCAGTAAAAAGGGCCTCAGATACGTCGCGCTTGTTCTGAAATCTTCTAGCACTAAATCGCCCCTGGCGCTCTCCCAGGTACCAACGGTGCAGAACTGAGTCCAACGCATATATTTGATGGCGATTCTCTTGCCATTGATTGTGAACACTTCTGCAAAGGCGAATCCGCTATCATACCAATCTGTTTTCTTGAATCCATCGAAGTTCATCAGATTCTTGAGCTCAACGTAAACAGCAACACCTTCTTCCAGCGACAATAGGCTCTCCGGACCAGATAATGTCTGGAACAGTGCGAATGAAGGTTGAATGCTTGTAAACACGAACACAATCACAAGCACACATAATGGAAAATGATACGAGCTAGTGCTAAAGCACACATAATGGAAAACGATACGAGCTAGCAATAGCACTAGCAGGAGCGGCCATCATACTAATTAATTTGTAAGTAGGAGGAGGAGATGAGTTTGAAGCTGCGGCAATGGCCTCCTTATATAGCTGGGAAATGAATCATGAATCATGATTATGTATGCTTTCACTCGATTGTAGTGTACGTGGATTTCATCATGCACTCTATGTGAAATGCATTATGTGACGAAACATAGTTGGATGCATTATGTGACGCGAAATTGAACATAATGAAATGCACTGTACATCCCATTCCGTAGAACGGATAGGCCAGTGAAATAAAATTTATAATTAGCCGATAGGCTTTTATTGTGGACTTGCCACAGGCCATCGACAAACCTGTCTCACACAACCTGCAAACCATTTTACGGCCCGGAAAACCACTTGATAGCCCCTCTCTCAGGTATGATTGCGGGCTATTCACAAAATGAACAGCCCAAGGAAGCCTTGAGGTTGTTTTTGGAGATGATCATGGAGGACGTGGAGCCAAGGCAATGGATGTGTTAAGAAATATAAACAGTCATCAATGTGGAAGGAATTTCCATGAGGTTGTTTTTGCTTATCATCATGCCCTCATTGAATGCAAACTCGCTCCAAACACTCCACCGTGCAATTTAATTTCTCAGTCTAATCTCATTAAGAATAAATCTAGCAGATATCTTCTAGATCCTCTACCCTCCATCACCGCCTCTGCTTATAAATAGACTGTGTTGTAGACAATTCTATAAGCTTTGGAGTTGAGCGAGCGATCTTCAGACGGTACTGCATTTTTTTCATGCCATTTGTATAGTGGTGCAAGTTTTCTTTTATATTTTCTGCTCAATATGTATATTTTTTGCCAGACATGGCGATGGATTAACCATTTTTTAATTTGGCGATTGCAGATCCATTTGAAGGAAGAAGGATGGCCCATACGAAGCAGACAACCCGTAAGTCCACAGGGGGGAAGCTCCCAGGAAGCAACTCGCCACCAAGGTTACTTTCTTAGATGCCCCGGTTTAATTGTGCATACATATGTTGTGTGGTGTTAGGGTTTTTAATTTAGGTTATTGTTTGTTTCCTATTGCAAGTCGCTCCTAAATCCGCCTCCACAACAAGGGGAGTGAAAAAACCACACAGATATCATCCTGGAACTGTCGCTTTGCGGTATGATTGTTTAATTTATCTTTGGCTTTAATTTTGGGGTTTGGAAGCTCTGTTAATGTTTCAGGATTTGAGTTTTTGATCTACATGGGGAGTTTCATTTTTTTTATTTTGCTAAACCCTAAGTTGCTTGACATGGTACGACTTCTAATTTTAAAATTTGCTTCGTTGAATCATCACCAAATCTAACTTCGTGGTTTTGTTGTATATCAGTGAAATTCATAAGTACTAGAAGAGTACTAAGCGTCTGATCCGGAAACTGCCTTTTCAGAGACTGGTTCAAGAAATTTCACAGGATCTTAAGGTACGCATCCATCCTCTCGCTACTTTTCCTTATTTCTCCATGTTACATCAAGATTTTAATTTTTTAATGTTATAGCTTCAGTCCTTGGAAATTATGTTTCTCTTAGGTCCATTTATGGTTGGCAGTTTTGTATCCTGGTTAATGTTGTCCTGTTTTGATTGTTGCAGACAGATCTATAATTCCAGAGCCACTCTATCCTAACATGCAGAAGCATATCTGATGGGGCTCTTTGAGGATACCAACATGTGTGCCATTCACACCAAGAGAGCTACCATCATGCCCAAAGACATTCAGCTCGCTAGAAGGATTTGTGGTGAAAGAGGATAAAGCTCACATTTACTTCATTTTTTCTTTGATCCAATTGGTTAAAGTATTTAATTTTTAACTGACTGGCTTGTGTAATATGATGTAAATGGTGGACTAGAGGAATTTTACTAATTTTATTGCATCAAAAGTAGTCGCTCTTTATCTTTTCGCTAAAATTGTAAAACAATTGCTGATTTGTAAAAGTTAAATTGATGAAAGATCCCTCTTAATAATAATTGTTGTTTATTTATCTAAGTACATGCTCATCTTTCTTACTATTACAGTGATTACTCCTAAGCTGCTTTAAGGATTGGTCTGCATATTTTGTGGGTAAATAAGTGAGGCTACTTCATCTTAAGCAAATGATTTCTTGCTCAATCTAACTAAGCTTAAGATTTCTTAAAGCGAGTTGAATGTTGCGTTGTATAAAGGTTGTACTACTATGATTGTAGAAACTATGTATAACTGATTTCAATAACTTCTGCTACTAAATTAATTGTTGGCTGGTTCATTAAAATTTGTTGTTTTTCTTGATGATTGTAATTGTAAAAAATGTGTTTCTTGCCACAACATATATTCAACAGGTGAAAAAAAAACTTCTACCCTATTGATATAATCCTCATTTTGGAACATCAAAACCACTGCACCAGAAAACTAAGGATTTCCATGACCCCTGGTTGACATATTTTTCATTTACCCACAATGTAGTTGCTCACTGTCAAAGTGATTTGAGAGTAACAGCTTTAGAAGTCATATACTTTCCTTTGTCTGAGTAGCAAAAAATCGAGGATGCATTCAACCTTGGTAATTAACAGTGATTCTCATTTCGTCTTCGTATAGCGCACAAATTTAATGAGCCCTAAGACTTATTGGATTGTTAAACATGATTGAAGAATTTCATTTTTTTTTTTTTTAACCTGATATTTGTGCCCAAGCTATTGTACTGTAAGTGATGGATGGAATTTTGTCTTTTGGTCATATATTTCTTTAAGTGTTTGAAGTTAGAGTACAGAGTTTGGTAATTTGATGATAGTAGCATGCCTGCTCCTAAGGTAGAAACCTTTGTGACATTTGGACTTGGAATCTTGGTAAATCATTTCATCGTTCCATTCTTTGTTCTAAATCTCCCATGTTTTTGTAGGTTGTGGGAAATGTGCACTGTTACTCAACTTATGGCCGTAACATTTGCTCGAAAGTTTTTAGTGCCTTTTTTAACAAAGACCCATTTTCGAATATATTTTGCCAACACATATGTCTTCCTCTTTTGCATATATTTCTACAATGGAGTTGTAAGCTCATAATATCTGATAAAAATCTCTTTCCATTACATATTCATGCATGTTGATACTCTGGGTAGAAGCTCTCAATCTTTACCCATGTACTAGAAAGCGGCTAGCAAAGAGTGGAATTTAACTTAAGTCTTGCAAATTACACTTACATGGAATTTTTTGATGTATTATCAAGTCAATTGAAGTTAAAACTTGTCATCTATGAGATAATGTCACTTTGAGGCATTTTGTCAACAAGTCATTATGCTTTGGTGTTGTTTAATTGTTTTTCACACATCTCTAGCCTTAAACAGAGAACATTTTGCATGGGCACAAGTAGGATGGATGCTATCAAAGGTTGTGGGTGTATGTATACCTTCTACCAATTGTATTTTTCATTAAACTTTCACTTGAAATAAATGACCACCTTTGATCATTGCCCAACTTGTTTATAAATATTAGTGATCTGTTATTCATCCTTTATCTGAATTTCTTATATAATATCTCAATTTTAGTTCAAGAAGCAATGCAAAATGACCTCTACTGTCATTACTGATTACTTAAGAGAAAAAATAGCAACAATTAATGTCATTTAGAGGGAGGTTGCAGATAGAAGCAGTTAACATTGAGGTCAATACCTAGATTGCCTCCTATCTTTAGTGCTGAGCAATGTTACCACACAAATTAGATTTCCTGAAATATAGTTGAGTTAAAATTTGTATATTGTTTCTAAAGAGCAGATGAAAAAGATTATGAAATGCCTTCCACCAGCTTTGCAAGGAAATCTCTAGCATGAAACAACTTTCATTTACATATCCTTGTTATCTAGTGTTATGCAGCATATTCCATCCATAGAATTGAAATTAGATGCCAATTTTGGCTCTTTATTCAATGCATCTTTTAAACTTTATTCCCTACTTCATAGTTTTACCTGTTTTCCCTATGAAATCATTTGTTAATTTGTTTTCCTAAACATAACAATTATAAGATATAGTAACTAGAACAATAAATACCTTATCATATTCAAATCTAAAATATCATAAATACCTTTGTTATGAGAAATGAAAAGCAACGTGCAATGTTTGCAGGCATATAGTAGGTTAGAGAGTGCAGCAAGTAGTTTAGGGGTGAGAAATGGATTTTCAGAACTCTGTATCACTAAGAACATTGGTAAAAACATACACATAATATCTAAAATCCATTCAATTAACAGGGGTTGAATCTTTGAAGAACCTAAGAGAACTTGTAACAAAAACACAATTTTCCCCCTTAACACAACACATTTCTAGTTAGCCGATAGGCTTTTATTGTGGACTTCCCAGTCCACAATAAGCCGGAATACCTGTCTCATGCTTGGAAATAGGGCAGGTCTACTGTCAAACAGTCTGGTTTTGCTAATATCAGTTCAAGCATTCTTGCGTCATCCCTGATAGTTCATTTCTTTTGGCAACTACCCACGCATGTCTAATCTCATCTACTTTTTGTCTATTGTGAGTACATTGAACCAGTGGCTGTAGGGAGACTGAAAATGGTTCATTAGAGCACACCAGTATTTATTCTGATTTGATTCAAGCATCCCAGCATGGGGTTCACACACCTGAGCTTATTGACGCAGTGGTTGTAAGGATGTTTAGCTTTAGATCCATTTAAGACACAATAGTTGTAGGGATGTTTATGGAGTTGGATATTTGCATGCCTTGTTATTTCCCACCGCCTATGAACACCGCCTATTATCTCCATAAACATGGTCAATGGTGAAGCTTAGTTTATTAGTCCATCCACCTTCGATTTCCGTTCCTGCTTTCGAAGAGACAAGAAGAGCTTGTGTGTACTCGCACCTTACCAAACACATAGGTTTCATCTTTTTGTTGTTTTGCATTTCCATTGAAATTTTAACATAGTCCATAAAATTGTGCCTTTCTTTGTTTTTTCGTATTCAAATTGTATTCTATCTTCATTTCATTTCATTTAACATGGATGTTGTGAATGGATTGAAACATCAGTTGTAAGGAGTGCGTTTATGGTTCGTTTCATTTTAAAAGAAAATCTCCTTTGGTAGGGTTTCGTAATATTTTCCCTGCAAGTTCTATTCATTTTTTTTCATTGGCATACAAAATTATTGCTAAAATTTGTTTATGAATAAACTTAAAATTGTAATTTTTTTGTTTGAAGAAATGTGCCACTTTTCTTGTTTGGATGTTTGAATTTGAGTTTGAGGTAAGCTAAAAAGATGATTTGTGAATGGCTCTGAAAATTATACTGAGAAGCATTTTGGAGTCTAGATGATTTGTGAATGGCTCTGAAAATTATACTGAGAAGCATTTTGGAGTCTAGTCGTTGAAATTCTCATCTTCTTGAAGAGTTGTTTTACATTGCATGGTTGCTGAGAATTTGTATGCAAACAAATTTGGTTAACACCCATGAAGGCTTGACTGATTGCATCTAAGAAAAGAAAAGTTACTTACCGCATTGTAGGTCAGTAGCATGGATACAGGAAGGCTTCCATCCTCTCTTCCATTGTTCTTTTCATTAAGGCTTCTTTCTCATGATAAAATTTTGTAAACATAAGCTTGCTCCTATGACAAAAGTCGATGTTCTGTCTAAAATGAAAGCTTAATCTGATTTCTAAGATTCTTCAAAATTTTGACCAGATTAGCTAGCAGCATATTCCCAAAAAATTGGACTCTCTTACTGACAAAAAGGCCAATGAAGGCATAGAGTTACATTCCCTTTCAGCCTGCATCGGACATTTTCAAATCTGAGGAGCTGCCAAACCTGACGGTGCCTGAGTACGCCACTAGCTCTACTGGACCATCCTTAGTCTAGTTTTTTTGTCTCTTTTGTCAAACGTATGTTGTATTTTTTGTAACATGTTCCTCTATTAAATAAAGCCATTTCTTTTATTGAAAAAAAAAAGGTATTAATACATTGATTTAAGAATGAAATTTATAAAGTACACCTTTTTGTTTTTTAAGCTATATTATTTTCAACGTAATGACTGGACTGAATCCTTAGTAATCCACCTTATGTACTATATTTTCTATGTATCAAAGCAAACTTTAACTACTTTCTTCGATATGATGATTTTTTTTTGTCTTTTTAATTTTCCCACACACCCAAAAGGTTATAGTTCTAATTGTAGTTATTAATATGATATAAACACTGAGTGCTCTCATTACTATTACACTGTATATCTTTGAACAATTTTTTTGTTATTTTATTACCCCAGCCAGTAAAATTAGTGTAGTGTTTTTCATTGTATTATGAGAACACCGTTTGTCAGCTTCTGTGATCAAATATAAGACTCCCCTTTGTTGGCCTCTATATAGGAGGATTAGTTGTATTTCTTCAACTAATATTAGAGGATTAGTCGTATTTCTTCAAATATTATAAATAAATTAAAAGAAGTTTAGATTTTGAAGAATAAGTACATTAACAATTCATTGATTCTATTATCTATTTGATTAATAATAATATGAAGCATGATTTATATTTAGATGGCAACAACAGAAATGATGTATGCTGCTTCTAGGTGAAAATCTTAAAGAATAGTGAATTATTTTAAATGATATTGAAAAAAGTTTTGATTTCAAAATTTTTAAATTATATATTTGTTTTCTATCTTTTATGATTTCCACCTTTTTATAAATTAATTAACTAATTTCAACTTGAATCTCTTTTGGTATTGTTATATTTATTTACTTTGTTTGGTTTGGTATATAAATTAATTTAATTTATACAAATTGTTTGATATTCCATCTATTAGTCAAATGTCATTTCAAACAAATTCATCACTTAAAATTGAAACTTTTATTATTACTTATTATATTTTATTAACACAATATTGTTACTTAAATTAAATATGTTGTATTTATTTGTTGTTTCTATGTGTTATTTTATTGTATTCACTTTTTACAATATTTAAGTTAAGCTTTATTTTATTTTACTTGTAATCAAATCTCTAAAAAATATCTTCTTCATCCATTATTTTTATACCTCTTTTTTGTTATGAATGTAAAAATTTAAAATTAGAAAAGAAATTAAGTGAGCTTAAAATTAACAATGTTAAAGAATTAATAAATCTTTTCCTTAAGTAAATGATGTTTTTTCTAAGTCTTGTTAATCTACTTTGCTGTAGATTTGTAAATATAAATGTAAATATTTAATATTAGCAATAAGAAAAAGAAATTACGTGTAGCTAAAATTAACAATGTTTGAATTCTCAAATAGACCGAAGAAAAAAGGAGTGCTCTGCAACTAGTGGGTCTTGCGACGGATCTTGGTGTTCGTTCCTGTGCCAAGTGAGGGAGGCTTGGCCCTCCTCCACTCAGATTTTCCTGCGTGGCTTCCCCCGTACGCTGGGGTTGTCGCATTTCTATCTTATGCATTGTTTTTTTCTCCTCGTTTTTTTTTTCCCTAACCTTGTGAGTTCGTATTTGGCTTGGCGGTTATGTTCCCGTCCTTCTGTTGTTCTTGCCTTGTGAGTTCTCTCAGGTGCGGCCTTGAGGGGCTTGGATGGAAGAAGGATCTGACCCCCCCGACCCCCAGGTGGATGGAGGTGCTCAGCCTTCGTCAATGAAATCGTTTAGGGCAGTGGTTGAAGGTAATCATTTTTCTATTCCTGAATCTGCTAAGTTTGTTATCGGTGCAGTGCCAGATGTGGAGAGCTGTAGTGGCGTGGCAGATGGTGAAGGTAAGCCCCCGGTTACTCCCTATTTTTCTAGACTCATTCCTAATCCTGGCATGAAAAATGTTATTAAAGATGTTTGTGGTAGGCTTAAAGACTACAATTTTGTTTGCTGCTGTTGACATAAACAAAATTCCTGCAAGGAAATTTATTGATGCCTGGTTCTCTAACATCTGGGCTACCAAACTTGGCATCCAAATCAGTTATTGTAGGATGCTCCAGCGTGGGCTATTTGTTATTTTTTGAAAAAACAATGAGATGCAAGCCAAAGTGATCAAAAAGTCTTATTGTAATCTCAGCGGTTGTGTCTTTCGTGCTCTTGCATGGTCACTTGCCGCCATTGCAAAAGAGGTACTCGCCCTCTCTTGCCCTAGGTGGGTTTTGATCAAGAATCTTCCCCCTGATTTATGGGATCTCATCCTTGCCCTGTTGGCTCCCTTTGGCAATGTGATTTGCATGGATGATGCAAAGGTTTCTCTTCCACATCTTGACGCCCACACGTTGGTTTCTCTGAATCCTAGAACTGAAATTCCGTCAGGCATTGCAATTGAGGATGAAGAAAATATCATCCAATGCCCTTTAGAAGTCTTGGGCAGCGTCAGTGCTTGCTATTTGTGAAGGAAGGAGGGACACATTCGTAGGAATTTCCCCTTGATCAAATGGAAACCCAAGAAAAACCCTAGTAATGTCTTCACTGTAGGAAAAGAAGTGGATAGAACTAATGATGGGGGGGGAACTCTGATGGGAAACCCTCCGATCCTCCCTTATCGAAGAATAAATCCGAGGATGTTCAAGCTAACAGTACCCAAAAAAGTCAATTGAAAACTGTTGGCCCCTCTAGCGAGGCTGGAAGACGTTATCAGGATCTTGAAGGTCTTGCTGACTTTCCCATCAGGAATACCTTTGAGGTCCTGAAGGAAATGAACCAAAGTCATTGTGAAATTGTCTCTAATGTTAAACTAGAACCCTCATGTGGTTCCACCCCCAAGATCCCTCTTAATAAATCTTCTTTCATCTAGAATTCTGATCAGATCCAAAAACTAAATGCTCAATAGATTGCCATGCAGGCAATAAGAAGAAGAATTGAACAAAATATTTTGAATGGCCACTTGAATAGTGACAGAAAAACTAACCAAGAGAGCCTAATGCAAATGAAGAGGGTTAACGCTAAAATCACCTTGGAAAAGGGTAGTTTGGATGACACTCAACCAGAGTCCATTGATTTGACAAAGATCACTAGGACTGAAAACTTACCCAGCAGCCCCAACTCTGTTATTCTTGAGAACAACCCTGTAAGTGATGAGGAATTAAGACCGGCCAAGGTTGGAGATGAAACCAATCAAATGAATGAGAATGATGTTGGGACTAAATGGGGGGACGTATTCCTTAATCTTGGTCACATGAACGAAGGCCTTGTTGGGTGCCATCTTGGTGTATCCAAGGGTGAGGTTGTTTCTTGCAACCCCTCTGTCAATGAAAGTGGTATGTTCCAAGAAGATATTGGCCACCCTGTTAGCAATATGGATCTTACCCCTTTTTAAAATTCTTCCCCTCACTAGCCTATTTTGGAATCAGCTGGAAAGGTTGTTGAAACTGCGAATGAGAATATCACAAAGGGTCAGATTGAAAAAGTGAGGAAGCTTAGGAATGGGCCTGGTAGGCCAAGGAAGTATGGGATCCCCTTATCAGTCAATAATGTTCAAACAGTTAAAAACAAAAGGAAGAAAACAAGTCTCATTATTCAGTCCCCCATAGCAAAAAGGGCTGAGATGGAAGAAAAACTGCCCAAATGCTTTGAGCAATTCAAGAGTAATCAAGAGGGTTCCAATGTAATTGAAGAGAATGAATCTTAACATCATCTGCTGGAATGTTCGGGGGTTAGAATCCCCAGACAGAAAGTACATTGTTAGAAGGTATTTAACCCTAGAACCCCAAAAAGATGTTGTTTTCCTTCAAGAAACCAAGGCTACAGGTTTTACACTGGAAGTCAACCTAAACTTCATTTGGAGGGATGCTTACTAGATTTCCACCAAGCATGGAAAAGGGAGAGGGGGAGTCTTTATTCTTCTTGCTAGTAGATGGAAGCAATTTATAACTAGTCATGGTACCTCCCCCTGCAACAGAGTTTTATGGTTAACCCTAGTGAAGGAGGAAATCAGTTTTGGAATATGCTCAGTTTATGTTGCTAATGATCATAGGGAGAGGGCTCAATTGTGGCAATGGCTTGCCACCCAGTTTCTTGATATCCCCTAGGTGATGGGGGGGATTTCAACATGGTGGAACATCAGGAGGACAAGTGGGGAGGTGTTGACTTGACCTGGAAAGGGATGGAGAGGCACTCTTGGAAAAGATTGAAGCACAAGTTGAAGTTGGTGGACCCCTTGGAAAGGGCCAAGAAAGAGACCAAAGGGATTTGGTACACCTAGTGTAATGCGCAGCAAGGGGGAAGGAGAATCTATTGTAGGTTGGATAGATTCTACGTGAACAAGCACCTTTTCAGCTTCTTGCCTGATAGCATTGGGTGCAAAGTTGGTGTGTACCCTTGCACTTTGTCTGATCATCACCCAATCAAAGCCCAAATTGTTTCTTCACTTGGGAGGCAGAAGGACTTCCCCAAAAAGGATAAGTTCATTCTTAACACTCAGTTGCTACAGGACAACGATTGTAGAGATGGCATTGCCTCCATCAGAGAGATTAATAAATGGCTCTTCAAGGATGAATGTGCCATTTCGAGGTGGAAGCGGAATGTGGAGGCTTGGAGGAAATTCTTCCAAACTATAGGCAAGAAGAGGGCTCTTGATGCTAGGAAGGAGGAGAATGAGTTGCAGGAAAAATTGGTAATTGCTGAAACTGAGATTCAAGCTAAGCTGGATAGCATAAAGTACTATGAAGCTCTCACTCAAGCTAAAAATGGTCTCAGTAGACTCCAAACCCACAGGATCAGGGGCCTCAGAGTAAGGGCCAAACTCAATTGGCTAAACCTTGGTGATAAAGGTTCAAATTTTTTCTTCAATTACATTAAAGAAAAGAATAGCAAGGAATAGATTGGGCAGATTTGGGATGAGGGTAAGCTCCTTACTTCTCAGGAAGATATCATGCAGCATTTCCATGCCTTCTACTCCAAACTGTTCACTTCAGAAGGGAATGAGGACAACAATAGGAAAGCCAGGAGCTTTGTTAAAGGGATCAGCCCCAAAAAAATTGGAAGCAACGATGCTGTGCAACTTGCCAATGGTATAACCAAGGAGGAAATCATGAAGGCCATCCAATCTATGAATAATGATAAATCCCTTGGTTGGGATGGCCTCCTGGTTGAATTTTACAAAACCTTTAGTGATTGGGTGAGTGATGACTTATTGCAGGTTTACCAAGAAGCCTTGAGCAATGGCTCCCTTGGCAGGAGAATTAATAAAGGCATAATCAAATTGCTTCCTAAAGGAGGGGATAGGACTCTTATAAAGAACTGGAGGCCTATTACGTTGTTGAATGTTTCCTACAAAGTGTTGGCCAAAGTACTTGCTTTAAGATTGGTGGATATCTTACCAAAGTTTATTAACACCACTCAGACGAGGTTTGTTAAAGGGACGTATATTCTCGAAAATCTGATCACAAGTTGGGAGGCTATGGAATGGTCTAAGCAGTCTAACCAAAATTCTGCTATGCTCCTAATTGACTTTGAGAAAGCCTACGATAGGGTGGAATGGGCATTCATAAGAATGGCCCTAGAAGCGTTTGGATTTCCTGGGGAGTTTTGCCATGCTGTGGATACCTTGCCGAAAGATGCGGTGGCCCAAGTGGATATTAATGGCTCTCTTACAGATGATATCACCCTAGGCAGGTCCATAAGACAAGGTTGTTCGCTTGCCCCTGCGCTTTTTATTATTGCCTCTGATGCCCTTCACTATTTGCTAGGAGATCAATCGTTTTCCCTCAAAGTTAAAGGTATCACTCTCCCTGACCATAATGAATTGATCAATATCTAGTTCACCAATGACACTTCCTTCTTCTTAGATTTGGAGGAGACTAATTTAGAGACCCTAATGGGGAAGTTAGATCTCTTTTTCCAAGTTTCTGGGGCAAGAATTGCAATTTCTAAATCTAGTTTTTTTGGCTGGGATGATACCCCTCCTGCGTGGTTGCAAAAATATGGTTTTCAGTGGGGAGGGCCAAACAAGATAGTGAGGTACCTTGGCATTCCCTTTGCAATTAGTCCTAATTTAAAAGAAATGTGGCTATGGATAAGCTCTAAAATTGGAAAAAAGCTGGAATAGGCACTATCTTTCCTTCGCAGGAAGGTTACAAATTTGTCAAAAGATTCTCTCATCTTACAACATTTATTTTGCATCTATATGGTTCTTCAGTAGTTATCAGGTCAATGAGATTCAGAAGCAAATCAGAAATTTCCTTTGGTCGGATGGGAAAGGAAAGAGAAAGAAACACTTTGTCAAATGGTCTTGGTGTTGTTTAGATAAGTCCAATGGTGGAATCGGTCTGAAGGACTTGAGAACTCAAGGCATTGCTGTTGCTGCCAAGTGGATTGCCAAAGCAATGGATGGTAATGAGCCCTGGAAGGTCTTGATAAGGAATAATATTCAACTTGCCACCCCTAAATAGGCTAAATCTTTGAAAAATCTGCCTCTTTATGATATTCTGATGAACAGTTCTGCAATGTCTCCTGCTGGCTCTCTTGTTTTCAAAATCCTTTGGAAGGCCTGGGAGCTGGTAAAAGCATAAAGTTGGCTTTAAGTGTTATAACTTGTCTATAAATGATAATCTGAAGTGTCATTCTAGATGCTCTTTATGATGGAACCTGTTACATAATTCCAGGCCTTTGGCCTTACTACAAGGATGCTCGGCCAAGAAATGGAGTCTATGTGGCATTCAAACTTTTCATAATATTCTTGAAGATGGGCAAATCAAACTCGTGGACAAACTTGCTGAGGAATTTAATCTTGTCAATGCTAACACTCGAACTTATAACGCTATCTTCGACTCTTGTAAAAATGCTAATTTTCCCTTGAATTATGTTGGACAGTGTAATATTTCTGAAGATCTTGTTTGGAGTGATGGTACTCCGATTGCTGGAATTAAAGCCAAGAATCTGTATAGTGAACTTACCAAAGATGAGTCTATTAAAGTGCATTTAAATGCTTGTTGGGGCATGAACTTTTCTAATGAAAAATGTGTTCAAATCTTTTCCTCTGTGTGGCAGAATATCAAGGAGCCTAAGAAGGCTTGTTTCAGGTGGCAATTGCTTCTTCATAAGATCCCTTTCAAGGTTAACCATATCGATGTGGACCTATGCAGATTTTGCAGGATTCTAGAAACAATATTTCACATTTTTTTGAATGTTTATATGCTAAAGTAATCTGGAACATCTTTTGTAATGAATTTTCAATTTGGCAAAATGTTAATGTTATTTGGCATGAGGTTATGTTTACTTCCAAAAAATTGAATAATGATTACTTCTTGTTTTGGGATTGCATTACCACTGAGATTCTTTGGTTTTTATGGAGGGCTAGAAATGAGGAAAAGTTTCAAGGGAATAAAAGGGGACTTACTGAGTCTGATAAAAGACTCACATTTTTATCTATTGTGCTGCAAATTACAATGGTAATGGAGACTTCAATGCCAAAACTCATGACATTGATCACGGATGGTGATCTTCATGTGTCGCATCACAGTCAAGAGGACTTGGACATCTTCCTGAAGGTGTTGAGATAGCTTAAAGAGGTCTTTAATAATGCTGCAGCTGGCATGTAACTATAATGATGGAGGTCACAATGTCCAAATTCATGAGGTTGATTTCAGATAGGGTGGTCAACAAGTCTGAAGTCAAATTTGGCCATGTATGGCATCACAATCTAGAGGATTCCAAGACATTCCTGAAGGCTCTGTGTGAGTTTCATAGTGTCTTCAACAGTGCAACTACTGGAAATGTGGGTGCCTCCCTAGGCTCCGAGGATGTTTCTTTGGACCATCCCCCAGATGCTAGCAGCAAGAGCTGCAAGAACTAAGGAATTTGGATACTTGATACGTCAAGTACAAAGGGTGGAAAGATGGAAAACAACTAAAGTAAGGAAGGAAATATGACAAGGAACTATGACTGTAACAGCAGGGACTGTAATAAAGAAAAAGGAACGTAAGTTGTAACAACATGCACAAATTGTAAACATTTGCTCTCATGTTTCAGATTGTATATCATGTAACAGCTTGTAACAAAATGCATATTTTGGAACAGTTGTAACAGTTTCTATTCCTTGTAACATCTATGGGATTTTGGCCGACAATGGCCTAAAAGATGTAACAATAGTGTAATTTGTTCATAAACTATATTTAATACAAAAAAAATTAACAATGTTTAAGAATGAATAAGCACTCTACTCAACATTGTGTCTCCATTAGAAAATACAAGCTTCAAAAAAGACAAATAGATGTTCTTATGTAACTTTGACTATTGCAAACTTGATACAAATTGTTCAAAAAGATTGCATTGTGTTATTTTATGTGTTTTTGCAATTCATTTACAATTTTTCTTTAATTTCCTATCGGTGTTTCCTTGAACCTCCTATAGGTGCAAGTGCTAGTCTTAATAAATATAACATATTTCAATTTGACAACCTTACGATGGTAAAAATTAAATGTCTATCCTGCTGGAGCCGGCTAACTCCTAAACAAAAGGCACCTATGTACATACAAAAACGCATGTACATACAAAAACGCATGAAAAACATACATCCAACATACATGGAAACATACATAACATGACGAGACGTTGATCGTAGACCCACCAGCGTAGAAGGGGAAATAACCGGAGAACTGACGGCGCCGTTAATTATCCCTGTTTGTATTTTGCCGCTTCTCCTATTTTAAAAATGGGCGGCAAAACAGTCCTGCCGGAGTATATTTGCTGGCCACTATGGAGAATGCGGAGGACGTACGTGATATGACTGATTGTATAGAATGTGTATATTTTTTTGAATTCTTTGACAGCGAATGTTTCTCTCCATCTTCGTCTGTAGCTCTCCTATAGTAACCCACGGAGTATTGACGTCATTAGTTTAGATTGAGCATACCTCCCAGTTTTGCAGTCATACGAGCAAGACGAAGGATCGACGTGCCGGGCTATAGCTCCCTCCCACCCGGCTGGGGAGGCAGGTCACTTGGCCAGTGATACGAGCAATGTGCAAGTCGGACTGGTCTTACCGACTGGAGGAAAGATGAGGGAGTAGTCTGTCCATCCAGTATTCGAATTACTCAGTTTTTTGGAAACTATAGTTTCCCTCCCACCCATAACCGATACCACATCAGATCTTCGAACCGGAATGGTAGTTGGAGAGTTTAGGGTCTGTTTTACCAGTTTTCAAGACAACCAGTTTAGCACCAGATCGCAGTGAAGGGGCATCGATGTAGATTTAATCTCTTGTTATCAGTTCCAGTAAAGAATCAGTTCCTCAATTCCTCGTATCTGTTATTATCTTCAAGACTCAGGTCATGCAATTCATTTTCAGGTCAGTTTTCAAGCATGAACCCATTCATCATCGGTGAGATGCATGTAAAAGCGGTTGCTTGTTCTCACAGA
The DNA here is from genome assembly GCA_007258455.2 of Sequoia sempervirens. Classification (NCBI taxonomy): domain Eukaryota; kingdom Viridiplantae; phylum Streptophyta; class Pinopsida; order Cupressales; family Cupressaceae; genus Sequoia; species Sequoia sempervirens. Next base: position 13,977,248 of record VDFB02271358.1, on the reverse strand, counting down.
TCAGCTTGGTTTAACCATGCAAACAATGCAAGGGAGCGGGACTTGTATGAAGCGATTAGCTCATAAATAAAGTCGGCCCTCTTTGAAATAATAGAAGAATATGTTGATGAAAACAGCATTGGAGTTTCAGAAGTAGTTCCCAATATCTTTTCTCTTATAGACAGGCTTCTGCATTATGAGTCTCATCAGGTCTGAAGCGAATGTCTTCTCTGAATATTCAATGGGTATTTGCTGTCCAAGCGGGTTCCAGATCTTCACTTGCCTGCATACTCTGTCATGTAAAAATTGTCTACGTACATGCATCTATCTAGAGTTACTCCTCTTATTGTTAAACAGTCATGGTCTTTAGTTTTTGAGCAGTAAGATATATGATGTATATCATTTATAATGGGAGCTTTTGTTGTTTGACAAGGATGAATGTTACAATTTCTATTTTTGAAGTTGACATAAATGTGAATCAAAAGCATGGACTAGCAGATTGCAACAATGGTAATAAAGCGAAGAAAGTTATGGTAGATGTAGGTAGCGTCCCCATTTTGATCAGGGCATTGGTTGCTCCTAAAGAATTTGTGCTAGGGCAGTTTGCTCAGGCCCTGCAAGAGAATGCTAGGGGTGCACCTCTATATTATGTTCACCTTACTTCTCTCTAAGTTTATTACCTCTTCTATCTTCTTTTATACATCCAACCAATCCACACATTCCTCATCATCTCAAACATTTATTGGATTAATTTTAGAGTCAAACTATGATAATCTATATGCATTTTAATGCTTTTGATATGATACTAGTGGATGTAAGGATGCCATCAACAACAAGCTAACATACAAACTTTCTTGTCCCTACCTACCATATTGACTATACAATTACATCATAGGGAGAGGATCATTACACCAAATAGATGTTTCATTGCTATGGGATATTATTAGTTTTGGTATTAGTTAAATAACACACACTCATTTGTGGTTTGGGACACCAAGCCACTCTCACACATAATATTGCACAACAATCTTATTGGCTCTCAAAATCACATGCCCTCTCCTCTAGCACCATTATTGAAAGTGAGATAAAGGTAGTAATATATATCAAATAGATTTACTCACACATCAACAAGGATAGGAATACTTTTTGCCATTGCATAGGATTAGGGTGAATCCATTTCTTATTTAGACTCTAAAGAACTTATGAGGGTAATCCTTGAGACCTTAATACATGACAAAAAAAATAGAATAACAATTTCACTATCATACCTTAATGGTAATCAAGAATAATAATAATTTCTAAAGAGGGTGTATGAGGCTAGATATTGAAATCATTTGTTCCCTCTTAATTAGAATAATATGCATTTCATCAATAGTAATTTAAGGAAAGTATGTGTATATTTTCTAAAGAGCATACCAATTAGTTTGATTTGTATATTGTTCAGTCTTGATTTCCTAAACAATTTTATGGGAATTATGGTAAATATTAGTGGTAATGGTGTCAATTACATCCCTTGATTTTATTTTTGAATGTTTTAGGTTTGATTTTTTTAAGATGTTGCATAGTTGTGAAATATGATAAAAGGGGGAAATATGGCTTAAGGAGTTCCATGTTGAATATCAAGTATAAATTGAAGTATTAAGGAAGGTCAAGAATAAAGGAATTTTTGCTAACTTGTGGAGATGGTTTACATAAAGATCATATCACAATGGCTTAATATTTTGATGTGGTCCCTTATATCAAGGTTCTTTTGAATATAAAACCAAATTTGTCGCCAACATAAAATATGTGAGGTTTGTGGTGAATTTTTTGTCACTCTCTATATTTATATTATTAGAATGTAAGAATTTATTGAACTTATTGGTACATACACTTTATGCTCTAAAAAATTTCATGTGCCTTGTCTAGTTTTTCTTCATGAGCATCTAACTCCATTGTGGATGGTCATACATGGTAGGATGTGCCAATAAATGTCTTAGATGGGAACCCAAGACATGTTTAGAAAGAACTATGCAATCTAGAACTATGAATAACTACAATGAAGTAATGTTGTAAGTAGGGGATGTTATCATCCTAAATGTGTGGTTGCACAACATAGTATACATGAAATAGATTTACAAGAATATATTTGACCTCCTCCATTTGTTTTCTTATCTACAAGTGAAACCCTGTAGACTAATTCCTTTACGTATTTAATATGGTCCGCAATGCTAACAAAAGTAAAAGATTCATTGATCGTAGTCATAAATTATGGATGTTGGTAAGCCAAAATGGACCCAAACATGAGTGAAGAAAAGACACAAGCATTTATCATGGTGAGATTTTTATGAATGTGATATAATTATCTTTTTTTGCACTTAGATCTTTTTTTTTCCTTTTCCTTATCATTTATTTCCAATTGTATTTGTTCCATGGAATTATTAAGTTCAAGAATCTTGGAATTCATTTGTTCAACTTCACTTATACAATCATCTCTCACTTTCTTTGCTTACACAAATTAATGTGCAATACAAAGCCTTCTATCTACTTATCTCTCCCCTTCCCTCTCTACTTTCCCTATGTCCCCCCTTCCCCCACTCTCTCCCTCACACACACACAACCTCTCTCCATTATCTCTATCTACCTACCCCTCCCTCTCTACCTACCTCTCCCTCTATTCCTTCAACCTTACCTCTCTCTACCTACCTCTCCATGTCTCCCTTATTTTAGGCTAAGATGCATCTAAGAATGAAGAAAATGTTATACTAAACTCCAAATACAACAATCTCTTATTAAAGCCACAATCTCTCCTTCCCTCTTTCTCTCCCTCCATATATCCCTCCCACCCTACCACTTCCTATCTCCCTCCTTCCCTTTCTCTCTCCCTCTCAAGTCTTAGGTCTCTCTCTCTCTCTCTCATCTTTCCCACTCCCTCTCTCTTAGGTCCTTTGGGATTTAAAACCACTACTTCGATACCATGTGATAAAATTGTGACTAGAGAATCTATTTAAGGATTATCCAAGCATACAACCAATTGCACAAACACTCACAGTAGAATTTGATGACATAATAAATTAATAAAAATATGAATTATTAATTCATATAATTACACTTACTATCTTGTCTTAAAGGCTTACAACACGAGACCTCAACCTTTAATGAATCACATACTCTCTAATTTTATCTATCTACTCTTCTCTCTCCTTCACTTTCTACTTCTCTTTATCTCACCTCTCTCTCTCTCCCTCCACCCCCTCTCCTTTCACCCACCTTCTCTCTCTACTTCTCGCTATCTAACCTATCACTCTATTCATCTTCTCTCCCCCTCCCTCCTTCCCTCTTTCAATCTCTCCACCTTCCTCCTCACCTCTCTACTTCTCTCTATATCTCATATATATATCACCTCTCTCACTTCTCTCTCCCCCTTCCCTCTCTATCTCACCTCTCTCTCCCTCCCTCTCTCCCTCACACATATTCAACCTCTCTCCACCTACCCCTCACATTATCCCTCCCTCTCTCTCACTCTCTCTATGCATCCTCTCCCATCCTCAAGAAAGTAGAGAGGGAAGGGGAGAAAGAAGTAGATAGAGGGGGGAAGTTGAGAAGGAGGGAGATGTAGGTAGACAGTGTGTTTTCCAATAGGGGATAGTGTGTTTTCCAATAGGGGATAGTGTGTTTTCCAATAGGGGACAGTGTGTTTTCCAACAAGGGATAGTGTGTTTTCCAACATTGGAAATAACTAGTAGGGGACAGTGTGTTTTCCAATAGGGAACAAAAAATACTCACATTGTTTGCAGTGTTAGAAAACACACTATCCCTTGTCAATTATTTCCTTATGAATTTGTAGTGTTGGAAAACACACTTTCCCTTGTCAATTATATCCTTATGAATTTGTAGTGTTGGAAAACACACTCTCCCTTGTCAGTTATGTAATGAATTCCACCTTCAAATTTTAGAACGACACTTTGGTTATAGTAAAAATGGCATTTCAATTTCTTGATATGATTGGAACAAAAAAATGCTCACATTGTTTGTAGTGTTGGAAAACACATTGACCCCTGTGTAGGAAAAGTGGATAGGGGACATCATTAGAATGTAAGATGTCTAGAAATAAATAACAAGGGACAGTGTGTTTTACAACAAGGGATGGTGTTTTTTCCAACAGGGACCAAAAAAATGCTCACATTATTTGCAGTGTTAGAAAACACATTGTCCCTTGTCAGTTGTTTCCTTATGAATTTACAGTGTTGGAAAACACACTATCCCTTGTCAGTTATGTAATGAATTCCACCTTCAAATTTTAGAACAACTCTTTGGTTACATTAAAAATTACATTTCACTTTCTTGATATGATTGGAACAAAAAATGCTCGCATTGTTTACAGTGTTTGAAAACACACTGTCATAGCCATAGTGAAATGATTAGTATGTGGTAGCCACCTTGCTGATATAAGCATTTCTTATACTTTGTGGTATCATTTAAATACATGTATAATATTATGGATCCCAAATGTATTCATGGTTGTAATGCTATTTATTTTTATTGTATTGTTCTTACTACATACTGCACTCATCCCAAATGGGCCTATCTACACATTTCATGTGAATAGAACATTGCATCACCTTGCTAATTGGTACAATTCAAATTTATTTCTTGCGCAATCTCTATATAAATGTCATTGGTCATGACTTGAAGGTGGTTATTTTTTTATATCTCTAAAAGATATTTTTTGTTAATATTGGTGAAGTTTACTAGCACATTGTGAAGAGCATTGTATAACGAATCAGCTCAAAATATTATAATTTATACATTGGTTGCATTTGTGATTCATTAAAGGTTGAGGTCTCATGTTGTAAGACCTTGAGGCAAGATAGTGAATGTAATTATATCAATCCGGTTTTGCATTTCCATTTTCTCATTGCACATAGTGCACATGCTCCTTCCTCAACTTATCAAGAGTAGGAAGAATCTCTCAAGTCAATACATTATCTATTATCATTCTTCTAAACCATTTTTCACCATCCCCCTCCATCATAATAGGACAAAAACATTATCCCTATCCCTCCTCCATCCTATAAATTCATTTTTAGTGCAAATGTCCCATAATCTACCATCACATCTCTCCCTCCTACTGAGTCCATTTTGGGTCCTTATATCCCTTCCACCCTACCACTCCATATATCCCTCCTTCCCTCTCTCCTTCACACACACACACATCTCTCCACCTTGACATCCTCTCCAAATCTCTCTCTATACCTACCTTTCCTATCCTACCTATCTCTACCTCCCTCATTCCCTATTTCTCTCCCTCCCTCTATCACTCCCACCTTACAACTCTCTATCTCCCTCCTTCCCCCAACACATCTCCCCCTCATGCTAAGTCCATTTTGGGTTCTCCTATCCCTCCCACCCTACCATTCTCTATCCCTCCCCTTCCATCTCTTTCCCTAGAGTATTTTTTTTTCCTTCATCATAGTGTAAGTATTCGCTTTATAAAAATGTATGAATTTATTGATTTGGATATTCTAAACATACTTATATTTAGTCTTGTATAAATTTCTAAAGGTACTTCTCTCCTTTGTACTAGTTCTTTATTGATACCATCAATGTTTAACAAAACTCTTTTAATGATCAATGACACACACACACCCTCTTTACCTCTCCCACCCTATATAGATCTCTCTATTATGTTCACCTGACCTCTCTCTACCTACCTCTCCCTATCTCCCTCCTTCCCTCTCTCTCTCCCTCCTTCCCACACAACCTCTCTCCACCTACCCCTCTCTCCCTCTTTATTTAGAAAGACATAAAATAAATTTTATTCATCTCAATTCCAATCTTATGAATTAGAAAACATATACTATGCAATGAATACTAAGAGGCTTCTAGGGGTATGCCACATGTGTAGACCTATTAGGATTGGGATGTATGCTAGAAATTAGAAACTATAAATTATTCAATGGTAGGAAATCTAAGATGTCTAGAAACACTTTGTAGCATGTTGTAGACATACTAATTACACCATATTTGATCTTTAATCCTATATATTAATTCATTCTAGCCAATTCCCTCTAACATCACAATGTTGACTAATTAATTTGATTACTTAATTAATTTTACCATGTCATAGCATTAATTGTCCCTCCTCTGATCTCTCTCTCTCTCACCACCTCTCTCCACCTCCTCCACCCTACGTAGATCCCTATCTCTACTAGGTACCTCTATTATTTTTACCTTACCTCTCTACCTTCCTCACCATATCTCCCTCCTTCCCTCTCTCTATCCCTCCTTCCCACACAACCTCTCTCCACCTACCCCTCCCTCTCTCTCTCCCTCCCTACTTCCCTCTCTCACTCTCTCTATACCTACATGTCCCACCTTACTTCTCTCTCTCTCTCTCTCTCTCTCTCTCTCTCTCTCTCTCTCTCTCTCTCTCTCTCTCTCTCTCTCTCTCTCTCTCTCTCTCTCTCTCTCTTCCCAACTCTCTCTCCCTCCTTCCCTATCTCCATCTCCACTCACCCTCTCTCTCTCTACCTACCTTTCCCTTAATTCATCACATCCCACCTCTCTTTCTACCTACATCTCCCTCCTTCCTAACTTCCCCCCTCTATATACTTCTCTCTCCCATTCCCTCTCTACTTTCCCAATATTTATCTACTCTTTTCTACCATTGTTTATGATGAATTTATAGCACTTATATTTATTCTTGTTTCTAACTACCTCTCCCTATCTCCCTCCTTCCCACACAACCTCTCTCCACCTACCTCTCTTCATTCCTCCCTCCCGGATTCCCTCTTTCTCTCTATACCTACATGTCCCACCTTATTTCTCCCTCTCTCTACCTCTCTCTCCATACCTCAAGTTCTCTCTCTCTCTCTCTCTCCCATTATCTTTGGATTAATCCATCATCATCGTTGTATTAATTCATTATCTTAAACCTTAATCCCTAAACCCTAAACATAACATCTATCATCATTGCATTAATCCATTAGGTTCATTTTAGGCTAATATAAATTTATTAATCTAAGCATCTTTCGTCCATCATATTCCTTTCACTATCCATGCATATTTCCATCCTAATCATTACATCTCCCATCCCATTAACTGAATAATCTTAAATTTTAAATCTTTATTTTGGATGGAAATTATTCTTGTAGAAAAAGAGGTGAGGTGGGATGGATTGAGGGAAGTGTAGGATGAGAGGGAGAGGGTGACTGTAGATAGAGAGGGAGGGAGTGAGAGAGAGAGGGGGGGGGGAAATAGGGAACACATAGATGGAAATCCAGGGAGCACATGTAGATAGGTAAGATATGAGGACCAATGAGAGTACCCCTTTGGCACCATTTCCTTGTATTGAAAATAATTTCTATTCGTTGCAATCCCCTATTAAGTAACCAACCATCTTTGATTTCATCCAAACATAACCAATGATCCTATACACATCACATGGTGACCTTCCTAAACATGTCCTATCCATTCTTTTAGAAACTCAATTGATCATCCTAGTTCCTAATGTGAATAAGAAATGTCCTAAGCATTATCATTCAACACCTCCCGCTTGTGTATATCATTCAATGATAGTTCATTTTGATAATTAATGCAAAGCACTATAACATAAATAGAACATCTAATTGATATAGGTGTCATCACTATCTTCTAATTGGATAATTGGAGCATTATACCATATTGTCATTTGAGTTACAAAATTATGATAAATTTGGTAATCTGAGAGACATGGGGGAAAGAGGTAGAATTATATCACTCATATCACTCAAATTTGGTAAGGGAGAGAGGGAAGGAGGGAGTGAACAATAAATTGAGGGGTAGATGGAAAGAGAGAGATGGGGGAAATAAGGAAAAAGGGAGGGAGAGGAAGGTTAGGAAGGATAGTAGAGATGAGAGATAGGCACAAAAATAGATTTATCTAAAAGGGTAGACAAGTCTTGTAAGAAAATTGTTAAAAGAACATCTACATTATCTAATCTCTCTAGTCAATACATTATCTATCTCATTTTATTTGGTCTACTTATTTTCATGTGAGAGAGAGAGAGAGGGGAAAGGAGGGAGATATGAAGTGGTAAGGTGGGGGGAATGGAGGTACATATAGACAAATGGTGGGAGGGGTATGCATAGAGAGAGTGAATCCATTTCTTATTTAGACTCTAAAATACAATAAAATGAAGTTTGTTTCACTACATCTACCATATCATCCTCCATCTATCTAATATTCATCTATTATTTTATTTCATTATGAACTAATACTTCCTCTTTGTTCAATTTCTTTATTATAAGATCTTTCAGCACCATCTTTATGTCTCTCTTTGGGTTAATCCATCATAATTGTTGCATTAATACATTAGGTTAAACCTCAAATCCTAATCCATTTTTTTTTCTTATCTACAAATGAAATCCTATAGACTAATTCCTTTATGTATTTAACATGGTCTGCAATGTCTACCAAAATTAAAAAATTCATGGATCATAGTATTAAATTATGGATGTTGGTAAGCCAAAATAGACCCAAACATGAATGAAGAAAAGATACAAGCATTTATCATGGTGGGATTTTTATGAATATGATATGATTGTCTTTTTTTGCATTTAGATCTAATTTTTTCCTTTTCTTTATCATTTATTTCCAATTGTATTTGTTCCATGGAATTCTTAAGTTCAAGAATCTTTGAATTCATTTGTTCAACTTCACTTATACAATCATCTTTCACTTGCTTTGCTTGCAAAAATTCATGCACACTGTGATAACCTCTCCCTCCCCCCTCTCTCTCTCACCACCTCTCTCTACCTCTCCCACCCTACCTAGATCCCTCTCTCTACGTACCTCTCTCTAATTACCTCTCCCTATCTCCCTCCTTCTCTCTCACTCTCCCTCCTTCTCAGACAATCTCTCTCCATCCATTCCTAATTCCCTCTCTCACTCTAGTTTTCTAAGTCTTAGTTGCCTCCTAAATAGAATTATATAGTATGGGGAACTACGGAAAAGTCCTCTAGGTAGTCATCTCCAAGGTTATATAATAATCAATAGATTATATAAGTTTCAAATAGAAAATTTATGTCTATCTCCCCCTCTCTCCCTCTCTAATTTTATCTATCTCCCCCTCTCTCTCCTTCCCTTTCTACTTCTCTTTGTCTCACCTCTTTCTCTTTTCCTTTCACCCACCTTCTCTCTTTACTTCTCACTATCTAACCTATCACTTTATACCTCTTTCTCTCTCCCTCCCTCCTTCCCTCTCTCAATCTCTCTAGCTTCCTCCTCACCTCTCTACTTCTCTCTCTATCTCATATATCTATCACCTCTCTCACTTCTCTCTCTCTTCCCTTCCCTCTCTACTCTCTTTCTTTCTATCTCACCTCTCTCTCCCTCCCTCTCTTCCTCACACATTCAACCTCTCTCCACCTACCTCTCACATTATCCCTCCCTCCCTCCCCACTCCCTCCCTCCCTCCTTCCCTCTCTCTCACTCTCTCTATTCATACCTCTCCCATCCCCTCTCTCTATATGTACCTCTATCCCTTCCACCTTAACACTACATATCTCTCTTCTTCCCCTATTTCTCTCTCTATTATGCTAAGACTTAAACCCTATACCCTAAACCTAACATCTATAATCATTGCATTAATTCATTAGTTTAATTTTAGGCTAATATAAATTTATTAATCTAAGGGAGAGAGAGAGAGGGGGATGTAGGGAGATAGGAAGTGATAGGGTGGGAGGGATAGATGGGGGGAGAGAGAGAGGGAAGAGGGAATATAGGGCATGGTAGAGTCAGATTTTTGAACTTAAGACTTCCATCAAACAAATACAATTGGAGATATATGATAAGGAAAAGGAAAAATCAACCCTTATCTAAAATGGTAGACAAGTCTTGTAAAGAACATGTAATGACATGTATTCCTATATAAATTTTTATCTACATTCCTAAACTTTTATGACTTTCTTGTATATATGTTATACTTTTATGGACATATAATGATGTATGCTTATATGGATTTTTAGTTAATACATTATTTTTTTTACCAATGTTGTCCATATTTGAATTATACATGATTAATTGAAAAAATTGAATAATGAACTAACAAAACTATAAATGATTAATGTTATCCAAATTTACACTATAATTGATTAATTAAGCAATTGAAGGCTCTTTGTTACCATGTAATTGATGCAATCATCATAATTAATCATTCATATTTTTTGTCAAATTTGTTTATAAGGCATGCAAATGATAGTTTGAAATGTTCAAATGCCTTATAAAATCTATGAATTATTAAAGAAGAAAGTGATAGAGAAACTAGAGAGTTTTTTAAAACAATGATGGTATTGATAAAGATCTAGTACAAAGGAGAGGTCTCTTTAGAAATATATACAAGAATAAATATAAGTGCTATAAATTCATCATAAACAATGGTAGAAAATAGAAGTAGGTAAATATCAGGAAAGTGGAGAGGGAAGGGGAGAGAGAAGTAGATAGAGGGGGGAAGGAGGGAAGGAGGGAGATGTAGGTAGAAAGAGAGGTTGGATGGGATGGATTAATGGAAAGGTAGGTAAAGAGGAAGAGGGTGAGTTAAAATAGAGATAGGGAGGGAGGGAGGGAGAGGGAAATAGGGAGGTGTAGGAAGAGAGGTAAGGGGGTGTGTGAGGGAGAGAGGGAAGGAGGGAGATAGGGGGTGGTAGGGTGGGAGGGATAGAAGGACCCAAAATTGACTTAGTAGGAGGGGGAGATGTGATGGTGGATTATAGGACATAGGCACCCAAGTTGGATTTATAACTTCAATGAGGGATAGGGATAATTTTTTTGAGCTGGTATAATGGAGGGGGATGGTGACAAATGGTTTGGAAGAATGATAACACATAATTTGTATTAAGACAATGTTATACTAAATTCCAAATACAACAATCTCTTATTGCATAAGCCACAATCTCTCCTTCCCTCTTTCTCTCCCTTCTACCCCTCCCACCCTACCACTTCCTATCTCCCTCTCAAGTCTCTCTCTCTCTCACTCTCCATCTCCCTCTCAGGTCTTTCTATCTCTCCCTCTCAGCTCTCTCTATCTCTCACTCTCCATCTTCATCTTAGGTCTCTCTCTCACCCTCCATATCCCTCTTAGGGATTTCTCTCTCTCCCTCTTAGGTATCTCTTTCTCTCACACTCCATCTTCGTCTTAGTTCTCTCTATCTCTCACTCTCCATCTACAACTATTTGGTACAGAAAACTAGAATTTTACTTTCTTTATTTGATCGAAACAAAAAAAAGCTCACATTATTTGCAGTTTTGGAAAACACACTCTCCCTTGTAAATAATTTCCTTATGAATTTGTAGTGCTGGAAAACACACTAGCCCTTGTTAGTTATGTAATGAATTCCACCTTCAAATATTAGAAAAACACTTTAGTTATAGTAAAAATGACATTTCCAACTGTCCCTTGATAGGGGACTGTGTGCTTTTCACTTTCTTGATATGATTGGAACAAAAAAATGATCACATTATTTGCATTGTTGGAAAACACACTATCCCTTGTCAATTATTTCCTTATGAATTTGCACTGTTCGAAAACACATTATCCCTTGTCAGTTATGTAATGAATTCCACCTTCAAATTTTAGAACAACATTGGAAATAACTAACAGGGGATAGTATGGCAGAACACGAGCGCGAGCACGGGCGGGAGAAAAGGAGTTTCAAAATTCAAAGCAATCGAAAAGGAATTGGAGCAAGTTCAGGAAATCTACAGTCGAATCAGGAGCTGGAGTCGCGTCAGAAGCAAGGTAAGGATGACCAGGATGATGTGGACTCCGGAAAAAAAATATAGGTGGAACCTGGGGGAAAGAAAAATCTAGAGATTAACCCTTCAGCATCTCTTGGTAAAAATGAGAAAGCTAAAGGGGGTGTGGGGACCACAGTAGGCACAAGAGGTAATCGAAAACCCTGGACTTCTCTGTTCGGGGTAAAACCTAATAGAAAATCTTCTTTCCCTCCAGTGCAAAACATTTCGTCTCCAGTAGGAGGTAAGTTTTCTATCTCTATTCCAGATCTGCTCATTGACCATATTATAACTCTTATGGATCAAACTCTGGTAGGAAAGTTTATGGGCCCTAGACCAAATATCGAAGTGGTCAGGGAGTTTGTTAAAAATAAATGGAGAACTAGTGGGAAAGTTTCAATTGCTGCTCTTCCAAAGGGTTTTTTTGCGTTTGATTTTACTTGTAGAGAGGACATCATGGCAGTTAGAAGTGGTGGCCCCTGGGTGATAGGGAAATCATCCCTAGCCCTAAAGAAGTGGTCTTCCAACTTAGATCTATCGGACTCCATCTTTGAGAATGTCCCAGTTTGTGTTAGACTTCTAGGCCTGCCCCTGGAGTATTGGAGTGAAGATATCTTTCATGGTATTGCGAGCTCCTTTGGGGAGCTTCTCTCTATTGATTCAATGACAGTGGCTAGAAAGAGAATGGTCTTTGCGAGGATATGTGTCAGAGTATCCCAGGAAGCAGATCTTCCATCTTCAATTGTGATTTAATCTAAACTGGGATCCTGGGTGCAGAATATAGAGTTTGAAACCATTTCGTTTGACTACTTCAACTGTAGGAAATCTAGTCACTGGGCAAAAAAATTCCCCCTAAATGCCACCTCACAGAAAGAAAAACTAGCAGGACCTGGAAAAAAGAAGTGGAAAAAAAGAATGATTCAGGAGGAGAAAGGAAGGAAAACAAAGAGCAGGTATTGGAAAATATGGCATCTGATACTAAGAGAATCTCTCTAGAGATTGAAGTGGTTATGGAATCTAAAGGTGAGATCCCTTGTGATCATCATTACATGAATCTTGTTAAGACGTCCCCATCAAAGGAAAGGGAGTCTGATGATGGCACCTTTGTTGGTGAAGGTGATCTGAACCTTTCTACCTCCTCATCCCAAATGACAATCCCTTCTAACAGAAATGAAGTTTTCTTGGGTCTAGAGGATATTCCTAATGAGGGCTTGTCCTTGGAATTGAACATTCCTTTTCCATCCCCATCCCCTGATAATCTTCCCCCTCAGGGAGCAGTGTATGTGACAGATCCTAACTCCCCAGATAGGGTTTTGGATTCCCTTGAAAACCTGAATCACACAACAGATCTGTCCAGTAATATCTTGTTTGGTTAAAGAATGGTAACATGGACACTTTACCTTTGGAACAAAGGATACCAACTGATAAGGACTGGGAATCCAGTAGAGAGATGGATAGCCAAGAAGAGACTGATAAAGAGGAGAATATATCAAAGAAGAAAAAATAAAAAAATACTCAGTGGAAGACCCCAAGTAGCATTTCTACCAGATCAAGAGTCAAGGCAGACTGTGGAGTAGTAAAGAACTCAAGAGGTAAAAAGTCTTTGAAAAAGAAAAGAGAGTTGAATAGTTTTCAAGATATTGCGGATGGGTCTCAAAAAACCATCCTGAAATGTCTTAACTCCCCTTGTATATAATGAAAATTATGTCCTGGAATATCAGGGGACTCAATAGCCCCCACAAGTAGGATGTTCTCCACAATTTCGTTAGAGATCACAAGCCGGATATTCTTTTAATTTAGGAAACTAAAATGCCAAAGGAGAAAATTGAAAAGATGAACTTTTCCAGTATTACAGTAACTAGGGTAATAACTCAAGTGGAGCTTCTGGAGGTATTGTGAGTTTCTGGAATAGTCACATAATCAGAGGTGTTCCGATCTTGGAAGGTACAAATCATATAGCAACTAGATTTACTCATATAATCTGAGATAACTTCAGCTGGATTCAATTGAATATTTATGCTCCTAATGGAAAAGGAATGATAAAATATTTTTGGTTAGAATTAGCTACCTTTAGGAGGATTTTTGATAGAGAAGCTTGGATTGTTATGGGGGATTTCAACACACCTGTTATGAATGGAGAAAATTTTGGGGGATCCCAGATCAATCTGGAAAGTAAAGAGGATCTTCAGAATTTCATTGATAATCAAGGATTGATTGACATGGATCTCCAAGGAGCCTCCTTTACCTGATCTAATCGTAGAAAGGGGTCAGATCTCATATAGGTCAGATTAGATAGATATTTAATTTCCAATCATTGGTACTTTGACTATTACTACTCCCTTAGAGCTCTTACTAGAATAGGTTATGATCATTTTCCTATCAGTTTCATTGTGGATCCAATAAAAAAGAAGAGGAACAATCCTTTCAGATTTGAAAAAATGTGGATCTCTCACCCTGCTCTTAAAGAGGAAATTAGGAAATGGTGGAATATAAGAATTCAAGGAACTATTATGTTCAGAGTTGCTAAAAAGTTAAGGGAAGTGAAATGCAATTTTTAAAAATGGAAAAAGGAATCTTTTGGGAACATCTTTAGGATTAAGTCTGATCTTCAGATGGAATTGGGAGAAGTTCAATTTAAAATTAAGAAGGAGGGCTATTTGAATGATACAAAGGAAAAAGAGAATGAGATCCTCATGAAGATGCATGACATAATTAGCAAGGAAGAGGAGTTCTGGAGACAAAGATCTAGAGCTCTTTGGTTATCTGCAAGAGACAGAAACAATAGGTACTTTCATCTTTCGGCTTCAAAACACAGAGCTGTAAAGAAAATATCTCAAATTGAAGTGAATGGAACTAGGTATGAGGAGGAGGAGGATATTAGAAAGTAGGCGAGTTCCTTCTTTAAACAACTTCTATCGGCCAGTGAGGAAATAAACCAAAATGAGCAGGATCAGTTAGTGGAAGCTATACCAAGAATTGTCAACCAGGAAAATAACTCTTAACCTCAAGATTCTTAACTCTTTTGCCTTCCTTGATTTCTCCTCAACAGAATAGCTTTGTCCTTGGTAGACAAATTCTTGACTCTATTGTTACAGTTCATGAGAATATTCACTCCCTAGTTGAGTCGAAGACTAATGGATTTTTATTAAAGCTCGATATTTCAAAAGCTTATGATAGAGTTGACTGGACTTTCTTACTTAAAATTTTAAAGGATTTTAGTTTTTGTAACAAGGTTATCCAAATGGTAGAACGACTTGTGTCCACGACATCCATATCGATTATGGTCAACGGAGCCCCACCCTCCTTTTTCCAAAGCACCAGAGGTCTAAGGCAGGGTGATCCTATCTCTCCTATTTTATTCACTATTATGGCTGAAAGTCTAGGCAGGAACCTGAAAAAATTGGTTGACTTCAAATTTCTTTCTAGTCTTAAACCTTCTTCGGGCAATCTGGTGTGTTCCCATCAACAATTCATTGATGACACTATGCTTATGGGTAAAGCCACGATGGCTGAAGGTAAAACCATAAAATAGTCGCTAGACAAGTATGGGAGAGTTTCAGGATAGCTGATCAATAATCAAAAAAGCTCGCTGTTCTTCTTCAACACTCCGGATCATAAACAGGCTAAAATCGCTAGAATCCTGGGTTGCAGAGTGGATTCCTTACCTGCCACCTACCTTGGTCTTCCCTTAAGTTTGAAACCTCCAGAGTCATTCTGGCTCTCATTGGTTGAAAGATTCAGTAAAAATTTTGCGGGCTAGAAAGGAGCCATGCTAAGTCAAGCCGAAAAACTTCAGCTTCTCAAAGCCTCTCTCTAGAATTTTCCTATCTATGCCCTTAGTCTTTTTAAGATTCCAGCTAAATTTGTTGATGCCATGGAAAAAATCCAAAAAAGATTTCTATGGCCGGGTGTTGAGGAAAAAAAAAAGACTTCCCTTAATTGGTTGGAATCTGGTTTGTAGACCTAAAAAGGTCGGAGGACTTGGTTTAAGAAGAATCAAAACAGTTAACAAAATTCTCCTTGCTAAACAAATTTGGAGAATCTCCTCTTCTTCTAGGGAGTGGATTGATATCCTAGCTAGCAAATACTTAGAAAACAACTGGTCTTCCATAATTAAGAAGGACCTCCACCTTCTTCCCAGAGGGTCAACATGCTGGAATAATATAATCAATGGAAAAAAGATTGTGGATGAAGGTATTGGTTGGCAAGTTCGAAATGGTCATCATACTATATTTTGGGAGGATAAATGGCTTTTAAAGGAACCCATTATAAAAATCAACTCCTTCAGCGAATGGGAAGAGACCTGCAAGGAACAGTTCAGAAATTATGTGAAAAATTTCAAAGTGAATGGTAAGTGGGTGGACTTCTGCAGTGTAAATTAGGCTTTGGCTCCTATCCAGTCTTCTCTAATGGCTATTAGACTTAATTTGGAGTAGTTGAATGATCACGTGGTTTGGATTGATGATCCCTCTGGAAATTTTTTCGTGTCTTTTGCTTTTGCCAGGATTACTTCTTCATTGGATTGTCCTCCCTTCTGGTCTAAAGCCTGGTTTAAACTTTTGATACCAAAAATCAATATATTTTTTTGGATCCTTCTCCAAAACAAAGTGCTTACGATTGATAACCTGTGTAAACATGGATTTCAAATTCCTAATAGATGCTTTCTTTGTAAGATGGGGGCTGAATCTGTGCGTTACTTATTTCTTCATTTTTCTTTTGCTGCTTCTATCTACGGAAAAATCATCAGGTTATGGCACCTCCCTTGGGTCTTCCCTTCGTCCATTGAAGACTTCTTCTTCCAATGGAAAGCTTCGACAAGAAATCCTATGCTTAGATATTTTTGGGATTTAACATTCCCTCATGTTGCTTGGGGCCTCTGGAAAGAATGCAATAATAGAATTTATAGAGGTAAAGAAGCCTCTGAGGATATTGTCTTTGATCAAATTGTCAGATTTCTGAAGGAAAATTTCAATGCTTTGGTTCAGAAGGACAGCATGTCCTTGAAAGCAGAGCACTCACTCTGTGACCTTACTATTGCTAAGGAGTGGAACATAAATCTTGTCCTATCTAGAACCTCTTTGATAGACAAGAGGTACAAAGAGGGTGTTTGTTGGTCTTTTCCGCCAAACAGTTGGATCAAAGCTAACTTTGATGGTGTGGAAAAAGATAATCCAGGGGCGGTGGGCTACGGTGGAGTCATAAGGGACTCCTTTGGAAATTTCATTGGAGCGACGACTTCTCCTCTCAGCTCCCAAACTAATCATTTGGCAGAGGCTGCTGGAGCTTTTCACATCATAAATTTAGCCCAAAGTCTTAACATTAAACATCTGTGGCTTGAAAGAGACTCTAAAAACATAATTGACTACCTTAAGGACAAGTCTCCCCCTTTGTGGACCATCAAGTATTGGATTGAGGAAGCCAATTTGACTTTGGCTAAATTTGATAAAGTTAAAATATCACATGCTTACAGAGAAGCCAATGCTGTAGCAGATTTTTTCACTAACGAAGGAGTTAAGAGTAAAGATGTGCATACCTGGCTTAATACAAATGATCTAAAATCTAATGTTTGCGCCCTATTAAATTATGATAAATCACATGGAAAAGCGACGTGTTATCCCTTTAATGAAGACAGATAAGACCTTTCACATCACAATCATTAGATTGTATGGGACCGATCCGAGCGGCTTAATTTGCAAGAAAGGCCCGCACGCTTTGTGGGTGCTAAGTTGTGGCGGGGCCAATTTTAGTAAAGCTTTCGTTTGGGTCTACCCCATTGTGTTAGTTGAGATGGGAGGAGACAGAAAGTGAATTGAGCCAGAAAGCTATGAAACTCACATGAAAAATGTCAAGGCCTGGGAAAAAGTTAAAAGCGGAGGGTTGCTTCCTTTCCTGGAGAAGCTCCATGGCTCCAACTAGGAGGCTACATACCTCTTTGTTAAAAACTGGAATAATGACAATTTGACCCTGTTTGGCAGGAATGTTGAACTCAGCAAAAATTTAATCGTAGAAGTTACGGGCTTATCTACTGATGGGAAGAAGTTTTTTAGGGATAGGGCTTTTTCTGATGAAGCCGTGATTAGATTTCCTAAAAAGACAAAGAAAGGTTAAGCCTGATCAAAATTGCTAGTAGCTACTCTGATGCTGATTCTATAAAGACCATTTGGAGGAAGGTTCTGCAGGTAATCATGGAGTACATTACGGTGGATGGGTGCTTTACCAAAGTTTATGGCTACCACTTTGCTCTTCTCAACCACTTCCGCCACAAGGTTAGGATATCTCTTTACCAAATTTTATGGACTACATTACGGTGGATGGGCGCTTTACCAAATTTTATGGCTACCACTTTGCTCTTCTCAACCACTTCCGCCACTTCCCTATTATCTTTTCTGTTCCTTGAAGAAAATCTTGGAGGATAATAAGAAAAACCCTAATAGATTTCCTATCTTGCATACAGGGTTAATAAGATTGATTGTCGAGCATTTCCAAAACATGCCTGCCCCCACTATTCTGAATACCACTCTCGACTTTGAGAGTGACGACACGGAGCCTAGTGGCTCAGAGTATCTTCCTAACCCTAGTTCGACTAGAAAAGTCCTTAGCTTGCATGCTGGCCCTTCTGGGAAAAAAAACCCCACTCCCCTTTCTGGTAAAGCCCATGCTAAGCTTGAGCTTGATAGCCCCTCCCTTTTGAACAACCCCATTCATAAGAAACCCTAGGATAAAAGTCTTGTTTCCTATTCTGAAGAATCCTCTGATTCGGAGGAGTCTGATGCCAACAAAATTGTAATTCTGAACCTTTGTCGGACAAACATGCTGAAGATGACTCCCCTGTTAATCGTAACACTGAGAAAATTGTTCCTAATATCGATGATGAGCCCTCTCTGGATTTTCTGAACCTAGCCAAAGCCAATTCTGAGTCCCACTCCAAACTCCTGGATTGGACTTTCACTGAAATCAATGAGTTGAAAATAAAAAACTGGGCCCTTCAAAGAAAAATCGAAGATCTGGTTGCTAAAATTGCTGAGATTGAAAAGAAAGATTTGGACAGGGGGGTCCAAGGTAGCAGTAACAGAGACATTGATTCCAAGGTTGATTATATAATGAACACCATCAAGACCATCATTGAGCAAAACAACATAATGGATAGACATAATGCCATCATCATTAACACAATGGGTGAGAAGCTTGATAAAACCCAACAGGGATCTCTGGTGGTGGATCTAGAGGAAACAGAGGACAAAAGCTAGGACACGAACGCAGGCATCTCCAAAAGAAAAAGAGTCAACCTGAAGCGCAAGGTCCCCCCTACTTCTAGGATGATCCAAACTTTTAAAAAGGGTGTCAATGATATGTAGAAGCTGGAGGAGGAGACGAAGTCTATCCTCAAGATTTTGAAGTAATGGTTGGGGTTTTTGTGTCCTTTGTTTCGTCCTTTTTGGTTTAGTTCAGTTGGTTGTTGCTGATCTTTTCTTGGGCAACTGGTTTTTGTGGTTGGACTTTTTAGTCCTCTCCTTTGTTTTGTAAACTTTGTGGTTTCAGGTCCCTATAAAACCCGTTTTACCCTTTTATCAAAAACTGACGGGGGATAGTGTGTTTTCCACCAAAGGATAAAGTATTTTCCAATAGAGAACAAAAAATGCTCACATTATTTGCAATGTTGGAAAACACACTGTCCCTTATCAATTATTTCCTTATGAATTTGTAGTGTTGGAAAGAACATTGTCCCCTGTGTAAGAAAACTGGACAGAGGACATCATTATAATGTATGATTTCTAGAAATAACTAATAGAGGACAGTGTATTTTCCAACATTATTTGCAGCGTTGGAAAACACACTATCCCTTGTCAATTATTTCCACAAGGGACGGTGTTTTTTCCAAAACTGTAAATAATGTTGGAAAACACACTATCTTTGTTTTTGTTCCTTGTTGGAAAACGCATTGTCCCTTGTTAGAAAACACATTGTCCCTAACAACAGGAGACAGTGTGCTTTCCAACATTGGAAATAATTAATAGGGAACCGTGTGTTTTCCAACATTGGAAATAACTAATAGGGGACAGTGTTTTTATTTCAACAAAGGATAGAGTGTTTTCAATAGGGAACAAAAAAATGATAGTGTGTTTTCCAACAAGGAAATAACTAACAGCCTGGATAGTGTGTTTTCCAACATTATTTGTAGTGTTGGAAAACACACTATCCCTTGTCAATTATTTCCAAAAGGGACAATGTGTTTTCCAACACTAAGAATAATGTTGGAAAACACAATGTCCCCTATTAGTTATTTCTAAATAGTTATTACCTTCTTGGAAAACATAGTGTCCCTTATTGGAAAACATAGTGTTCCCTTGTTGGAAAACACACTATCCCCTATTGGAAAACACACTGTCCCTTGTCAGTTATGTAATGAAGTCCACCTTCAAATTTTAGAACAACTATTTGGTTATAGTGAAAATGACATTTCACTTTCTTGATATGATTGGAACAAAAAATGCCAACGTTGTTTAAATTGTCTACATCTCTCTCTCCCTGCCTCTATTATGATCTAGTGATAACTACTTTCAAATCTTCATAAGCATTGTGATAACCTCTCCCTCCTCCCTCTCTCTCTCACCACCTCTCTCTACCTCTCCTACCCTACCTAGATCCCTCTCTCTACCTACATCTCTCTAGTTTTTTCACCTTGCCTCTCTCTAACTACCTCTCCCTATCTCCCTCCTTCCCAAACAACCTCTCTCCATTCCTTCCTAATTCCCTCTCTCACTCTAGTTTGGAAGAATGATAAAAAATAATGTATTGACTTAAGAGATTCTTCCTTCTCTTGAGAATTTGAAATGAAAAAGGAATCTGAAGAAGTAGACCAAAGGGAATGAGATGGATAGTGTATTGAATGAAGAGATTCTTCCCATTCTTGAGAAGTTGAGGAAGGTGCATGTGCAATATGTGCAATTGGAAAATGGCAATGTAGAAGTGGATAAATTCAAGAGGTTTTGTATTGCATATGAATTTGTGCAAGTAAAAAATGTGAGAGATGATGCTATAAGTGGAGTTGAAAAAATGAAATCAAAGATTATTGAACTTAAGAATTCCATGGAACAAATACAATTGGAAATAGATGACAAGGAAAAGGAAAAATCAGATTTAAGTGCAAAAAAAGAGAATCAGTTTGGTGGAGACATGAAAGGATTATCTAAAAAGGTCAAAAAGTCTTGCATAGAACTTGTTAAAAGAAACATCTACATTCTCTAATTGTAAAGACACTCTCAATGCTGAGAAAAAAGTGGCTACAAAGCTACATAAAAGTATTTAAGAAATTGAAAAAATCTATCCAAGAAAGGGATTTTTCTATCCTAAGGGCTGATGAGGGAGTGGTTTATCTAAAGATTCTAGTAAAATATATGAAAAAATGTTAGAAGATCATGACAATGAATAGTAGGGGCTATTAATAGGTAATAGCAATGGAGATGAGGAAAATTTTGTGTTGCATCTTTTCCTCACTCTCTCTACCTACCTATGCCTTTATTCCTTCAACCTTACCTCCCTCTACCTACCTCTCCATGTCTCCCTTATTTTAGGCTAATATACATTTAAGAATGAAGACAATGTTATACTAGATTCCAAATACAACAATCTCTCCTTCCCTCTTTCTCTCCCTCCTTCTATCCCTCCCACCCTACCACTTCCTATCTCCCTCCTTACCTCTCTCTCTCTCTCTCTCCCTCTCCCTCTCAAGTCTCTCTAGCTCACTCTCCACCTTCATCTTAGGGCCCTTTCCCTCTCTCGCTCTTTCTTTCTCTTAAGTCTCTCCCACTCCCTCTCTCTCTCAAATCCTTTGGGATTTAAAACCACTACTTCAATACCATTTGATAAAGTTGTGACTAGAAAATCTATTTAAGGATTATCCAACCATACAACCAATTACATAAATTCTCATAGTATAATTTGATGACATAATAAATTAATAAAAATATGAATAATAATCATATAATTGAATTTACTATCTTGTCTTATGGGCTTAAAAAATGAGACCTCAACCTTTAATTAATCACATATACGCAACCACTATATAGAATAGAATATTTTGAGTTGATATGTGATATAATACTCTTCACAATGTACTCCTAAACTTCACCAATATTAACAAAAAATAATCTTTTGGAGCTATTAAAGAAACACCTTTGAGTGATGACCAATGATATTTATATAGAGAGTGAATCCATTTCTTATTTATACTGTAAAGAACTTATGAGGGTGATCCTTGAGAATTTAATACATGACAAAAAATAGAATAATAATTTCACTAACATACCTTAATGGTAATCAAGAATAATAATAATTTCTAAATAAGGTGCATCGTACTGTCCCCTGTCAATTATATCTTTATAAGAAAAAAAAAATTGCATACACACTATCCCCTATGTAGGAAAAGTGGATAGGGGACACCATTAGAATGTAAGATGTCTAGAAATAACTAACAGGGGACAGTGTGTTTTCCAACATTGCAAACAATGTGAGAATAACTAATAGGGGACAGTGTGTTTTCCAATAGGGGACAATGTGTTTTCCAAAATTAGCAAAAACTAACAAGGGACAATGCATTTTCCAATAGAGGATAGCGTGTTTTCTAAAAGGAGACATTGTGTTTTCCAACATTGAAAAAAACTAACAGGGGGAAGTGTGTTTTCCAACAGGGGGCAGTGTGTTTTCCAACAGGGGACAGTGTGTTTTCCAATAGGGGATAGTGTATTTTCCAACAAGGAACAAAAAAATGCTCACATTATTAGCGGTGTTGGAAAAGTGGACATAGGACATCATTAGAATGTAAGATGTCTAAAAATAACTAATAGGGGATAGTGTGTTTTGCAACATTGGAAATAACTAATAGGAGACAATGTGTTTTCTAACAATGGAAAAATGTTTGGAACAAAAAAATGCTCACATTGTTTGTAGTGTTGGAAAACACACTATCCCCTGTGTAGGAAAAGTGGACAAGGGACATCATTAGAATGTAATATGTCTAGAAATAACTAACAAGGGAAATTGTGTTTTCCAATAGGGGACAGTTTGTTTTCAAACATTGGAAATATGATTGGAACAAAAAGATGCTCACATTGTTTGCAGTGTTGGAAAACACACTTTCCCCTATGTAGGAAAAGTGGACAAGGGACATCATTAGAATGTAATATGTCTAGAAAGAAATAACTAATAGGGGACTGATTCACCATTAGTGGTGAATGAATCCCACTAAAGGTGTCTATTAGATCTATTTGCATATTCAAGTACCTTTAGTGGGATTCATTCACCATTAGTGGTGAATGAATCCCACTAAAGGTGTCTATTAGATCTATATGTAGAAATAAGTACCCTTTTTCCTAAAACAACTTTCTTGGAAAAAACCCTGATTCAAGATTGATTCATCTAGGTTGGTGAATGAGTCCCAGTTAGTCAAAAAGTCAAAATTTCTAGAATTTTAGAGCTATTTCAAGTCATTTGAAGGTTTCCCAGGTGCACTTTCTAGTTTCATAGTTTTGTATTGCATTTTGATTATCTTTCTAGGTCATTTACTAGTTGTTTGCATATCACATTGTGTTTTCCAACATTTTCTTTTCCAAGTTTATACCTTGTGGTGAGCCCTCTTTCCGAATTTCAAATCATATCCAATGATATCTTATTATCAAATCTTTTCGGTGAAGATCTCTAAGGTGTCCTTGAGTGTGGAGAGTGTGAAATTGGCTATCTCTCTTTGTACCTCTTTTGGTCAAAGTGTAGACACATCAACATTTCCATCAACCACATTTTGGTGAACCTAACTTTAGAATATCATAATTCTTATTTGGATTGTAGTTACATCCTAGATTTAGCTTGCATTAATATTTCATTGCATTTTGCATTGGTTAAATTGTATTCTAGGGTTTCAAATTTTGCATTAGTGAAAAAGCCCATATAGCTTGCATTGTTGCATTCTGAATTGTAGATTTTTTTGGGATAGGGGACTCTCATACACTTCTAGGGTTTTGTACCTAAAAGGAGAGAAGAATCCCAAAAATCTTGGTGGCGCACTCAAGAATATGCCCTTCAGATTTCAATGAAAATATGATTGAAATATGTCTAAGGGGAATGCCTTAGATACAAAGAACTGATAAAAGAGATTGAATACTAATACAAAACTAATGAAATGCAAGATGTTTGAAAACACACTATGATATGCAAAATGAACTAAAAATGCAAGTAAATTGTAATAGAAATTAATAAAATTGAAGAGGTACACCTAGAAACTAGAAATTAATGGAGAGGAGCTCCAAAATCCTATAGAAATAACTATTGAAGCTTACTGGGACACCTACACCAAGTTGTACGACTTAGTCCTATTTTGAGGAAATTCTATTAGAACGGGTTTCAAACAAAAGGGTACTGAGAACTGATGAAACCATTTTTTAGGCCTTGCAGTAGGACTAATACACTACTGATGGCGACTTAGTCCACCTCCAGATTTTGAGACATTCAAAGGTGCAATCTGTAGCTCCCACTCTGCACTTCAGCTCCTGACAGGTTTCCAAATCCAAAACCGTAGAATCTGACTTGTAGATGATCTCCAAGATTCTTGTAGGGATTTCACCTCTTTGAATGACTTTGAATTTTTTTTGACACCTTGCTCTTTCACAAATCTAAACACGGGACCTGTAAAACACATGCAATGAGGGGAAAAGTGTTAAGGGTTAGTGAATATCAGTTTGCCTTGGTCAAACCATGGTTTGGTAATTAAACCCTTGAAAATGAAATGAAATTAAAAGAGAATGATGAAATAACAACATGCAATGCTACAACTCCCCAAACCCTTGAAGTAGAAACCTAAAGATATGCAAGTAGAAGCTCCAATGGATATATGCTTGAAAATGCCTAGAATGTTGAAGTGAATGCTTGAATGCTTGATTAGAAAATTAGAGATTTTAGGAGATGAAAAATGAAAGGGAAACCCTATGTTTATACATTATTATAAAAAAATTCTCGAAAATACCACATCACACACCGACCTCAAGGCTTAGAAAATAATATCCCTCCAAAATTTTGAAATAATTTTGATTTTTGAGCCAAGTAGGACTAAGTCACCCTATTTGTGACTTGGTCCAACTTAGGCATTTTATGTGGGTGTCACAAATTAAAGTGTATTAAATTATGTTTAATAGGATTATTCTCAAAAATACACTTAAGTAGGGCTTGCAAGTGTATAATGGGGCCAATTAAGCATAAGAAAGGATCAAATTATTGATGACAAGCTTAGAAAAGTGTGAAAGTTTGTTACAAAACTTTACAAAACTCTAAAATAAGGCTTGGTAAGTGATAAAAAGGGGTTATTTTATTGAATTATATTAAAAAGGTCCTAGAAATTAGTGTGAAAGTGGGTTACAACACTTCACAACACTTTTTCAAGGCATCATAAAGTTCTTATTGATTCTCAAGGGTCCAAGACTTAATGTGAATGTGTTTACCACATTACAACATTAAATTTAGGAAAAACTAGGCCAACATCCATAACAAGGACCCAAATGAGCATGAAAAATGTCCAAAGATACATTTTTCTATGCTACATTTAGCCCCCGCTTTAGTGAGAGGATGAACCTTCTTCAAAATCACACTAAAGTAGCCAAACATGCACATCAAGAGGGATCCAAATGCACTCATGCTAGAAAAATGAGACAACAATAATCAAGAGGGATAATCAATCCCACAGTATCTAGATCCCATGGTGAACCAAACATAAGCACAAAGGAACACACATGAAAATGATGATGAAAGAATGAAAGGGAGAGAAGGAGAAGAAAAAGAGAGAGTTGAATCAAGCTTCAATCGTTTTTCCATCCTGTTGTGGATTAGATCTAGGTTGTTTGTCTAGAAAACACATACTCACTCTGAGGTGATGAAACTCATGGCTTTTCACCAAATGAGAAGGCCTAAAAGGTGTAAAACATACACTCATGGCTAGTATGCACTCACACACATCTAGGTGGCTATTAGGAAATTCATGCCTCAGAATGGGCTTCCTGCTCAACCATACCAAAGTTATACCTCCTAATAAATTTAATAAGGAACCACAAAAGAAAATGACTTTTTGAGCTTCATGAGACAAGTAAAACTTTGTATGCTTGGAGCTCATGAACAAACCCGATGGCACCATAGGCATGCAAGCTATGTAATGCAAGGTGGCCATATAACAAATGCAAAAATGCAACCTGCAAAGAATGTCCAAAGGATTCCTTCTTAGTTCATGTGAGGTCTTTAACTTAGGGAACATCGTGTCTAATGTCTCGAAGAGAGGACTGATCAAATGATAGAAAATTAACAACTTAGGGGACGTAGTGTGTCACATCAAGCCACCAAGAGGAATGTAATATGTTCAGATAGATCACGCTCATGAAGGACATCACACCTAATGTCATCCACAAAGCAAAAAATGCATTGTATGAGTCAGAAGGCTGCACTAAGAAGCAAGAAAAATAGAAAAATGCAAAATTATAATGGCAATGTATGCCCCCACTTTAAAGGAATTTCTACACACCATACCATGAGAAATTACTTTAAAGTAGAAAATGAACAATGCAAACAAGAAGAAAGACATGAGAGGCAACTTGGAAATCCCTATGCCAAGTCATATGTTTCTGAGTAAAGCTACGTCATGTGAGAGGAAAAGGAAAGGAAGAGGCGATGCCCCCAAAATGAAAAAACCAAACACATAAGGGATCTATACATTTGGGGTCGGTATGCTATTTGTTGCAATGATTTTTAGAGAGCTTGGAACTTTCATCATTCCCCAAATACATAGACCTTGAAGAATGATACAAAAGAGAGCAAAAACAAAGAAAAATAAAGAACATTTTGGGTCAACATGGAAAAGACATAGGGTGTCTCAATTCTTGGCGTCATCCCCAAAAGGAAAACACAAGCCAAATGAAAAAGTAAAGGCGAAACAAAAAGGAAAATCTTTGGGGTCAACATGAAGGATACTTGAAATGTCTCAGGAAAAAGAAAAAATAAAAGGAAATGAAAAAGAAAAGCATTTTGGGCCAGCATGAAAGAGACATGAATGTCTCAATGCCTTGCATCCTCCCCACAAGGAAAAAACAAGAAAAAGACAAAAGAAAAGGAAAAATATATGCATGACATAGAGAAGAATGAAGATACAAATAGAGGAATTTCACAAAGAGAGAGAGAGAGAGAACATCAAACAGAACATAACTGGGGAGAACATTATGCACATGCAAACACACAAAAGAAAAAGGAAAACAAAATGCAAAAGAATAGTAAGGTAAATGTGAGTCAACCATCAAGGAATTCATCCACCTCCCAATCTTAGTCTGTGTAAGTGGAAGGTGAATAACGCAGCTAACAGACAATAGAAAATGCATTACTAGGACAAGGCTACCAACTTCTTGCCCCCATTTTGTGCAAGGAAACAATGAGCCAAGGTAGGTGATGGGAAAGGTCATGTAATAGTGAGAAGGGAATTTTCTACAACTATGACATGACAACGAGTGGGAGAGTGTTTTATGGAATTATTGGATATTAATTATCACCCTAGAAATGATAGTTTTTTTTTCAATGTACGACACTCATCACTTCTATGTCCAAGAATGTGATGATATGCACAATGTGGAACATTGGAATCTTTAGGATATATTACCAACCTATTCATAAGTGGTAATAGTAGATCAGTCATTTATTTAAATGTATTTGAAATTTCCTTTCACATTTAGGTGGTGGACGAAGAGGAAGCTTTAGTTTTTTGTAACTTGTAAGGTTTCTTGCATTTGCTAGATTCACCCTTTTCTTGAATTGAAGGAGAAGGACCCGAAGTAATCCTCTCAACCTTGTCATTGTTCTCAGTAAAGGGTTACTATCTAGGGAGGAGGATATTTAGATTAGGAGGGGAATGAAAGATCACTGTGCCATCATCACAAAGCCTTAGATATTCTCTACGAGGCTTGTTGTTATGAGAGGGATCTTGTTAACCTAACCCTATTGTGTTTTCAACTTTTGGATTTTTCTCTAAGAGTTGATGGAAATCATGTTCAATTGTTGTGTCACATCCGTGTTTACTCAAAATGGTAAAACCTTGGCCATAGGATTTTGAACCATAGATTTTTGGGGTTTCCTATGGACTTTTGTAGCTCTTCTAGGGTTTTTCACCTAAAAGGAGAGAGATAGGGCCAAAAAATGCTAAGGGTTCATTCAAATTAATGTTATGTATGTTGTTTTCTAAGCTAAATGAAGTAAACTAAATGCAATTGAATGATTTAAATGAATGAATTTGAATGCAAAAATTAAAATTTAAACTATGCTGGAAAACACACCATGATATGCAAACAGTGAACTAAATGAAGAAATAATTCATATTAGAAAGAAATGAGATGAAATAGAATGCAACTAGGTAATGTTTGATGATTCTAGAATGTTTAGGATGCCAACTGAAATCACTAAAATTTCATAGTGGGACTCATTCACCCAGGGAGGAGAATTAGTCCTCTTATTGGTGAAAAAGTGTCAGAAACTAGTTTCTAACTGTCGGGATCTAGAATTTGAAAAAAATTAGATTTCTAGTCCTAAGGTGGGACTCATTCGCCACTTGTGGTGAATCAGTCCTTTGCCAAAATTTTGAAAAATCAGGAGACAACTCTGCAACACTAGATCTGGAAATCTCTGATTGTTAAGTTGTTGAAGTCAATTTTGTAGGAAACTTATAGAAAACCTTCTCCAAGCTTAAAATATGAATGAGTTGACTTGAAGCACCTAGTTCAATTTTTTACTAATCTTGAACACCAAAAATCTTGTTAAATATACACACCTAGTTCTACAAACACACATGCAATAGGGGAAAAATGGTTGAGGTTTAGAAAATAGGGGTTTTCCTTGGTCAAACCCAACTTTTGGTAATCAAACCCTTAATGAAATAATGAAATGGAAGAGAATCATAAACTAGTAACATGTAATAGCTATCAACTTACCAAATCCTTGATAATGCAAGTTTGAAGTAGTGTCAATGGATGCTCCAAAATGCTTGAATGATTGAATATGATGTGTGAATGTTGGAGAATTGTAGGAGATTATGGGGGATCATGTAAAATGAGGTGAAAATCACATATTTATACACACTTATGCCTTAGTTAACCATTCATACCTCATCATAGGGCGACACCAAGTGCTTTTGAATAAAAACCCAAAAGAAAAATTTAAAAAATTGAATTTGGAGCCAAGGGGGACTCATTCGCCACGCATGGCGAATAGGTCCCACCTAGGACCTAAAAATAGGTTTCGGGAATTAACTTGTATTTAATGTTGTTTTTCGGGCTTACATTTAAAAATACACTTAATTAAAGTATATGAGGGCATAAAGGGGCCAAATAAAGCATGATAAATGGATAAATAATGAAGTTGTGCCTAGAAAAGTGTGAAATATTGTTACAAGACTTTACAACACTTCAAAATAGGACTTGTTTAGTGATGAAAAGGTGATTTTTAGGTAAATTGTAATGAATAGAAGAATGTAGAAATGCCTTACAACACTTCACAACACCTTCACAAGACATCATTATTTGAATTTTAGTACCTAAATATGCATATTCAAGCCATGTTACAACATAAAATCAGAGAAAAATAGATCAAAACACCATGAAACAAGACCTAAAAGGCCATGAAAATGACAAGGGTCCATTTTTCTACGGCATAGTTTCTTCAAGGTTGATTGGAGTACTAGTGAATTTTTTATCATAAAATGGTTGAGTGGTTGTTTGTTTAGAAGAACTAGGTTCACCTTGTGTAGGGAACTTGGGTTCGTTATTTGTTTCAGGATGTAAGTAACCAAACTTATCAGAAGGTGGTAATATAGGAAGGTCTTGTTGTTTCCTGGATGGATAAAATGATGAATTAGCTTCAAGGTTTTCAATTCATTCATTTAGGAACTTATGCATGCTACCATAATCTTCTCCAATGATGTTAGTTCATCATGAGGACATTCATGAGGAGTTGAAGGAGCATGTAGAAGTTCAATGTCATTAGG
Source organism: Sequoia sempervirens (assembly GCA_007258455.2). Lineage (NCBI taxonomy): Eukaryota > Viridiplantae > Streptophyta > Pinopsida > Cupressales > Cupressaceae > Sequoia > Sequoia sempervirens. The sequence goes on along the minus strand of VDFB02271358.1, from coordinate 13,947,468 downwards.
ATTAGTTCCAAAGGCACGGCTTGGCATGTCAACTAGGGATTTTAATGACATCCAAAGCTTATTAAAACACATATAAATGATGCAAATGAATGAAGGAAAAATAATGTGCAAGAAACATAAAATCTAGAAAAGTAACATAAATGTAACCAAAAAAAAAATGCAGAGAATAAACTAGAAATGATAGAAATTGCAATGTACAATGTGTAATTGGACTAAGTTGCCTAGGGTGGCAAATGAGTCCAGGTAGTGATTTCTTTTTAATTTTCAGAATTTTCAAATTGATTTTTATGCTTTTTAGATTTTTCATATACAGATATAATATGAATATGCAGAATTTTGTTGATTTTTAATGAAATGAAATACAAAATTGCAAGCTAGATGAGCTTTTCACTAATGCAAATTTTAAAACCCTAGGATGCAAATTAAGCAATGCAATGCTAATGTAAACTATTATTAGGATGTAAATGCACTTGAAATCAGAAATATAATGTTCTAAATGTAGTTTCACCAAAATGAACTGTAGATTTTTGGGATAGGGGACTCACTTACACTTTTAGTGTTTTGCACCTCAAAGGAGAGAGGAATCACAAAAATATTGGTGGCTCACTCAAGAATATTCCCTTGAGATTTCAATGCAAAGATGATTGAAATTTGTCTAAGGGGAATATCCTAGATACAAATAAATGATAAAATATATTGAATACTAATGCAAAACAAATGAAATACAAGATGTTTGAAAACACACTTTGATATGCAAAATGAACTAAAAATGCAAGTAAATTGTAACAAAAATTAATGAGATTAAAGAGGTACACCTAGAAACTAGAAAGTGATGGAGAGGAGCTCTAGAATCCTATATAAATCACTTTTGAAGCTCATTGGGACACTTATGCCAAGCTGGGTGACTTAGTCCTATTTCAAGGAAATTCTACCATAATAGGTTTCAGAAAAAAAAGGGTACTCAAAACCATAGAAACAACTTTTCAGGCTTGGCAGTGGGACTAATTTTCCACTGATGGTGACTTATTACACCTCTATATTTTGGGGAATTCAAACATGCAATCTTTAGCTCCTAATAGGTTCCTAGATCTGAAACTAAAAAATTTGACCTGTAGATGATCTCCAAGCTTCTTTTAGGGCTTTGACCACTTTTAATGACTTTGAAAAATCTTTGAAACCTTTTCACACCTTTCTCTTTGAAAAATCTATACACAAAACCTGCAAAACACATGCAAAGATAGGAAAAGGTGTTAAGGGTTAGTGAATAGTGGTTTGCCTTGGTCAAACCCCAATTTGGTCATTCAACCCTTGAAAATGAAATGAAATGAAAAGAGAATGATGAATGAACAACATGAAATTATAGAACTCACCAAATCCTTGAAGAAGAAATCTAAAGATATGTAAGTAGAAGCTCCAATGGATGTATGCTTGAAAATGCCTCCAATGCTAAAGTGAATGATTGAATGATTGATTAGAAAATTAGAGATTTTAGGAGTTGAAAAATGAGAGGAAAACCCTATATTTATACATGATTATACAAAATTTCCTAAAAATACCACATCACAAGCTGACCTCAAGGCTTCGAAAATAATATCATGACAAAATTTTGAAATAATTTTTATTTTTGAGACAAGTGGGACTAAGTCATACCTATTGGTGACTTGGTCCCACTTAGGAATTTCAAGTGGGTGTTATGAATTAAAGTTTATTAAATGATGTTTAATGGGATTATTCTCAAAAATACACTTATGTAGGGCCTGTAAGTGTGTAATGGGGCCAATTAAGCATAAGACATAGTTAAATTATTGATGACAAGCCTAGAAAAGGATGAAAGTTTGTTACAACACTTTGAAACAAGGCTTGGTAAGTTATAAAAAGATGTTATTTAAGTGAGTTATATTAAAAAGGTCCTAGAAAACTGTGAAATTAGATTACAACACTTCACAATACTTTTGCAAGCATCATAAAGTTCTTATTGATTCACAAGGGGTTCCAATACTTAATGTGAATATGTTGACCACATTACAACATTAAATCTATGTAAAAATAGGCCAACATCCATATGAAAGACCCAAATGAATGTGAAAATGTCCAAAGATACATTTTTCTATGCTAAACATTCAAATTCATTGAAAATTAGTGAAAATTTGTATTTACATCTTAGGCTCACATCGTACAGTATAAGAAACATAAAAATCAGTCAAAAAAATCTTTAAAATATAAAAAAAAATCCCTACTAGGACTCATTTACCACCCTACATGAATTAGTCCCAGTAAGAATTTTTCATTACTATTTTCAAAATTAAATCACCAAATTTTAAGCTTTTGTTTGTTCTCAATACATTTTTGTTTTCATTTAGTTGCTTTTTGTTACATTAAAATAATTAGAAATATCATTCTTTACATTCATGGAAATTATGGATAGCATTAGATTTTTGCAATTTTCATTTTCAGCATTAGTTCCTAGTGTACTTAGATTAGATTCATTAGCAAACAAAAAAAAAACTGAAAAACATCAAAATTAACAATTCTAAAAATGCTTAAATTTAGAGAAAGCACAGCATCCAAACCTTTTAGTAGTGATGAATTGGATATGTTAGATGAATCCCTTAAGGAATTCCTCTCACAAGGATCATCCACTAAGGTTTTTCATGAAAAAACCAAACCAAGCGAACCTAACTTAACCCTTGAGCCTTTTAGAAGTGATGAATTTGACATATTAGATGAAGCTCTTCAGGGCTTGATCTTGTAAATCCCATCTAGTAAGGCTTTTTGTGTAACACCGAAAACAAGAGAAGTCACCATGATTCAATCTCAAATTATCCTTACCCACCTTCATACAAGCCTGAACCTAAAAATAATCTTGATTTTATTGTTTATCCACCTAAGAATGATGTCTTGTAGCAACCAAATCACAATACTATTTCCCACACATATAACACTAGAAATAATCCACAACCACAACAACCAACCTCAACAACTTTACCTTTTCTTAATCCCATATTTCCTAGAGCTCCTTGTTTTCCTTTGAATACTAGGAATGAGTATGATCTTGATAAACAACTTAAGAATACTCCTACAAAGATATCCCTATGGGACTTAATCTAGAATTCACCAAACTATCACACTATGCTTCAAACAGCCTTACAACAAGTAGTATTCCCTCTTGGTATCAATGAAAATGATGTGGCAGCTCTAATACAAGGAATGAATATAGTTAATTTAGACATTACCTTTCACCAACATGAGCTCCCTCCCTTGGAATTGAGAAAGAAAAATGTGGCCTTTATGATAATAGCCCAATTCAATCAAATAGGCATCAAAAGGATCATTGTTGATAATGGCTCAACCCTTAATATGTGCAGTGTGAAACTCTTAGATAGATTGCATGTGGACAAATCAAAAATTGAACGTGACTCCTTATCAATTAAAGAATTTAATAATTTTAGGAAGAAATCGCTCGGTATCATGACTTTACCTATTATAGTTGGAAAGGCTACCTTACAAACTCCCATTCATGTCATGCCTCATGACCTTTCATATAATCTTATTTTAGGAAGACCATGGATTTATGAGATGCATGAGGTGCCTTGGACCCTTCATCCTATCATGAAATATGTCTATAACAACAAGGTATACCAAGTTGAAATAGATCCTAAGCTTGAAAGTTGCTTGTCAACTTGAAAAAGGAACAACAAGCCCTTTGTGTACATTGATTCCAACATCCAACATAGAGCCTATAGAGGTTGATAAGCAAGAACAAGAAACATTTTCCAAATTATTGGATGGTGATTAGGGTTCCTTGGAGTTTACATCTTCATTTATGGGAGAGTATATAATCACATGAAAAAGAGGATGAAGAGAAAGAAAAACTAGTGGTCATGTCAACTTAGAATTTGGAAGAACCCTCACCAACATCTATTTCATCTACTTTGAAAGAAATTACAAATTACACAACTAAATTTGATGAGATAGATTATCAACAACCACCAAACCCAATAGAAATGGAATAAATTTATTGGAGAGGTTATGAGCTAGTGAAAAAAAGGGTTACAGTGGTAAAGGTTGTGGAAAGAAAGAGCAAGGAAATTGAGTTCCTATAGAACCTAACATGCAAGAGGCAAAGACTGGTTTGGGTTACTCTTTTTCTAAGACAACAAAATCAACCAAAATACCATTGCTAAACATCAACACTATCACATGCAATCTGAGAATTGACCTCACCATGAAGCATCCTGAATTGCTTGACATGAATTTACCACCATCATGGGAGCACTTTGAAAATGATGAAGCCTTGAAGAAAATGTTTGGAGTTTATGAGAAGTCCTCTTATCCTACTCAAAAGGAAAAATTCACATGTGATATGATTAGTACCATGCAAAAAGATTTAGACAACGAAAGTAATGAGCAAGACATAAGTGTGGAACAATACAACCCTAAATTCCCTAAGTCAAATGCACTTCCATCAAGAGATACAATTTGTATACCAATGGATATAAATGATAAAAATAAAATCATTAATATAGGGAACTGCCTCAATGATGAAGAACAAGAAGACATTACAACCTTGCTCCATGACTTTCCCAAAATTTTAGCTTGGAAATATTTAGATATGCTAGGAATAGATCCAAAGATAGTAACACACAACATTGTCCTTGTTGAAAATGCTCAGCTCGTTAGATAAAATATACTAAAGATGAATCTTAAGATAGCCTTGCTTGTTAAAGGTGAACTTGAAAAAATCCTTGATGCTGGTTTCATAAAACCTATAGATTATTCTCCTTGGATCTCAAATATTGTCGCAATTGTAAAAATTGACAATCATATTAGGATGTGCATGGATTTTTGGGATTTAAATAAATAATCTTTAAACCAATATTTTCCCCTTCCTAATATAGATATGATAGTGGACTCAACTGTAGGACATGCTTTGTTGTCATTCATGGATGGATTTTCTGGATACAATCAAATCTTCATCAACCCTCAAGATCAATATAAGAAAATAGTCAACAATTTGGGGAACATTTTGTTGGGATATGATGCCTTTTGGATTAAAGAATGCAGCTGCAATCTATAAAAGAGTTATGACACTGATATTTCATGACTACATACCTATGATTTTGGAAGATTATGTTGATGATATCCTCACTAAATATTTTAAAAGAAAAGACAATGTGAATGTACTTCAAAAGATCTTTGAACGAATGCAAAAATACATGATACTAAATCCAAAAAAATGTGTCTTTGTTGTAGATAGGGGAAAAATTTTAGGGTTTATCATATCTCATAGAGGCATTGAGGTAGACACAAAGAAAATTGATGCTATAATCAACATTCCACCTCATAAAAACATTTCACAATTTCACACATTACAAGGAAGAATCCAAGCTATCTGCCATTTTGTAGCATCTTTAGCTAACTGAACATTACCATTCACACATCTTTTGAAAAAGTATGTGCACTTTGATTAGAATGCAGACTGACAATAGGCTTTTGATAGTTTGAAGGAATACCTTGCAACTCCACCCATTTTACAACCCATTATTCAAAGAAAACCATTCATATTTTATATAGCAACATTAGTTGATGCTTTCGCAACACTGTTGGCTCAACAAGATGAAAACAGTAAAGAACATCCTATTTATTATCATAGCAAAACCTTGATAGATTATGAGAAATGATACACAATGATTGAAAAATAGTGTTTGGCACTTTTATTCACTAGCAGTAAATTGCAACATTATTTATTGAATACAAAAATACAATTCATGACAAAATTTGACCCTCTCAAACATATTTTTAATAAAATTGATTTATCAGGATGTCTAGCTAAGTGAGTAATGTTGTTGACTAAGTTTTACCTAAAGTTTGTTTCACAAAAAGAAATCAAAGGTCAAGCTTTGACCAACCAATTAGTTGACGCTCCTTCCCATTTGGTATTACCTAGCAATGTCTCTTTCCCCAATGATAATGTGATGAAAATCAAAACTGATACATGGGAACTATATTTTGATGGATCTAAGTGTAGAACAGGCTCCAATGTTGGGGTTATACTAATCTTGCCCACAAGAAATCCTATTCCCTTGTCATATTGGTTAAACTTCTTAGGTACAAAATAATACCACTGAGTATTAAGCTTTGCTTGTTGGACTATGTGTTTCTTTAATATTGGGTGCCAAAGAAATTAAAATGTTTTGGTGATTCAAAATTAGTAATAAAACAAATAAATGAAACATATCAAGAAAAGCATGACAAATTATGAAAATAGAAGGATCTCACAATGAATTTGTTAGAGAAGTTTGAATCATTTATCATTGACAACATCCCACAAAAAGATAATCGACATGCAAATGCAATGGCAAGTGTAGCCTCTCTTATATCACCTCAAGATCCTTCAAAATATTTCACATTTACTATTCACCCAATCATGAAACCTTCGATCGATGACAAGACAGAAGAAGTGTTCACAAAAACTGAGCAAGAATTTAGTGAACGGTATGATACAATACTTAACTATTTGAAAAATGATACCTTTCCTGAGCCGACAACCAAAAAAATTAGAGCCCACTTGTGAAAGCTTGCATCTAAGTATATATAATTCTCGTCGATGTATTGTATCGTAAATCATTATGTGGTCTCTTACTAAGATTTCTAAAAAAAATCCAAGATCCCCACAACACTTGAACAAGCTCATGTAAGTGCTTGCAGTGGCCATTTTGGAGGAAAAACATTGGTTCAAATACTTATCTCCATTGGGTACTATTCGAGATACATGGAACAAGATTGCTTTGAATACAATAGAAAATGTCGTAAATGTCAAGAGCATAACATTTTAATTCATGCTCTTGCTTATGAAGTTTGACATCAAGTCTCAATATGGCCCTTTCCAGTTCGGGGGTTACAAATTATAGGAAAGATATCACCCCCTTCCTCCTTCAGACATACATTTATAACTACCGCAATTGATTATTTCACAAAATGGGTAGAAGTTGATGGACTTCAAATTTTTTCTCCTTGCTTTTTACTCATGCCCTGCCTTATGTCTATGGTCTTTCGTGATATTGGAAAAATTTTAAGGGTTGGGGTTTTAGCTTTTCCTACATGTAAAACCCTTGTGTTATTTTACACCTTGGTTGAGATCTATCTCGCTGTTAATTTTGGAGGGATTTTAAAACATCTTATGTCCTCACGGTTCGTCTAGGCCTAGTCCCTTTGGTCTTAATATTTTATTTCCTCCACGGGTTTTCTTTTCCTGAGTCCTGGTTGGCCCTGTGTTTCACGTTTTTCAAAACAACTTATGTCATTGTTTTCCATCTACCTAGTGATGTCTTGTTGTCCTTTAATGAATGTTTTATTTTGCAGAGGTATGAAATTCGCACTACCGTTGATCATTTTCCTTCAAATATCAATGGTTTCCCGCCATCCCGTGATCAGAAATTGTTGGAATGCGATATCGCGAGTGGGCACCATTTGTCCTATCTAGGGGATCAAATTTGAGTGACCATTGATCGACTGTCCTTTGATCTGAGTCATTCCCCGCCATCCGGCAATGGTGCTTTGGTTGATTATGAAATCACAGGCGGGCACCACGTGGATTTCCTTGGTGAGGACGATGGAGATAAGTTTTTATTCCATCGATCAATTATTCTTAGAGATCAATGGTTGTCCGCCATCCCATGATCCAAAATTACAAGATCACGATATCACGAGCTGGCACCACATGTCTCATTCGATGAAGCCAAAAGAATAAAGGAAACACTATCCGGCCTTAAATGCATTAAAAGGCGGGTTAGTAAGGTGCTCTTAAGATGCACGTGCACGAATATGCTATAATCTTGATGGAAAATCTGCTCGAGGGTTAATGATAAGGTTGGTGACTGCATTGAAGAAACGAGATCACAGATGTTCAAGATCAACGGTTGTGTGACATCACGCGATCAGAAGTTGTAGGATTGCAATATCGTGGGCGACTGCCATGTGGACTTCCTTCACATCATATGGTATAGTGGGCCCCTTATTTCCATGTTGGCGATTGTGTTAGCATGTTTTGAAGGTGGTCATCGATGATTTGATCAAACTGAAGAATCGACGCCTTGAATTTAAATCTGCATGAAATATGGTTGGAGTCATTCATGCAGTGCACAATTAAGCTTTAATGGCAGATGAGACACTTATTGGCATGATTTGATCTACATAAAATCAATTTTACAACTTTGTTTGTATCACAAAGCATTCAACTATATTGCGGAGCAGTTTCAGAGCCGAAGGTGGAATTGTGAGTTTCTGCAGCTAGAATTTGGGAACTCTGTGAACAAAGCCAATAGTTTATTTTTTGTGCCTCCCACTCATTCTGTACTTGAATTTGGGAAAGGATTAGTTGTGTTTGTCAGTGAGTTTGTTGATAAACATGTTAGGGCTATAGTTTAATTATAGATTGTGAGAAATTGTAGTATTTTGTTCTGTAATTTCCTATCTCTAGTTAGTCCTAGCTAATTGAAGTGTAACGTTATAAGGAAGCCCTAGTTTTTCGGAGAAGGCACCACCAAAGAAGTATTTTGGCCAAGTTGATTATTTAAAAAGAAACCTGTATGATGATTTCATGGATCAATTTCCCTTCTCAATGAATGATAGGAGGAATGGATTGATTCTAATGTGAGGAAAATCCTGGGGGAAGGGTTAATATACAATTACTCAAACATCGTTGATGCTAGGGTTCCCCTCATAGATTTGGAAATGTTCAGATTATGCTATAGATAGAGGAATTTGCCTCACCCTTTTTCAAATGGATGGATGTATGATATGGGGAAGCTAGTGGTACCAAATGTATTCCCTAATGTAGACCTTCTTTGGGTAGTTGCTGCAAGATATGACCTTGTCACACGGATAATCAGGGGTAATGATGGAAAGGTTATGTTGAGTGTTAACAAAGAATAGGTCCAACAGATTTTTGACTTGAGTGAACCAAGTGAAGACTTGGTTCCTATCAATCTTGAGGAAATGAAGTAGGAGTATGCAAAGTTAAATTCTCTTTTTAGAGCAAGGTTGCTTCCACCTCATCTGGCTAGGGCAGGAGGTTCAAAATTTCATATCAGCCCCAGTAACTAAGAACCTTTCAGATTAAATTTTTTTGCAAACCATTTCCTGGCCACTTTTTATTCATTGTGTCAAATTTTAGGTTTCAGTCCTGGTGCGCTAATGCCCATTGTATACATGTTCATGGGGGTACAAATACAACACCCTAACTTTTCAGTGACCTATGACTTCGCTTCTTTCTTGGATGAGGGGATACATGCAGGGTTGTCAAAGCTATAGAAAAATAATACCGACACTCAATTCTTTTGGTATTATATTTTGATGCATATGTTTTTGTTTAAGCATGCTGAATTCTTCTCTGAGAAGATGAAATTGAGGCAATCGGTTGATGGAGAGATTGTCAATACAAATATGGGCTGCAGATTTAACGTGCAATAAGGAAAGCACTAGTTATGTGCAATTTGATAATTTTTTTGCTTCCAGATTAAGGGCTAGATTGATGGTAAATGTACCTAGGATCCTTAAGGAATTACATGATTTCCTCAAGCCAAAGGGGAGGAAGCCAGAATTGAAGGTTTACCATAACTGGGGTGACATTATCCCATACCCAGTCAGCAGTGTTTTGAGAGTATATGGTTTTCAGGGAACCCCTCATATACTGCCATACAATGTGCCACCAAGAGTGGGGATTGTTAAAGCTATGTGGCAGATAGGTTATATTCATGAGGACAACCTCACTAGAAGGGGTAAGGGAACATTTTTCCTTGATTATACAGTGGTGTCTGATTTTGCATTTTCAAAGGGAGGCTGGGTGCATTTTGAGAAATTCTTTGATGATTACCATTTGGGGTGTGGACCAAAGCAGAAGAATGATCCCGAGGGTTTCTTTTCCCTTTTCAGACAAAGAATAAAGGCTGGAAAATTTGTGCATGATTTAAACTTTCCTGGGGACCTAATGAGAAATGAATTTGATTTGAATAGACAAGAGTTGAATAAAGAGAAATGGATAGCTTATAGTAAGCTATTAGATGTAGTGTAAAAAATGGATCCCAAGCATGATCCATTGTTGGAGTTCAGTCCCCACCGTAAGAAAAATGATTTTCTGATGGAGAACTTCAAAGAGATTATGGGCACTTTGAGAACAAAAAAGGTAAATTTAGAATTGAGTCTAGGTGTACAAGAAAAAGGTACCAGACCAATTGAAACAAGGCCACCATATGAGCCTATAAAAATTTGGCCCATTTACAGAAGGAAAAAGGATAGTAGTAGTGATGAAGAAGAAGTGAACAGAAAAGGAAAGAAAATTATGAAGGTTCCTCCACAACTAGGTCCAAAATTAAAAGTTCCTGCGGCAATCAAAATCATTGATTTAGAATCATCACCAAAAGATAGTCCCCCATCACCACCATCTGAGCCGAACCCTAAAAGGAAAAGAATTGATCAACCACATGAGGATTTGATGGATGAGATTATTCTTACTGATTAGGACATTTAGGCTGGTATGCCTTCCCCTCCTAGATTAGTTGAATTGGTTTTATCTAATTTAGATATGATAGGTAAAAGTGTACAAGATGCAAGAATGGAAGCATGCAAGGAGTTTCTAGATGACAATACATTTGTAAAACCTCATGTATTCTTGCAATTGGTATGGAGGATGAAGTTTGAAGAATATGAAGATAAATGTAGGCAGAGAAGAGAATTAAGGCTTGACAAGTCAGACCAAGAGAATGATGAGGAGGTAAAAGCTGAATTAAAGGAAGAATTCAAGAACATCACTCCTGAAAAAGGAAGAAAATTGGTGAGTTAGGCTGGTGTATTGATTCTACCTGAGTGGGACATTGTAGATGCAGTAGCCTTTAATGCTATTATGAAGTCCAAGAATCCCTATCAAGACTCTAAAGAAGAAGTCAATGCAGCATTGCAAAACTCTGCCTTCAGTGAGGAATATGAAACTTTGGAAATTTGGGCATTGGCCCCACAAGGGAGAAAACCAAATGTTTTTTATATTAATCCAAATTTCAGAGGAGGATTAATAATAAAGAGAGCTTCAGAGACCTCAACCATCAAGGCCACTAATTTGACTGTGAATGTTGCCAAATTGGCCCAAAAGACTGCTGAAAGGGAGGAGGCTGAAAAGAAAAGCCTAATGCAGAAGTATAAACTTTTGATTGAAGAATACAAATAGATGCAACAGAGGAATGTTGAGTTGGAAACTGAGGTGGAAAGGTTCATGTATAGATAGATTAGGGAGACATCAAGTGCTCCAGGGACCAGTACATTACCTTCCACAGTAGGGTCAGTGCCTCCTACTTCTCCAATTGTTTCCACACCAAGATCTCCCAGTCAGAATACCGCCCTCACCCCTTCTTTAGAGGAAATTTAAGAAGAAATGGAGTGCTCTGTTGATCCCACAAAGAAGCAGCTCTTGCAAAAAATTGATGAATTGTAGGCATCATTAAAGGTAAATGAGGAGGGATATCTTTTAAGGAAAAAAGAGATTGTTACTACTATTTTGAGGCATTTAAATGAAAGGGTTGATAGTAAATTACTATCTATACATTCTTTATATTCTTTGCTGTTAGATGCAATAAATAATATTGATAGGGATCAAGAGGTAGTGATACCAATAATTGAAAATTGGATCCCTAGGGCTAGTGATCTAGATATCATGTATAAGGCCTCAAGGTTTGATATAAATAGTAGGCCCCAATCATTAAAGCCTACTCATGTGTTAGTAAAATCATTGCAAGGTTTTCAGACCTTACCAGATGACTTTAGTAGGAAGATTAGGGAGTTGGTGAACAATTTCAATGATTGGGGTAACACATTGTTACCTGATATAATTCATAAGCAAGGGAAAATCAGGTCACTCCAACAATGGCAGGATCAAGCAAGTGACCTCAATGATCAAATTAATTCAATTTGTGATGACTCAAAATATGATTTCTTGGTGACCTGTATGGATAAAATCATTAGTACCAGCTTATTTTTGGAATCTTCTGAAAGGGATGCAAATCAAGTAGCGGTAAAATACACACCTTATAATGCCATGGTGGATGAGGTAATTAATTTTGACTGGACGACTAATGAAGAATACTAGAAATTGGTAACTAAATATTTGACTGAAGAAGAGTAAAAATAATGAACTACTAATAGGTGGTAGATCAGATTTTGCGATTACAATGGTTCCAATTTTTTATTGATGGCATTCTAGGCACGAGTTTCTTGTGGTTTTTGCTACAACTTTCCTCAGCTGACATGATGGACGAGAATATTCTCTAAGGTGATGGTTGTTGTAACAATTTTTGGAATATCACTAGGTGCTCCAATTGGTTGGTGACATGTGTACTTTCTGGCCCGATGCTTGTTTGCTCCTTCATTTTCTATAAGAAGGATTTCAAGGCCAGAAGTATGGGTTAGCAAGTTAGACTATTTTTGTCGAGTCTAGGTGAAGTTCCAAAGAAAATTGTAAAGTACGATGATTTTAGAGAGAAATGCAATTTAGGTTTTGAGTCATTCTATAATAGGTTTTGAGTTCATAAGGATTTAATGTTGTATAACAGTACTAGCATTTGAGTTGAAATGATAAATTCAATCTCATGTCTCTCCATTATACATGCATATCCGACTTTGAATGAAATAACTAAGGGTTGTTTTATCCATCTCACTGTTGTGGTGTGTATGATTCTATTTTAGCTTTAATTCAAGGAATTAATTAAAATTCTTGAATGGGATTATAGCAGATATGTTTTGTATAAGGATTTGATAAGTAGTATTGGGTTAGAATACATACTGATGAAATTGTAATGAAATATTGTCAGGGATCTTATATGTCATGTATTAAATCTGTCATAGACCTCTAGATGCTTATGAATTTGACTCCTTCAATGGATATATGGAACTAATCTAAGTTGTAATTATTCATGTAGTTCAATATTTTTTTTTCTTTGCCTAGAGCTTACTACAAACTGCAAATCAAGGACTATCTTATACAATGGATTGTGTTTAGTTATCTCATACTCCACATAGTTGATATTGTCTATGAACAACCAATTCTAGTGGATATTATTTTATCATGTTGAGCTATTAAGTGAGATTATCTTCTATTGTTAATGTCATTAATAATAATGGTGCAGAGGTTGTAAACAAATTAAGGGATCACCCTCCCAAGTCTTGCAGAGCCTGAAGTGTAGGAGGCCTTTTGAAGTCCTCATTAGTTGGTCAAGGTCCTTCGAGTTGCCCTTGATTGGGATTGGTGATTCCATAGGTAGATTAGAAGACCAACCTAGTTACATTGTAAAGGGAACCAAAAAAATGGCGACTCTACTAGGGAGCTAATTATAAATATTTCTTGTCAGTGTGTCGGTTGTCCATTTTGCATAGAGTTTTCATAATATTTCTATGATTTGAAGGTTGAGCCTAAAATTCTATGTTATGTTTGTCCACTTCTTCTATTTTCATAAGTGTTAAGAGTTATGTTGTAAAGAACTTTTGTGTGTTGTCAGTACGAGGTTCCAAAGGTCATTCATGAAGAATCATCTGTAACAGAAATTGGAAGGTGAACTTCCCAAAGCGAAGAAGAAGGACTGGATAAAGAAAAGACCATAATCTAGTAATGTTGCTCCCGCATCACAGGACTCTGTACACCAAGGTACAAGTAAGATTTTACACCCTATCCCTAAGAATCTTGAAGAGGTGTCTAGAAATTATGAGTCAGATAGTGGTGGATTTTTTGATTCATTATTTGCTACACCGATTCAAGAAGATGTGACATGTCAGAATAAAGGGCTTGTTAGTATCAAATATGTTGAAAAGAGAAGAGGTAGGAGTAGAATTTGAATCCATCATAGAAAATGGACCAATGATGTGCCTCCTCCTCTTGCTAAAAATGATGTAAACCCTTTATTGTCTGAACATGTACTATAAGAGGTCAATCTAATAGACCTAGATGATACATTAGGTTTAGAGGTGACTTTTCCTAACCCTGATGATTTTTTTGGAGACATTAATTCTTCGAGGCAGTAAATCCAAAAGCAAGCTGAGTTCAAGAAGAATAGAGAAAGAGAAAGAGAAGATGAGTTGAGGAATGTTGTGATTGAAAGGGAAAGGTTGATGAGATAGTTGGAACCCATGAAGCTCCTAAACCAAGATGAACCTAAACCAAGTGTTAAGGGTTTGGTTGTACAAAAGGTTGCTAATAAGGAAGCAAAACCTATGTTTAAAGAAAACCCTGGAGCTCCTAGTGAGGATAACTGAAAACCCAAACCTGTCGACCCAAAAACTTCAAATCATGATAAGTCTCAACCAAGTAATACCAACCCTAAGCCTGTCGTGGATAAGGGAAAACAAAAAGTTGAGGGGATTAAAATAAAAGAGAAGGTGACTCCCCATTCCACTCAACAAGATCTCCAGCCACATGTGTCATCTCAAACAAAATCTTCCTTAGAAAAGGCTAGGAAGGAGAGTGAAGCTCTGGCAGAAGAGTTGGAGAGAACAGAGATTAATGTTGCAAATGTAGAAATGAAGAGGAAAATAAGTTTCCTAAAGATGTCAAACATGGATGAGGCTACACAAGCTGCAACCTCATCAAGTCACCAAGATGTTTTAAAGGGAGGTCCTAAAACTAATCCAGACCCCACCATAAATAACTCTAGCCTGAAGACTCATGCAAATAGGTCTATAAATCCTAGTCAGGATGGTTCTAGAGTACAAGATTTAGGGTCTGGTGTTGATCCTCAGATGAATGAAGGATTATTTCAACAATGACCTATATAGTTGGAAAGGTATAGGCCATTATTCTTTGATGGTATCCCTAGTTATCCATATCCCATCCGTGCTGACTTGAGAGAAAAGATGAATAGGTTTGCTAGTAATAATGTTGTGACAATAGAGGAACACTTGAAAGCTTTTATAGATATGCTAAATGATTATGAGGTAGAACATGAAGATGTTGTAATGAAATTGTTTGTACAGTCTCTGGTAGAAGATGCAAGGATTGGTATAGAGGTCTACCTAATGCTAGTATCAGTTCATGGGATGAGTTTGAAAAGTGTTTCAAGGAGAAATAGGGTATGTGCAGGATCATCATGGAAAAAATAGGCCCTTAAGTGGCAAAAGATTCAGAAAAATTAGAGTTAGACAACTTGACATAAAAATTTAAATAAGTTATAGATATATTATTTCAAAAATATGTAAGAATGGAATCTATAGAAAATTGAATGTAGTTTCTAAACTACTAGGTTTGTTTACAAAAATAAATCTATTTGGTGAAAAATTGAAATTTCAATGTAGTGGTACTTAAATGTCTGTCTGACCACCCTAACCACAATAAAATGATAATATTTTTTTATAATATTTTAGATATAAATAGAGGACTCATGCCCCAATGTGATGCATATTTTTTTGTAATTTTTTCCCAAGCAAATAATTAATTATGATTTTTTTATTACAATTTTTTTTAAAATATAAAAACTCATATGTCTGACCACCTTAACTTGGTCAAAAATTCATCAAATTCAAATTTTCTTTTTTAAATCCTATAGTATTTGAAGCATAGAATGTGACGCATGTTTTGGATTCAAAAAATGTGATACCGTTTGAAAGCTATAGATGTTTTTCAATTAACCTATCAATCAGAATGTTAGTCATAATTTGAATAGAAAATGAATAATAATTACTTATTAAATTCAAAGTAAAGCATAATTTATATCGGTGGAAAGTTGAGAATCTCCTTTAAAAACCCTTTTCGTTTCATCAATTTTGAGTAAAAACATAGTCGTCAGCCAAATACCCATCATATTGCCACTTTTTGGCCCATCATGATCCTGCACATACCTAGTATGGTGATAAAAATAATGCTAGTTTTATGTTAAATGAATTTAATAACATCAAGAAGTTGTTGAATGAGCCTATGGCAGTTTAATTTAAGATTTCAAAAAGCAATGTATAAATTGTTTCAATTTTTGAGGCTTGATGAAAATGTTTGTTTAACTACATATTTCAATGCTTTTGGTGCTAAAATGGCCTATCTCCTCATAGATAAAGACCCGTAGATTATGAGGGATGCATTTAGGCTCGCTATAAATATTGAAAGTAATAGAAGAGATCCTGGGAAGTATGGTAGGAGAGAAGAACCTACACTTTTGAAAAATCCTAGAAATAAGACTGAGAAAGTCCCTGCTGCAAAGCCTAAGGATGATGAAAAGTGGGAAAAGGTTTACAATACTCTAAAAGACAAAAAAAAATGTTGCTAAGTAAGAGAATGGTATAGGAAATGAAAGGAAATCCTATAAGAAAAATGATAGGCAGCCTAGATTGCCAAATTATCCTTACAATACAAATTGGAAAGATGGAAAACTGATATTTCCTAGCCATAAGCCTAAAAATGATCAGCATATGCCAGACCCCTTGCAGAAACATTCAATGAATCTAGTACCAGATAGACCCTGGTGTGAAGTGTGTGAGAATCCACATGATCAAAATTATTGTGGTGTTGGTCAATTGCTTGTTGTTGAAGAAATAGAGGAGGATGCTCATGAGCAGACATCAGAATATGAGCAGGATGATGTAGATGTTTGTATGGTCAGATCATACATTGATGAGGTAGAACGTTCCTCTAATGATGAAATACAAGAAGATGATGTGGATAATCAGAGGCAAAGAAGTGAGATGTATCATCAATAGGTCTTTTCTGATGAGGAAGATGATTTTGATCATAATGCTTGCAATATGGAGCAGGCTAAAGATTCAGTTTCCTTAAGGAGACCATCAGAAGAAGAGATTGCAAGATTGACTGAGGAAATGGCTGCTCAAATGAGAATTTCACTTCAATTAAGAAATAGAATTGTGGGTGGTGAACAGGGTAAACCTGGTGGCCTATTTATTAAAGAGAAAAAGGATAAAAAAAAGGTGTTAAGGTTGAAAACAAAAAATATGTTGTGAAAGTCAAAGAAGTCAAGAGTGATAAAGTTTGGGCTAAAAAGAATGAAGCCCCAAAGTCTCAAGAAGGTGTGACTTCGTCACTGGTGAAGAAAAAGGTGATTACAAAGGTAGTTGAACCTACTGCAGAAGACAAAAATCAAAAGAAGCTAGGAGGAAGTAATCAACCAGAGAGAAAAGAAAATGATGAAGGTATGATGTCTAATCTACCTAAATATACACTTGTGGATATGTTTCATGTTCTTTCTCAGGTTAAAGTAACTGTACCTTTTTTAGAAATGATGAGAATAAATGAACATAAAGAAAAGACAATAGCCTTGATCATAGATGTTGCTGGTAATAAGAATAAACAAGGAAGTGGTAAAGAAGTGAAGGATAAAGTGAAAGAAAAAGAAGTGGTGGGAAGCATGTCACAAATTCCCCCTGTGTATTTAGGAAATTCTATTAACATGTGCCTTGAAAAAATAACCCCTTTTTTCTTAAATGTGGATATAAATGGGAAAACTTTAAGGAATTGTATGATAGATTCAAGGGCATCAAATAATGTTATGCCAGTCAAAATAAAGGAGGCAATGGGCTTGACAATAGATACTACTCAAGGTAAATGTTATGTTATGGAATCAAGAGAAGTGCCAGTTATTGGAACTATTAGAACATTTCCTTATAAATTGACTCAGTACCCTGACAAAGATTTAGTCATGACTGTATTAGTTGTAGACATCCCACCTCATTTTGGGATGATTTTTTCAATAAAATGGAGTGCATCAATGGGGGGAACATGCAATGTGATTTTTCATTTGCTACTTTCTCCATTGATGGTAAGGATGTCAAAATTGAAAGAGAGTCAAAAGTACCTCATATGATTGAGCATGGCCCGATTGAGAATATGACATGTTTTATTGACAGTGGTATAGATGAGTTCAGGGTTGAGGAATTTTCTAGCAATTGTGATAAGCCTACTGCATTGATTGATACATAAATAAAACAATTGTCAGAATCTGATGGTTTGTGGACTATGTATTTTGATGGTGCAAGTTCAAAAGAAGGGTTCAATGTAGGTGTCTTGTTATGGTCACCAAGTGGAAAGACATTCAGGTTCTCTTTCACTTTGTTATTTGAATTCACAAATAATGTGGCAGAGTATGAAGCCTTGTTATTAGGTTTGAGATTGGCTGAAAAAAATGAAATCAAGAAGCTCAAGGCAATTAGGGATTCCGAGCTTGTGGTCTCTCAAGTTAGATCCAAGTATGTATCAAAGAACAAGAGGTTGAAATGGTATAGGAATGTTGTTTGGGATGAATTGGAGAGCTTTGATGCATTTGGAATAGGATGGATGGAGAGAGGTCAAAACAAAGTGGCATATTTATTAGCCAACATTTCATTAAAACCAGATGATTGACTTATGCTAGAATCTCAAAGGTTGAGGTGCAAACCAGGCCATCTGTCTCTGATAATATAAAAAATTGGCAAGTTTTTGATAATGATGATGACATATTAAGGTTTTTGAATTGTGTGGGAGAGTATGAAAATGAGGAGATTGACTTTGGAGCTTTTGTTGAAAATATTGATGGTAAGGATACCATATTTGGAAATGAGGTCATTCAGTTAAAGACAAACACAATTCCCAAGGTTCTAGTTGTACTAGAAAGAGTGTTTGATAATCAAGATAAGACAAAGGCTAATTACACTGCTCCCCATCCTGATGACTTGGAAGAGATAAATCTTGGAACATAAGCATCCCCAAAGAAGGTGTATATTGGAAATAAAATGTCAGAAAAGGTGAGAAGGATGCTAATTGACTTATTAATGAAATTTAGGCATGTGTTTGCTTGGTCCTATGATGACCTTAAGGCATATAGGGAGGATCTTTTTCAACATGAGATTCCTTTGCGTGATGATGCCAAGCCATTCAAACAAAAGAAAAGGCCTATTAATCCCACCTTGGCCCCCAAAATGCAAGAAGAATTAATGAAACTAAGGGATGCAGGGATCATCAAGCCAATCAGACATTCATCCTAGGTATTAAACTTGGTACCAGTAAGGAATAAAAATGGAGAAATCAAGTTATGTTTAGATTTCAGAAATTTGAATGTGTCTTCATTAAAAGACAACTATCTGTTACCCAATATGGAAGCCATGTTGCAAAGGGTGACAGGTTGTGAGTTGATGTCTATGATGGATGGATTTTTTGGTTATAACTAGCTTATGGTTAAAGATTCTGAGCAGTTTAAGATAGCTTTCACCACACCATGGGGAACATATGTTTATGTAAGGATGCCATTTGGTCTAACAAATGTAGGGGCTACCTTTTAGAGAGCCATGGATGTGGCGTTCTCATATTTCATTAACCTTTTTTTGGTGATCTACCAAGATGACTTGACAACATATTCTAAAAAGGAAGACGATCATTGTGAGCATCTGGAGAAGATATTCATTAGAGCCTTGGAGTATGGTATTTATTTGAACCCAAAGAAATGTGTGTTTGGACTACTAGAAGGAAAATTATTGGGACATATAGTTTCCAAGGATGGAGTAAAAATTGATCCAAAGAGGATAATTGCAATTGATAAAGTTCCACAACCCTGAAGTGTCAAAGGAATACAGTCTTTCTTTGGAAAAATAAATTTCTTGAGGAGGTTTGTGAGAAATTTTGCTGAGATAGTTCGCCCTATTTCCAAAATGCTCAAGAAAGGAGCCAAGGTTGAATGGGATAATGAGTCAGTGCAAGCTTTCCAAGCCATTAAGCAATCAATAAAGGAGGATCCTGTGTTAAGAACCCCTAATTTTTCTAAACCTTTACAAATTTTCTCATTTTCTTCTTTCCACACAATTGTAGTTGTGTTGTTGCAAAATAATGCAGAAGGTTTTGAACAACCTATTGCCTTTTTCAGTAAATCCTTACAAGCTGTAGAACTTAAGTATGATATAAATGAAAAATAGGCATATGTACTAGTGAAATTAGTAAAATCTTTTAGGCCTTATTTGATGGGAGCTACTGTATTTGCACATGTGCCTAGCACTATTGTTAAGGACATCTTCACACAACAAGAAGTGTTAGGAAGATGGTGTAGGTGGATAAATAGGATCCAAGAATTAAATATTGAGGTCTAGATTACCAAAGTGGTGAGAGGACAAGGATTGGCCAAGCTTATGGCCCAAAGTAATCTAGAAGCAAATCAGGTAAATTTGCTAGAAGAGGAGAATAGATCACACATATGTGATATGGAGCATTCTAAATGGTACAAAGATGTGATGTATTATTTGTAAAGAATGAAATTTCCTAAAAATTTAAGTGAAAATGAGAAAAGGAAATTGAAGTTACATGCTATCAAGTATATTATTGTAGATGGAAAGCTCTGGTGGAGAAATGGAGAAGGTGTCATGTTGAAGTGTGTTGACCAAGATCAAGCAAAATAACTTTTGAGTGAGATGCACGGTGGATTTTGTGGAGGACATTATATGGCTAAAACAACTGCACATAAGATAATGAGGGCTGGATTTTGGTGGCCTATAGTTTTCAAGGATGAACACCAACTAGTGAAGACATGCGATGCTTCTCAACATTTCTCTGGTAAGTTAAAGTTTTCTGGTAACTTGTCACTAAAACCAATTATAGTACAAGATCCATTCTAGCAATAGGGTATTGATTTTGTAGGAGAGATAGCATGTAAATCTAGTGGAGGCCACTCATGGATATTGGTGGCCATTGATTATTTCACCAAGTGGTTGGAAGAAATTCCAACAAAGAAAGCCACTAGTAAAGTTGTAATTGACTTCCTGATGAACAACATATTGACTAGATTTGGATGTCCAGAAAGGATTGTATCAAATAATGAAATGTGTTTTAGATATGAAGAATAGATAGAATTTTGTGAGAAGTATGACATCCAAATTTCTTATTCATCGCCATATCACCCACAAGGAAATGGACAAGCAAAATCAAGCAATAAAAGCTTGATCAAGATTATTAAAATAATCCTGGATCAAAATAAAAAGGCTTGGGATTCTAAGCTGAGATTAGCAGTCTAGGCAGATAGGGTAACTGTGAAGAAGGAAATAGGTTGTGCCCCATTCAACTTGGTTTATGAGATAAATTCTAGGTTGCCCCAAAATAACTTAATGGAAATGTATAAGTTTGTCCAGATGTATGATAATGAAATGATGATGAGATGCAATTGAGAGTGGGAGCTCTTATAGAATTGAATGAAACCAGGAGGGAAGCACAAAAGAGAAATGCAAAGTTGTAATTGCAAGTAAAGAATTTGTATGACAAAAGGGAAACTGCTAGAAGTTTCAAAGATGGAGATTTGGTTTTAATGTGGAATGCTAGACTAGAAGATAAAGGGAGACATGGGAAATTTGATGCAATCTGGTTGGGTCCATTTTTTATTAATGGTAAGTGGGGTGAATATTTTTACTTCCTCCAAGATATGATAGGGGATATTCTTGAGCTGCCAGTTCATGGACAGTTCTTGAAGTTGTACTTCAATTGAAGTATTATTTTCCATGAACAGTAGTTTAGGTTTGTATATTTTGTATATATTTTGTACATAGGTTGGATTTTTTTGTCTGAAATATCCCTTTTTGGTCCTCTCTGCCTCTTGGTCTGCTCTTCCTGAGATTCTAAATTCTCGCTTCATTCCAGTGGAATGAACCTCCCCAATTGGATCCACTGATGTAGCTTCAAATTTTTGCTCCTTGTTTTTTACTCATGCCCTACCTTATGTCTCTGGTCTTTCATGGTGTTGGGAAATTTTTAAGGGTTGGGGTTTTAGCTTTTCCTACATGTAAAACCCTTGTGTTATTTTACACCTTGGTCGGGATCTATCTCACCATTACTTTAGGAGGGCTTTTAAAAAAAATTATGTCCTATCGATTCATCTAGGCCTTGTCCCTTTGGTCTTAATATTTTATTTCCTCCACGGGTTTTTTTTTCCTAAGTCATGGTTGGCCCCATGTTTTATGTTTTTAAAAATAACTTATGTCATTTTCCATCCACCTAGTGATGTCCCCTTGTCCTTTAATGAATGTTTTATTTTACAGAGGTATGAAATTTGTGCTACTATTGATCATTTTCCTTTAGATATCAATGGTTTCCCACCATTCTGTGATTCAAAATTTTTGGATTGCGATATCACGGGTGGGCGCCACATGTCCTATATGGGGGATCAAATTTGCATGACCATTGATCAACTGTCCTTTGATCTGAGTCATTCCCTGCCATCCAGCGATGGTGCTTTGGTTGATTGCAAAATGACGGGTGGGAACCACGTGGATTTCCTTGGTGAGGATGATGGAGATAATTTTGTATTCCGTTGATCAATTATTGTCAGAGATCAACAGTTTCCCGCCATCCTATGATCCAAAATTGCAAGATCACAATATCACGGGTGGGCGTCACGTGTCTCATCCAATGAAGCCAAAAGAATAAAGGAAACACTATCCAACCTTAAATGCATTAAAAGGCGGGTTACTAAGGTGATCTTAAGATCCATGTGCTTCAAATCAACGGATATGTTATAATCTTGATGGAGAACCTGCTCGAGGGTTAATGATAACTGACGACTTTATTGAAGGAACAAGATCACCGATGTTCAAGATCAACGGTTTCCTGCCATCGAGCGATCAGAAGTTGTAGGATTGTGATATCATGGGTGACCGCCACATGGACTTCCTTCATAGCGTATGGTATAGTGGGCCCCTTATTGCCATGTTGGCGATTGTGTCAACTTGTTTTGAAGGTGGTCATCAATGATTTGATCAAACTGAAGAATCGACAGCTTGAATTTAAATCTACATCAAATATGGTTGGAGCCATTTTTGCAACACGCAATTAAGCTTTAATGGAAAATGAGACACTTGCTGGTGTGATTTGTCGACATAAAATCAATTTTCCTGCTTTGTTTGTATCACAAAGCATTCAACTATTTTGCAGAGCAGTTTCAGAGCCGAATGTGGAATTGTGAATTTCTTCAACAAGAATTTGGGATCTCTGTGAACAAAGCTGTGAGTTTATTTTCTATGCCTCCCGGTCATTCTCCACTTGAATTTGAGAAAGGATTAGCTGTGTTTTTCAGTGAGTTTGTTGATAAACGTGTTAGGGCTATAGTTTAATTATAGATTGTGAGAAATTGTAGTATTTTTTCTGTAATTTCCTATCTCTAGTTATTCCTAGCTACTTGAAGTGTAATGTTATAAGGAAGCCCTAGTTTGTCTAAGATGGCACTGCCAAAGTAGCATTCTGGCCAAGTTGATTATTTAAACAGAAACATGTATGATGATTTCCTAGATCAATTGCCCTTGTCAATGAATGATAGGAGGAAGGGATTGATTCTAATGCGAGGGAAAATCCTGGGGGAAGGATTAATATATAATTTCTCCAACATCGCCTATACTAGGGTTCCCCTCACAGGTTTGGAAATGTTCAGATTGTGGTACGGACAGAGGAATTTTCCTCACCCTTTTTCAAATGGATGGATGTATGATATGGGGAAGCTAGTGGTACCAAATGTATTCCCTGATGTAGACCTTCTTAGGGCAGTTGTTGGAAGATATGACCCTGTCACACAGATAATCAGGGATAATGATGGAAAGGTTCTATTGAGCGTTAACAGAGAAGAGGTCCAATAGATTTTTTACTTGAGTGAACCGAGTGAAGACTTGGTTCGTATCAATCTTGAGGAAATGAAGCAGGAGTATGGAAACTTGAAATCTCTTTTTAGAGCAAGGTTGCTTCCACCTCATCTGGCCAGGGCAGGAGGTTCAAAATTTCATATCAGCCACAGTGACCAAGAACCTTTCAAATTAAATTGTTTTGCAAACCATTTCCTGGTCACTTTCTATTCATTGTGTCAAATTTTAGGTTTCAGTCCTGGTGCGGTAATTCCCATTGCATACATGTTCATTGGGGTGCAAATACAACACACTAACTTTTATGTGACCTATGACTTCGCTTCTTTCTTGGCTGAGAGGATACATGAAGGCCTGTCAAAGCTGCAGAAAAATGATATCGGCACTCAATTCTTTTGGTATTATGTGTTGATGCATATTTTTTTCTTTAAGAATGTTGACTTTTTCTCTAAGAAGATGAAATTAAGGCAATCACTTGATGGAGAAAGATTGCCAATATAGATATGGGATGCAGATTTTATATGCAATAAGGAAAGCACTAGTTATGTGCAATTTGATAATTGTTTTGCTTCCAGATTAAGGGCTAGATTTATGGTGAATGTACCTAGGATCCCTGAGGAATTACATGATTTCCTCAGGCCAAAGGGGAGGAACCCAGAATTGAAGGTTTACCATAACTGGGGTGACATTATCCCATACCCAGTCAACACTATTTTGAGAGTATATGGTTTTCAAGGAACCCCTCATATACTGCCATACAATGTGCCACCAAGAGTGGGGTTTGTTGAAGTTATGTGGCAGATAGGTTGTATTCATGAGGACAACCTCACTAGAAGGGGTAAGGGAACATTTTTCCTTGATTATACAGTGGTGTCTGATTTTGCATTTTCAAAGGGAGGCTGGGTGAATTTTGATAAATTCTTTGATCATTACCATTTGAGGTGTGCACCAAATTGGCAACATGATACTAAGGGTTTCATTGCCCTTTTCAGACAAAGAATAAAGGCTGAAAAATTTATACATGACTTCAACTTTCCTAAGGACCTGATTAGAAATGAATTTGACTTGAATAGATAGGAGTTGAACAAAGAGAAATGGATAGCTTATAGTAAGCTACTAGATGTAGTGCACAAAATCGATCCCAATTATGATCCATTGTTGGAGTTCAGTCTCCACCATAAGAAAATTGATTTTCTGATGGAGAACTTCAAAGAGATTATGGGAACTTTGAGAACAAAAAAGGTAAATTTAGAATTGAGTCTGGGTGTACAAGAATAAGGTACCAGACCAATTGAAACAAGGCCAACATATCAGCCTACAAAAAGTTGATTTACAGGAGGAAAAAGGATAGTAGCAGTGATGAAGAAGAAGTGGATAGAAAAGGAAAGAAAATTATGAAGGTGCCTCCACAACCAGGTCCAAAATTCAAAGTGCCTAGAGAAATCAAAATCATTGATTTAGAATCATCACCAGAAGATAGTTCCCCATCACCGCCATCTGAGCCAAGCCCTAAAAGGCAAAGAATTGATGAACCATAGGAGGATCTGATGGATGAGATTATTGTTACTAATCAGGACATATAGGTTGGTATCACTTCCCCTCCTAGACCAGCTAAATTGGTTTTATTTGATTTAGATTTGAAAGGTAAAAGTGTACAAGATGCAAGAATGGAAGCATGCAAGGAGTTTCTAGATGACAATACATTTGTAAAAACACATGTATTCTTGCAATTGGTATGGAGGATGAAGTTTGAAGAATATGAAGATAAATGTAGGCAGATAAGAGAATTAAGGCCTGACAGGTCAAACCAAAAGAATGATGAGGAGGTAAAAGCTGAATTAATGGAAGAATTCAAGAACATCACTCCTGAAGAAGGAAGAAAACTAGTGAGTCAGGTTGGTGTATTGATTCTGCTCGAATGGGACATTGTAGATGTAGTAGCCTTTAATGCTATTATGAATTCCAAGAATCCCTTTCAAGACTGTGAAGAAGAAGTGAAGGAAGCATTGCAAAACTCTTCCTTCACTAAGGAATATGAAACTTTGACAATTTGGGCATTGGCCCCACAAGGGAGAAAACCAGATGTTTCTGATATTAATCCAAATTTTAGAGGAGGATTAATAATAAAGAGAGTGTTAGAGACCTCAACCATCGAGGCCACTACTTTGACTATGAATTTGGCCAAATTGGCCTAAAAGACTGCTGAAAGGGAGGAGGTTGAAAAGAAAAGCCTAATGGAGAAGTATAACCTTTTGATTGAAGAATACAACAAGATGCAACAGAGGAATGCTAAGTTGCAAACTGAGGTGGAAAGGTTCATATATAGACAGATTGGGGAGACATCAAGTGCTCCAGGGACCAGTACATTACCTTCCACAACAAGGTCAGTGCCTCCTACTTCTCCAATTGTTTCCACACTAGGATCTCCCAGTTAGAATCCTTCCCTCACCCCTTCTTTAGAGGAAATTGAAGAAGAAACAGAGTGCTCTGTTGATCCTACAAAGAAGCATCTCTTGAAAAAAATTGATGAATTGCAGGCATCATTAAAGGTAAATTAGGAGGGATATCTTTTATGGAAAAAAGAGATTGTTACTACTATTTTGAGGCATTTAAATGAAAGGTTTGATAGTAAATTACTATCTATACATTCTTTATATTCTTTGTTGTTAGATGCAATAAAGAATATTGATAGGGCTTAGGAGGTAGTGATACCAATAATTGAAAATTGGATCTCTAGGGCCAGTGATCTGGATATCATGTATAAGGCCTCAAGGTTTGATATAAATAATAGGACCCAATCATTAAAGCCTACTCATCTATTAGTAAAATCATTGCAAGGTTTTCAGACCTTACCAGATGACTTTAGTAGGAAGATTAGGGAGTTGGTGAAGAATTTCAATGATTGGGGTAACACATTGTTACCTGATATAATTCATGAGCAAGGGAAAATCAGGTCACTCCAATAATGGCAGGATCAAGCAAGTGACCTCAATGATCAAATTAATTCAATTTGTGATGACTCAGAATATGATTTCTTGGTGAGCTATATGGATAAAATCATTAGTACCAGCTCTTTTTTGGAATCTTTTGAAAGGGATGCAAATCAGGTAGCAATAAAATACACACCTTATAATGTCAGGGTGGATGAGGTAATTAATTTTGACTGGCCCACTGATGAAGAATACTAGAAATTGGTAACTAAATATTTGACTGAAGAAGAGTAAAAAGAATGAAATACTAACAGGTGGCAGATCAAATTCTACAGTTACAACTATTCCAGTTTTGTATTGATGGCATTCTTAGCGTGGGTTTCTTGTGGTTTTTGCTGCAACAACTTTCCTCGGCTGACATGATGGACAAGAATATTATCCAAGGTGATGGTTGTTGTAACAATTTTTGGAATATCACTAGGTGATCTAATTGGCTGGTGACATGTGTACTTTCTGGCCTGATGCTTGTTTGCTCCTTCATTTTCTATAAGAAGGATTTCAAGGCCAGAAGTATGGGTTAGAAAGTTAGATAATTTTTGTCGAGTATAGGTGAAGTTGCAGAGAAAATTGTAAAGTCCGATGGTTTTAGAGAGAAATTCAATTTAGGTTTTGAGTCATTCTATAATAGGTTTTGAGTTCATGGGGATTTAGTGTTGTATAACTATACTATCATTTGAGTTGAAATGATAAATTCAAGCTCATGTCTCTCCATTATACATGCATATCTGACTTTGAATGAAATAACTAAGTGTTGTTTTATCCATCTCATTTTTGTGGTTTGTATGATTCTATTTTAGCTTTAATTCAAGGAATTAATTAAAATGCTTGAATGGGATTATAGGCAGATATGTTTTGTAGAAAGATTTGATAAGTAGTATTGGGTTAGAATGCATACTGAGGAAATTGTAATGCAATATTTTTCAGGGATCTTATATGTTATGTATTAAATTTGTAATAGACCTCTAGATGCTTATGAATTTGACTCTTGCAATGGATATATGGCACTAATCTAAGTTGTACTTATTCATATAGTTCATTATTTGTTTTTCTTTTCCTAAAGCTTGCTACAAATTGCAAATCAATGACTATCTTATACAATGGATTGTGTTTAGTTATCTCATGCTCTAGATAGTTGATATTGTCTATGAACAACCAATTCTAGTGGATATTATTCTATCGTGTTGACCTATTAAGTGAGATTATCAGCTATTGTTAATGTTGTTTATAATAATGGTGCAGAAGTTGTAAACACATTTAGGGATCACCCTCTCGAGTCTTGCAGAGCCTGAAGTGTAGGAGGCCTTTTAAAGTCCTCGTCAGTTGGTCTAGGTCCTTCGAGTTGTCCTTGATTTGGATTGGCGATTTCATAGGTAGATTTGAAGACCAACCTAGTTACATTGTAAAAAGAACCAATAGAAGCCATTGCCCCTAGATCAACAACAACTAATGTGATATGTCTCTTCATACTAGAGCACATTATTTCTCACTTTCGACTCCCTTCTATGTTATTCTCTAATAATGGTACACCATTTAAGAATAATGACGTGAAGAGATTCTTATGAACATTTAATATCAACATCACTTTTTGACACCCTATTACCCACAATCTAAGGTCAAGCTAAATCAACTAATAAGGTTATAGAAGAAATCCTAAAAAAAACATTAACAAGCATCATAAGGATTGGCCCACACAATTGCACTATGTGCTATGGGCTTATTGCACAAGTGTTAAATCCTCTATGAGAACTACACCTTATAATCTTGTCTATGGGAGTGAAGCAATCATGCCCTTGGAGCTAGAGGTTCCTACATTAAGAATCACTCTTCAGGGACTTATTGATGATCAAAAATATAAAAAGAAAAGATTACATCAACTTGAAATGCTTGACAAATAGTGTATCAATTCTCTTGAGCACCTTCGATCTTATTGTAAAATAAAACAATGAATTTACAATCTATTACCCATAAATAAGAATCCCCTTCCTCTTTCTAACTATCCTTTCTTTTTTCCTAAGTCTATGGCTTAAACTTATATCCAGGAAGCCTTTTGTTATCTTCCTTGAAATTGGGCAAAGATTTTCTTTATTCGTCGAACCTCTCATTTTATCACTTGCATTGTTTATCACTCACTAGGTAGTGTTTTCTCACCATTTTCAAACTTTACTATCCTCCAAAAATAGGTGTACAAATATTAATAACCCAATTGATGAGTTTTTCGTGTGTCAAAATTTGGAAAGTTTTCCCACAAGTCATGTCTTAGGTGGTATTTTTCAAGTTGTTCGAAACCTAGGTGATGTTTTATCAAGTTGTGCAAACCGCCTATTTTGTTGCTTACAAGGTTTTAGTGATCAATGAAATTACAAGCCTAATTTATTTAACCAGTGCATTTTACAAAAAAAAACCAGCATTTTCAAGCATGATATGTTATGAAATAACTTGCACAAAGAGAAGAATATGAGATGAAATATGCCAAAATGCCCATTAATAACTGAGAATAACAAGCCACTTGAGGGGAAAACCTCCAAATATCTCTAATGAGGCCACACTTCACACTTGATGATGAAGACTCACAACCTCCTATATATACCTATTTATGCCAAGAGGATATCCTAGGCTGACTTAGACACACCTATATAAGACTTAGGCCGACCTAAATAACTAAATAACAATATACTAATGATAATATGACAATAGGAGTTAAGATATACAAGCTTAGACTATTACTTAACTTTGATGTACAATAATATTAAAGAGCATTAGCATGCCTCCCTTCTTCAGAGAAGCATTGTCCTCAATGCTAATCTAGTTTGGAAAATTTTGAATGAACTCCTCATCTTCCCATGTGGCATATTCAACTGGTAACTTCTTCCATTGGATGAGATACTCAGTGATAGTTCTATTCCTCAGCTTCTTTGTGCGTGTTTGACGAATGCACTCTGGTTCCAAAATGATTCTCCCTTCTTCATCCAGCTCAGGAAGTGTTGTTTGAGTGGGAATATTATGCCCAATTACCTTCTTCAAATAGGAAACATGAAAAACTAGATGTATCTTTGTTGTTGGTGGCAACTCAAGCTTGTAGGCAACACTACCGATCTTCTACATGATTTGGTATGGACCATAATACTTTGGAGACAACTTATTATTCTTTCTTTGCTACTTTAGTGAGATTTGCTTATAAGGTTGCAATCGCAAGAAGACCCAATCCCCAACTTCAAAACTTCTTTCACTACGATGTTGGTCTACCTATTGTTTCATTCGATTTTGTGCCATGGCTAAATTCTCCTTGAGTCCTGAAAGTACTTTTTGTTGATGAAGCAAGTGGTCTTCTACTGCATGAAATCTTGGGGACACATTAATTGATGATGTGATGGAAGGAGGATGATATACATAAAGTGCCAAAAATGGAGACATTTTTTATGAGCTATGAAAAGAAGTGTTATACCACCATTCCATAAGTGGTAGCCAATCTGCGAGATTGTTTCTACAGTGAAACAACGTAGATATCCTTCCAAACACTTATTAACAACCTTCGTTTGCCCATCTGATTGAGGGTGGTATGAAAAGCTAAGAGCCAATTGGGTACCCAAACATGAGAATAAATCTTTCCAAAAGTGACTAGTGAAGATAGGATCACGATCACTAACAATAACTTTAGGTGTACCATGTAGCTTTTGGATATTCTCCAAAAAATCTTTAGCCACTGCACTTGCTGTAAAAGGATGTGCTAATGCAATGAAATGTGCATATTTAGTGAGCCAATCAACTACCACCATGATGACATTATGACCTTTAGATTTGGGAAGCCCTATGATGAAGTCCATGGATACCTCTTCCCAATGCTAGCTAGGAATAGATAAGGGTTGCAAGAGACCTAGTGTCTTAATTGTCTCCCCTTTATGCCTTTGACACACCAAACATTCAGCCACAAATTTTTGAACATCACCCTTTAGCCCCTCCCAAAAAAAATCTTGCTTGACTCGATGATATGTCTTCAAAAATCCTGAATGACCACCCATTGGAGGCTCATGCAACTCTATGAGAATCTTGATTTTAAGGTTGGAATTCTTGTAGAGATACAAACGCTCTTTATACCAAAGAGTATCTCCCTTCCAACAAAACTTATCTGAACTACTAGGATCACTTTTTAATTGCTCGATGAGATTACTAGTCGCAACATCATTTTTCCACTCTACTTTGGCTTCCTCCACCCAATTTGCTTGTAATATTGAAAGGGCACACAATAAGGCTTCATCTTTCTCATCCTTCCTTGACAATGCATCTGCGACAATATTTTCTTTCCCTTTCTTATATACAATCTCAAAGTCATATCCTAACATCTTAGTGACCCATTTTTGTTGCTCTTCAGAAGATAGTTGTTGTTCCAAAAAATATTTTAGGCTATCATGATCTGTCTTAACCTTGAAATGTCTACCCAATAGATAAGGCCGCCATTGTTTCACTACATGGAGTATTGCTAGCATTTCCTTCTCATAAATAGGTTTTAGTAGATTCTTACCTTTTAATTGACGACTCTCAAAAGCAATTGGTCAACCTTCTTGCATAAGCACTACTCCTATCCCATTTCCAGAAGCATCACATTCCATAATGAATTCCTTGGTGAAGTCAGGAGTGGCAAGTACTGGAGTTGTACACATAGCCTCCTTCAATCTCTCAAATGTTGTATTGGCAGACTCATTCCAATGAAAGGAATCCTTCTTCAATAGAGTGGTGAGAGGTGTTGCTATACTACCATAATTCTTCATTTGGAATGAGCCATTCCATGATAGCCTTAATTTTGTTAGGTCCACCTTTACTCCTTCATGGCGAAACTATGTGTCCCAAATACTCCACCTCTGTAAGACCAAAAGCACACTTGGATGGCTTAGCATAGAGTTTATGATCTTCAAGTATTTGTAATGCTTGGTCCACATGTTTTGCAAATGTTTATTTCCCAAGTCTTGCTATAAATTAATATATCATCAAAGAATACTAACACGAACTTTCTCAAGAACTTCTTAAAAATCGAATTCATCAAACTTTGGAATGTAGATGGTGCATTGGTAAGACCAAATGGCATCACCAAAAATTCATAATGACCCTCATGAATCTGAAATTTTGTCTTACAAATATCTTCCTCCTTAATCCAATTTGGTGATAACCAGATCTAAGATCTAACTTGGTAAAAAACATAGCTCCATTTAATTCATCTAGCAAATCATGTTGGCTGGAATTGGAAACTTATCTTTAATGGTGTACATGTTGAGCACTATAATTTGGACACATGCGCCAAGTATCATCCTGTACGTACCAACATCACCCGCAGGGGAGGGTAAGCACTTTGGCTATGTCGATGATTCCTACCTCTAGCATCTCTTCAACATTTTTTTCTATCTCACTCTTTTGTATGTGTGGATACCTGTAAGGCTTGATGTTTGGTGGTTGGCTCCCTGGGACTAACTGTATGGCATGATCATGATCCCTCTTAGGAGGAAGTCCTTTAGGCATATCTCCAAGAACAACTGAGTGACGATCAATTATAGCTTGCAAATTTGGATGAGTAGGAGTATTAGATTGAGAGACTTCTAATGAACATAGTTGGGCCACAAATCCATCCACTCCTTTCTTAAGCAACTTTTGCATTTGATGAGAGCTTACCATTTGTGGAGATTTTGCCTTCAACCCCCTTAGCTCTACTAGCCTTCCTTCCGATTGAAATCTCATGAATAGTTCTTGGAAGTTCATCTCAATTGTTCCTAATGTAGTAAGCCATTGTACTCCCAAAACAATATCTGCTGCACCCATGGATATCGCATACATTGGGGTATCAAGTTGATAATCTCCCATGGATAATTTAATGCTATGACACTTCCCTGAACAACTAACTGTACCACCATCTGCAATCAAAACTTGAAACTCTGGAGCTAGATATATGAAACAATTTAGACAAGTAGCTAACTTTTTGTTGATGAAATTATGAGTACTACCTGAGTCGATCAACACTGTTACCTTTTGCTTCTTTAGGAACCCCACCACCTTGAGAGTTTGTGGAGCACTGAAACCTGAGAGTGCATGACAAGAAATGATTGGTTGAGAATCATGTGATTCCTCATTTGACTCCCTTTCATCTTCTAGTATGGGTTCCTCCTCTTCTTCCACATTGGGACCTTCAATATAAAACAATTTCTTTTCACTACGTTTATGTCCTCGACTGTACTTGCTATCACAATTGAAACACAAGCCCTTTTCTCTTTTCTCCTCAATTTGTTGTGGAGTCAACTTAGTAGGTTGTGTTGAATATCCTTTCTCTCTTGTCACATTAGCCCCTTTCTTCTTAGGAATCAAATACTTCTCCTCTACCCTGTGTGCTAAGATAAAAGACTCATTTATGGAACTAGGGCTAAACATGCGTACCTCATGTTGAATGTGATCCTTGAGACCACCCAAGAATAAGTCATTCAAGTTTTCCTCCATAATTGTATCCACCCTTAAGGATAGATTTTGGAATTGCTGAATATAATCCTTAACTGATCCTGTTTGTTGAAGTTTAGCTAGCTGGCTAAAGAAGTTGTCTGTGATGCTATTGCTATATTGTGCTTGGAGTTCCTCTGTAAAAATTGACCATGAGACGGTGAGCCCCTTTTTACTTTGATGAGTGCAAAGCCAACGATACCAAATGAATTGATCTGGTTCTAGATATAAGGAAGCCATCGTGACCCTTTGTCCATTTGGGATTTGGTGTACTTCAAAAAAATTCTCCATTTAGTTTATCCATGTTAGACGATCCTTACCATCGAACTTGCACATATCCACCTTTGGAAATAAATTCCTAGATCCCATAGGAGTACTAAAGCTTGTGTCAATAGTAGCTGACCTAGAATTTTCACCTTGGTCGCATGAGAACTCCTTTCTTGATTCAGCCATGTAGGTGCTTAACATGTTTCGTATGTCTTATATATCTCCTCTTAGGTCACACATATCCATCTTAATTGAGGAAATGTCTTCCTTGACCTTATTTATTTCCTCATTATGAGTAATATCCTCAATTGTTTCACCATCCTTATCAGGAGTCTTCCCCGGAGTGACATTCTTTTTACCCCTTGTTCCAGGCCCCGACATGATGGAAACCACTAATGTTGAAATAAATCACACAAATGAAACTTAAATTCTCTCAAATTTTTACTGTAATCTCCTTTATTATGTCTTCAAAAACTCAATAAAAATTAAACTCCAATTCAACAAGATGTACGAGATATGTAGATTCCAACAAAATAGTGTAGAAACCCTAATTCTGCAATAATTCACTTAATTCTATTCCAATTCTTAAGAGAATATGGTGTCTCAATAATCAAATCTATCAGATATCTAAAATGTCTATAGTGCCAAGATCGTACTCGATACCACTTGTTATGAAATAACTTGCACAATAGAAGAATATGATGTGAAATATGCTGCAAATGCTTGATAATAACTGAGAATGACAAGCCACTTCGAGGGGGAAAACCTCCTAATATCTCTAATGAGAACACACTTCACAATATGATGATGAAATAAGACTCACAACCTCCTATATATACCTATTTATGCCTAGGATATCACCTAGGCCAACTTAGGCACACCTATATAAGTCTTAGGCCAACCTAAACAACTAAATAACAATATACTAATGATAATATGACTTAATAGAGTTAAGATAGCCACAAATCGACTATTCATAACCTGATGTACACTAATATTAAGGGTGTAGCATGATATGAATAGGAAACCAATAAATCCATGCATGCAAAGACACAGTGATATGAAAAGAAATATTTTATTTTTATATATAAGAAAATATTTTTACATAGCATTAACACTACAAAAATAATTTGGTTCGACTAAAAAAGTTCATGTCATGGACAAAAAAGGACAAAGAGGTATTTCTTCTCAGGTACACAGAGCAAACATCAAGACACAAATTCCCTCAGTAATAGCCTACAAGTGTTCAACTTGAGCTAGTGACAACAGTTTCTTATGCGACTGGATGAATTGTACAAAAATTCGCATATCATTCCTTACAACTCCTATTCATAGAAGAGACACAACCTCCACTAAGGTATCATCTTGCAGGGTTGAAGTAACGAAGATGGTGTCAACTATTAGTCCATTTCGAGGGTAGTGGCTAAGCACGTTGATCACCACATTGACTCGATGATGAAACTTGGGATTTACCAGGAAATCCAGTGCTCTCACTCCCCAATCCTAACAATTGGAATTCTTGATGTTAGTATATATGAAGTCCTCCAACATGGTTGTGTTGTGTACATGGGCTTGTCTTAGGAACACCTTGCCTAAAATTTTGTGGAGCACCTCTTCCTCTATCACGCTCTATACCATGAAAAATTCCTTCAGTTTGTTTGATACATGTTGAAATGGTGGACTGCATTCGATCTCTTCCAACAAAATGTAGTCATTGGAAGACTTGACATCACTCTTAGAGCTCTACATATTTGATTCTACTGATTGACAAAGAAAGGTGATGCTGGTTGAAATTATAGAAGATTGGTTAGACATTGGTGCGTTCTCCTGAGTATGATGAGATGGAAATTTAATCGCAATTTATGGCTAATTTGAGCTAGTTTAAATTACAATTTCCCATCAAGCATCATACACATGCTACTGTTTGATATTCCTAGATGTTGCATTAATTTTTTGGCTATGTGAAAGGTCATTCAATGGTTTTTGGTGTGATCAACATCGGTTTCTTCTTATCGATGTCTATTCCTCTATAGAGATAAATTCTTCCAATTGATTTAGCAATTCTCAAGAAACATTAGAAAACAAGAAGCCACTAATTTTGTAACAGTTTTCATGACCATTCAGTGGCCTTTCCTTTGCTATAAATTTGAAATTAGGAACCAAAATAGGGAAATTTTTCTTTTTTGAATATACACCTGGGGGTGTTCTTGAGAAGGAATGGCATTTATTTCAATCTGTAATAATTTATAATCTATGCTACGAATTTAATAATGCATTTGTATGCTGATCTTGGCATGATGTATACAATATAGCTATGTCTTCTTTGAATGATAAGTTGTATAACATTCATTTATTGCAGTTTGGTTCTATTTCATTGATTGGATGGTCATAAATTTTCAATCTTTGTATTGATTATTAATGGTTGTGACTTTTGCTTCCCACATTAGCTTCATATTTATGAACTAGCATTAGTTACCTTTCCTGCTTTTTGGTTATAATCATACATGTATTCTTTAGATTAGATAAATTCATTAAAAATTTGGTGCGGGAGTTGTACCTCAACAAAATTCAAAGAAAAGCCAAAAATGCAATTGTGGTCATTTTGGAGTTGTTAGCCGATTTTCGTTGGTGCTAAAATTTGGCTAAGAGTCATTTGTCTAATTATATTTATCTCAATCCATTCCATTCATGAACAGATTGTTGATGACTCCACTGGGGAATCTAATCAATTGGAAAGTCTAACAATTTCCATCACGTCATGTAGCAAGATGGTACTTCCTAACAATAATGTATTTCCTGATTTGTAACCAAATTTAGATTGGGTCAGAGGGGAGGAAGAAGACAACATATCACAATTAAATACAGTTGACTGGAGATATAGGAGGAATGCAACATATTATATGCTAGTAATTTTTTTCTTGGAAGAAGAGGAGGAATGGGCCTAATGCCCACTTGCACCTGTGATTGAATGCCCTTCGAGGTTGATATTCAAATACTATGATGACCCTCCTTGTCATCATAATCATCAACCAAATCATCCATTACATTAACCAAGGGATCCACCTGTACATTAGTCTTAGAATCCACCTCTAGCTCATCTACCACAATAATTTTCTTTCCCTAACCATTACTCCTATATGAGTTGGTGACTATGTCTATTTGTTTATGGCTTCAAATCTCTGGTGCAATCAATTTTTCCTTGTTGCTCTATCACAATACCATGATTTACCCCAAGGTTCCCGGAAGAGGTTTCCTAAATTTTTTGGTTAGAATGAACAAGATCTTGGGGAACATATTTTGGCTATGACAGTTGTAAGTGTAGTTTTAGGAATTCAAGATGATGTATTTGTAAGAATTTTTATTGATAGTTTAATCAAGAAAGAAATAGAATGGTACAAAGGGCTTGAGAAAGGGAGCATTAATGGGTGGCATGTTCTTAAAACAAAATTTCTCCAATGCTACAAAATTCCAATCAACATTGCAACTACACTATGTCTTTTCTTTCAGATCATGAAAAACAAAGTTGAAACAATGATGGATTTTGTTTACCAGTTCAATTGGTCTCTTCAAAAAATTCCTGCTCTAGAAAGACCTAGTGTAGAAATATAGTATCATATATTCATTTCTTCTTTGGAATTGGACATACAATTAATTCTCAAAAGAGATAAGGTTCAAGGAATCGAATGAGCTTAATTGGAAGTAGCAAAGGCTGAGGATGATTTTATCATTGTGGGTAAATGGAAAATAGGCTAAAATATGAAGCTCGAAGCCAGTTGCAAGACATCTCTTAATTTTCTAGTTAAATTTCATAGATAAGAAAAGTTATCTTGCTCGACTATAGAAAACATTAATTTAACAATTTTTGATAACATACAACAGCCTAGTGAGGGACGCGATCAGCATGGTAATGATCTGGATTTTAATTTATATACCTCCTTTGAAATTGAAAGTGGTTTCAGTTTATCCATTGATGATGAAGGTGACGAGCTGCAGGGAAAGACATCATTTACCTCCCTCCTCCTCTTGATGAGATCTCCCCTTCTGAGACTAATTTGAATGAACCAACATCGCCTTCTCTTCCTATTCTAGAATATGAAATTTTCTCCTTCGAAGAAGGGGAGAATAAGGACATATGTTTAAATCTAGAAGGAAATGGTGATTTCAAGAGTGATGAATTTCAGAAGAAAGAAGAATGGTCGACTCATTATAACCCTCTCTTTAGTTTTAATGAATTCAAAATATATGATAACCTCCTCTTCACAAATTCAATTGTCAATCAATTAATATTAGGGAAGGAATGTTATTTATCAATGGTTGAAATCGATCATAATCAAGGGAAGGGTGAGAAAAATAC
The DNA here is from genome assembly GCA_007258455.2 of Sequoia sempervirens. Taxonomy (NCBI): domain Eukaryota; kingdom Viridiplantae; phylum Streptophyta; class Pinopsida; order Cupressales; family Cupressaceae; genus Sequoia; species Sequoia sempervirens. The sequence continues at coordinate 13,909,788 of VDFB02271358.1, read as the reverse complement.
TAGTCTCTTGCTGGAGGAAGATGAAACTAATGCTAATCCAGAAGCAAAAAACAAATCAAGCCCCATTTTTAACCAATCTACAAAAGAAATTACTCTTCATAAATGTAACTAGACTAAAGGAGTGTATGATGAAGAAAGGGGAAGAATTGTTTCTTATGGTGATATTTTTAGAAACTTGGGAAATTCTTGGAAAATGTAAGGTCAAAGAGGAATTTGGAACTCAGAATGCTACATCAGAATTGGATATGCTCAAATTGATAGATCTTGATTGTGAAAGTTGGTTAGAGAAGAATGATTTGGCCTTGAGAAAATGGCAGTAAGCAAAATTTTTTGATGAAAAGTGGCTTTTTGAGACACCATTAGTCAATTAATGCATCTACATATACATTAATGTTGGGATGCCAATGTTCTTAAATTTGTTCTAGAGACTATACAGGAAGGTGGGTCTCTTCAGAAAATGATTATTCTTCTCCCAGCTAGTTAAAGGGTTTGTGTGATCATGCCCTTTCTTTTCTTTCTCTGGTAGGTTAGTCCTACCTTGTAGATAGCAAAATTTTGGTGTGTTCATTTTTGGATTTCTGTTTGTTACCCTTCTCATTGACTCCACACCCAATGAATAAGAACTAGTCTTACATGTTGGGTTCTCTACATCCTTTGCAGTCCTTGTCAACAATCAGAGCCACTGTTACCCGTAAATGACACCCCCTTCCTCTTTTCTAACTATCTTTTCTTTTTTCCTAAGTACTTGACTTAAACTTATATTCAAGTGGAATTTTGTTGTCTTCCTCAAACCTGGGTAGGGTTTTTGTTTATTTGTTGAACCTCTCGTTTTACCACTTGCATTGTTTGTGCATCACAAAGTAGTGTTTTCTCACCATTTTAAAAATTTCTCTCCTCCAAAAGTAGGTTTACAAATATTAATAACCTGATTGATGAGTTGTCATGTGTCAAAATTTGGAAACTTCACTCACAAGTCATGTCTTAGGGAATATTTTTCATGTTGTTTGAAAACCAGGCATGGTTTTATCAAGTTGTGTGAAGCACCTATTTCACCGCTTAAAATTTTTTAGTGATCAATGGAATTACAACAAACCTAGAATTTATTTAACCAGTGCATTTTATAAAAAAATGAATGTTTTCAAGCATGATATGAACATAAAACTAATAAATCCATGCATGCAAAGACACATTAATATCAAAATAGAAATTTTATTCATATATAAAAGAAAACATTTTTACATTGCATCGATACTACAAAAATTGTCTAGTTCAACTACAAAATTTTATATCATGGACGAAAAAGGACAAAGAGGTATTTCATGTCAGGTACACACAGTGAACATCAGGACATGAATTCCCTTAGTAATAGCCTATAGGAATTCAACTTGAGTTGGTGACAACATATTCTCATGCGACTGGAGGAATTGTATGAAAAGTCCCATAATGTTCCCTACAACTCTTGTGCACAGAAGAGCCATAACCTCCTCTAAGGTCTCATCTTGAAGGGCCAATGTAATGGAGATGGTGTTAGCTATCATTCCATTTTGATGGTAGTGGCTAAGCCCGTTGATCACCACATTGACTTGATGATGAAACTCAGGCTTTACCAGGTGCTCTAGTGCTCTCACTCCCTAGTCCTGATAACCAGATGTCCTGATGACAGTATATCTGAAGCGCTCCAACATGGATTTGTTGTGTATATGGGCTTAGCTTAGGAATACCTTGATCAATATGTTTTGGAGCACCTCTGCTTCTATCTAACTTTGTACCATGAAAACTTCCTTCAGCTGGTTTGATAAATGCCGAAATAGTGGACTACATTCGATCTCTTCCAACACAATGTAGTTGCTGGCAAAGTTTCCATCACTCTAAGAGCTTGCCATATTTTAGCTACTGATTGATGAAGAAAGGTGACATTGGTTGAATTTATAGAATATTGGTTAGAAATTGGTGTGTTTTCCTAAGTATGATGAGATGGAAATTTAATCCCAAGTTATGGCTGATTTAAGCTGGTTTAAATTTCAATTTCCCATCAACCATCATACACGTGATACCGTTTGATATTCCTAGGTGTTGCATTAATTTTTTGGCTATGTGAAAGGTCATTTGGTGGCTGTTAGTGTGATCAAGATTAGTTTCTTCTTACTAATGTCTATTCCTCTTTTGAGATAAATTCTTTCGATTGATTTAGTAATTCTCAAGAAATGTTGGGAAAAAGAAGCCACTAATTTAGTAACGAATTTGGTGACCATCCAGTGGCTTTTCCTTTGCTATAAATATGAAATTGGGAACCAAAATAGGGACTTTTTCTTTTTTGAAGATACACCTAGGGGTGTTCTCAAGAAGGATTAGAATTTATTTTAGACTGTAATAATTTATAATCTGTGTTGTGAATTTAATGATGCTTTTGTATATTGATCTTGGTATTATGTGTATAATATATCTGTCTTCTTTGAAAAAAAAATGTATAACATTCATTTATTGTAGTCTAGTTTCATTTCATTGATTGGATGGTCATAAATTTTCAATCTTTGTATTGATTATTAATGGTTGTCACTTCCACTTCCCACACTAGCTTCATATTCATAAACTAGCATTAGTTACCTTTCTTTCTTTTTGGTTAAAAGCATACCCATATTCTTTAGATTAGATAAATTCATTAAAAATCTGGGGAGGGAGTTGTACCTCGACAAAATTTAGAGAAAATCCACAAATGCAATTGTGTTCTTTTTAGAGCTATTAGCAGATTTTTTTTGGTGCTAAAATTGGGATAAGAGTCATTTGTCTAAGTATATTTATCTTGATCCATTTAATTCACTAACATAGTCACAACATCATCCCTCATGCATTCAACAAAGGTGATTTAGTCTTATATGAAATCAACGCAACATCAGAGCCAACCCAAATGAAAAATGAAATTTTAGTCCTAATTGGTTAGGACCTTACATAATTAACAAAAGTTTGTGATATGGTGCCTACATGTTAACTAAACTAGATGGCACACCTCTCAAAGACCCTATAAATGTTGTGCATCTACTCTGGTATTATGTCTAATCCCCTTTAATAGTATGAATGCTAAGCAGTGCCAATAGAACTATTGTATTAGATTCCATATGCTTTTCATTGCTTTGTTCTTGACAAACATTTTTTTGTGTCTTGAACAATAAAGTGATTATTTTATTCATTTTTATTTGATTACATTAGGTCTCATGCTATTCGAGTTCATCTCTTGTGTTATGTTAGATTGAATCCTTATAGGAATTTAATGTCCTTTAATTAAATCATAAGTACATTTAATTTAGCATAACATACTTTATCACATAAAGCATGTTAAACCATGGAAACATTCATTAAATAATCTTACAAAGGTCATTTAATAAAGCACATTGACATTTAACATTCAAACACAAAAAATAAAACATCAAGTGCTCATATATATATCAAAGCTTTATGTACATTCAATAAAACATACAATACTACTAAGGCTTGTGACTACTAGATACTTTGGGATCTAGTGCTAGCATGTGTCTAGTAGTAGTATGCCAAGAGACAGTGGTGTATGATTGTGATCGTGATCCACTGAGTGTACCAAGAGTAAACTCCAAGCCTTGTATCTGTTGAAGGTCCTCCTGATGTGCTCTTGCAATCTGATCTTTGTCTGCCTATAGCTTGGCTACCTCTACCTCTAGTCTCTCGAACTCTACAAGGGTCCAAGATGACTGTGCCGGTGGGGAAGCAACAACTCAGTGGACGTGCCTGCTCAAACTCATGAACGCTACTCATAGTTTGATGTATGGCCTAAACAACTCTGGTTCTTGATCTACAATGGATGGGGGTACATATTCTGAATCTGTGGCCTCCTCATTGACTTATGAGGGCACTATCTCTACAGTCACCTATCGCTAGAGATCCCAAAAGTCTCTCATAGATCCTGCAAGATAGAAGAAATAAAAAATTAGTACACATCATGATATATATATAAAATGTAAGCACAAGCATCAAGTATAATAATAAATAAAATAGCATCACCTACATCCCTAGCAGTGATGAGGGCCACACTACCCAAAACCCACAAAAATCACAACAAATACCAACACAAAAGATGCGAAACAAAAAAATGATTCACTTTTAATTATTTTTTGAAAATGAAATTACATATTCAAATCTTACAAGCTACAGCCTCATGGGCTTGATTTATTACAAGAAAATTCAATTCTGAAAATAAAATCTACTATTTGGAGCCACAATCTACACTATCACCCCTTCTACAACCCCACTTAACCCTTTTCATTTTCCTTAATAACGCCCTAGAATGTTCTAGAAAGTTCAAATTTCCCCCTTTTTTTTTGGCACCAAAACTCCTGCCATTTGTTATCTGGCCTAGGAAGAAATTTTTATGAAATTCAATTTTTAAAGGACCAACTTTGTGGGGTCATTTTTGATCTGGGTGTCTGATTTTCTATTATTGCATATTGTTGGAAAGTTCTCGACAAGCTCTACAACACTTGAACCCATTGTAGGTTGGTTTAGCCACTTTTTAAACTATTTTGGGGCTTCCAAAGTTTTATATTTGAATTTGAAGATGCATTGGAGAAATTTCTCAAGACGAAAACCTTAATTTCTCCCAAATAGTGTAGGGTATTGAGGTGATTCTTTTGTGGCCATAAATGTTTTGCAGCTTTACTCCTTGGGTAAATTTTCATGTCCATACAAGCCTATTTAGGATGACTTACTAAAAATATTAATTACCTATTTTTCACTATTTTTGAGACCTAACAGTCTTATACCCCTTAAGTGCCATCATGGGACTCAAAACAACTAAAGAAAATAAAGAAAACAATTTTGTTGGGTGATTTAAGATTTCGCTACACTACTAGATGCTCCTGCATCAGACACCTAGGGTAATTTCAAAAGTGACCCTATCACTTCTCAAGAGTTAGAGGGAAACCAAGATGGTTAACCTCAACATCAGATAACCATGATGAATCTACAACAAGCCTTCCCCTCCATTTCACTAAGTAATCTGTATATTTCATGTTTCTTGTTCTTCGACCCATATAATTATCTAGGATTTCCTCTATCTCTTCCTTCTCTGAAGTAGGTGATGGAGTTTTTCACTATTCTTTTAGTGGACATCCTCTATATCAACTTCATGATACTCTATCAAATCAACAATGTTGAACAAAGGATAAATGCTTATTCCACTATGCAATTCTACCTCATAAGAATTTCATGAATCATGCTTCTTCAAGATCTTACATGGTTCAAACTTCTTTATCTTCAACTTGTATGTACCAACTGGAAACATTTCCTTTCACAAATGAACCATGACTTCATCTCCTACCTCAAACTCCTTATACCTCTTTTTCTGATATGCCTGAGCCTTATACCTCTTCATGCAAATTATTCATGTGCTGACCAAAATCTTCAACCTCAACACTACTCTTCTCCCACTTATCCATCTTTCTTAGTTCAGAAGCAGATCAGGGACTGCTCCCATATTAAATCTGGAATGGTGATTTACCAGGGCTCATATTGATAGAATTGATGTAAGAAATTTTTTCCTATGGTATAATCAAATCTCATCCCTTGGGATTATCTCCAACTAAGAATCTTTGCAGGTTGCCCAAACTCCTATTCACCACCTCTATTTGTCCATCAGTCTATGGATGATGTGCATAACTAAACTTCAAATCTATCTTCAACTTCTTCCATAATGTCCTCTAGAAATAACCAACAAATTTGGTATCTCTGTCTGAAACTATACTTTTTGGTAGACCATGTAGTCTCACCACCTCTGTAAAAAACAACTCCGCAACATGAACAACATCAATGGTCTTATAACATGGAATGAAATGTGCCATCTTTGAAAATCTATCCACCACCACAAATATGGAATCATGCCCTCTTTGTGTCCTTGGTAATCTAAGAACAAAATCCATGCTAATATCCTCCCATGGTCTCTTAGGTACAGGTAATGGCTCATACAATCCATTATTCTGACTTGTTCCCTTCACCTTCTGACATACTCTACAACTTTGTACAAATTTCTTCATATCTTGTTGTAATTGTGGCCAATAATAATTCTCACTAATAAGAGCAATGGTCTCATCTCGAACAAAATTTTCAACCAATCATCCACTATGCTTCTCCTTGATTATATTCTCTCTCATAGAACTCATTGGAATGCATAATTGGCTTCCTTGAAACAACATCCAAGCTTGTATGAATAAATCCAACTGTCTTGTCTTATCCAATGTAACAGGTTCCAAACAAGCCTTCTCAGCTTCTGCAAAGTCTAGATCTTCTGGATACAAACTCTTGAGTTCATTGAACCCAACAACCTATATATTCATTTCTATCAACAATTTTTTCCTTCTACTCAAGGCATCTACAACTTTGTTTTACCCTCCACTCCTGTGCTTCAAAAAAAAAGTATAACTCTATAAAAACTCAACCCATTTTAAGTTCCTTTGATTCAACTTTCCTTGGCTATTGAGATACTGTAAAGCCTGGTGATTAGTATATAAAAAAAATTGCTTTTGGGAACAAATACTATCTCCATTTCTTCAAATCCTAAACTATAGCATAAAAATATTGATCATAAACAACATATTTCTTCTTAGCATCATTTAACTTCTCACTAAAATAGGCAACATGCTTATCTTCTTGACACAAAAAAGCTCCTATAGTAGTGCCACTAGTATTACAATCCACCTGAAAGACCATATTGAAATCTAGAAGATCCAAAAGAGGTTGCTTTGTAACTTTCTTCTTCAACATATAAAAACTTTTGGCTGCTCCTATGGTCAACTTAAACTTTTATATCCCCTCTCATCACTTTAGTTAGAGGTGCACAAATACTACTAAAATTCTTAATAAAATTTATGTAAAAACTTGCTAGACCATGAAATGATTTTACCTCTATAACACTCCTCAGGGTAGGCCATTCAATGATAGCTCTCACCTTTTCTCAATCCATTTTAAGACCCTCTGCTGAGACAACACATTCCGGATACACCAACTCTCTCTTTACAAAACTACATTTCTTCAAATTAATCAACAAATTCTCCTCCTGTAGCTTCTCAAAAACTCTTTAGATATGCATCAAGTGCTCTTCCAACGTCTTACTAAAAATCAAAATATAATCCAAATAAACAATAACAAATTTTCCTAAGAATTTTTTCAATACTTCATTCATAAGCCGCATAAATGTGCTTGGTGCATTGGTTAGTCCAAAAGGCATGACTAGCCACTTGTACAAGCCCTCCTTGGTTTTAAAGGTTGTCTTCAATTCATCTCCTTCTCTAATTCCAATTTGGGTATATCTACTCTCCAAATCTATCTTCGTGAGGTATTCAACTCCACTCAAACAATCCATAATGTCATACATTATTGATAAGGGAAATATATACTTGATGGCGATCTTGTTGATGGCTCTAGAATCTATACATATCTGCCATTCCCCATCCTTCTTTGGTGCTAGTACTGCAGGTACTACACATAGGCTCAAACTCTCTCTGATCAATCCCTTCCACAACTCTTGAGTACTTTTCTCTTCAACTCTTCCATCTCTACTGGAGTCATATGATGAGCTACCTTATTCGACAAACTGGCTCCAAGAATCAGGTCCATCTCATGACTAATCTTTCTTACGAGAGGCAAACCTTCAGGTACATTAATATCAAGAATAATAGCTTGAAACTCATTCAACAAATATGAAACCTTTATAGGTACCTCAGTGGTATCTTCTTTATCAACTCTAGAGATCAATGAAAAAAACATATGCTCATGCTTCATACCTTCTAGGAACCTTCTTGCATCAACCAAATAAATTCTTGCATTACTCCATACCTCTTTTTTTCCTGTTTCAAGGGCTTCAACTTATGACGAACCCCGTCATGTACTGCTCGCTGATCAAACTGCCACAGTCTCCTAATAATATATGAAAAACATCCATATGCATAATATCAAACAATACCTAATCAAGGTAATTTCCAATCTTGAACTTTACCTAACATTGTTCATTTACCAAGGCTTTATGGTCCTTCTACAACCAAGAAATCTGGTATGGGTTCAGATGCCTTCTTCTCTCCAACCACAACTTACTAACCATTTCTTCTAAGACAAGGTTATTAGTACTACCTCCATCAATAATAATATTACAAACTTTACCTTCACACTTATATTTTGTGCAAAACAAATTCTTCCTTTGAGTTGGTTCCTTCTCCCCATTCAACAAGACTCTTCTAGTAACAAACATCTCCTCTTTTCGCATCTTCAGAATGTGAAGACTCAAAATATTCATCTACATGTGCAACTCATGCATTACCCTCAAGTCTTCTATTTTTCCTTCCTTGATGTTGAGAAAACTCATAGGCCCCATGTCCTTCTTCTCCACACTAGAAATAGGTTCCACGGAAGCCTCCTCTTCCCGGTCCTTGTCTAGATCTTCCTCTTCCTCTTTGGTCTTCATTATTCTAATCATGAGGATGGTAGGTGTTATCTCATTTCTGGGTATGGCTGCTACTAGAGCCTTCACCCTTACTTTGATCTTCATTTTGACCTCCATATGACCATCCAATAGTCTTTCCTCCATGGCCTCCACCTTGTTGTTTTTTCTTAAACCTCTTGTCTAGTCGTTCTTCAACCTTTAGATAAAGCTAAAAAGCATCCTCAATAGTGGTCATTCTTACCAGTGCCAATTCTTCATGTATGCTTGGCTTCAACCCGTTATTATATCGAGAAACATTCTCTTTATTCACCTCAAAATTCTTGTCTAAATCAAGACCTTATGAAATTACTCTATGTATTCTTTCACCGTCCTTTTCCATTGCCTCAAGCTTTGTATCTTCTTGAGAAACTCCAATTCATAATCGACTGGAATAAATTATTTCTTCCCCATCTAGAAATTTTATCTTTTGCTTGTCTTCCTCTTTCTAATTGTACCTCTTTCAACCATATACTAGCATGACCTTTCAATTTTTTCTTTGCAAACCTCACTTTGTGAGGATCTTCAATCTCCTCAAACTCGAAAAATTCTTCCATGTCATTGATCTAATCAATCAATTCTTCAAGATTTAAATTTCCACTAAAAGTTGAAACCTCCATTTTAGGTCTCTTCCCAATGATTGAGATTGCTCATAGGAATCTTCTTTCTCTAGGATCCATTGGATCCTGATCTTCTTCTTCCATTTCCTCTTCTATTTCATCTTCACTGTCATCTCTATCTTGTTGCACATCTCTTCTTCGAACCACTTGAACATGCAAGGTTTCTAATTTCCTTCTAAGGGCTCTAATTTCATCTCTTGGTGGATCTCTTCCTCCACGACCTTGGCCTCTACCTTTGCCATATTGAGAAATTTTTGGAGGAATCTTGAACTAAACCCACACTCACAGGTCCTACTGTAACTTTCTCACATTCAACGCTCTATTACAGGCTCAAGAACTCCTGGTCTGATATCACTTGATGAGGGCCACACCACCCAAAACTAACAAAAATCACAACAGATACCAACACAAAAGATGTGAGATAGAAAAATGATTCAGTTTCAATTATTTTTAGAAAATGAAAATATAGATTCAAAGCTTACATGCTACAACCTCATGGGCTTGATTCATTACAACAAAATTCAACTCTAAAAAGAAAATCTACTATTTGGAACAACAATCTACACTATCAGGGTTGCCTTCTACAACCCCCAATTAACCCTTTTTATTTTCCCCAATAACTGCCCTAGAATGTTCTAGAAAGGTCAAATTTCCCCTTTTTGTTTTGGCACCAAAACTTCCCGCTGTTTGATTTCTAGCCTAGGAAGAAGTTTTTATGAAATTCACTTTTTAGACGACCAACTTCATGGGGCCATAACTTTTGATCTGAGTGTCCAATTTTCTATTATTGCATATCATTGGAAAGCTCTCGACGAACTTTACAACATGCAAAACCACCATAGGTCATTTTGGCCACATTTTTGAGCTATTTTAGGGCCTCTAAAGTTTTATATTTGAATTTGAAGTTGCATTGGAGAAATTCCTTAGGACAAAAACTTTAATTTCTCCCAAATTGTGTACGGTATTGAAGTGATTCTTTCATGCCTTGAAATGTTTTTCATCTCTACTCCTTGGGGAAAATTTTCACCTCCATATGCACTCGTTTAGGCCGACTTACTAAAAATAGGAAGTGCCCATTTTTCACATTTTTCACACTTGAAAGTCTTATACCCCTTAAGTGCAATCATGGGACTCAAAACAACTAAAGAAAATAAAGAAAACTTTTTTTTTGGGTGATGCAAGATTTCCCTACACTGCTAGATGCTCCTACATCACACACCCAGGGTAATTTGAAAAGTGACCCTATCACTTCTCAAGAGTGAGTGAAATCAAGATGGTTAACCTCAGCCTTCGATAACCATGATGAATCTTCATCAGGCCTTCCTCTCCATTTCACCAAGTACTCTGCATATTACTTGTTTCTTTTGCTTCAACCCACACAACTATCCAAGATTTCTTCTATCTCTTCCTTCTCTGAAATAGGTTCTAGAATTCTAGAATCTTTGTAGGGGCCCTAGCTTGGTTGGCTAACCTTTCTTGTTGTAGGAGGTTGGTCACTTTAGGTCTAGTCTGCCCCAATCTCCCCATGGTACCTGAGGGTGTGTCATGGTAGTACCAGAGGCATGGTCACGCCAAAGATCACGGCCATACAAAGTTTATTGTGCACACTGCAGCTGCAGTAGGGGTCAAGGCACCACCCTCAGCCTAATAAAATTATAAAAAAAAAAAAAAGAAATAGGTTCTAGAATTTTCTAACTATTCTTTTAGTGAACCCTCCTATATCACCTTCATGATACTTTGTTAAATCAAAATGTTGAACATAGGGAGAAATTTTTATTCCGAGGAAACTCTACCTCATAAGCATTTCCTAAATCATGCTTCTTTTTGCAGACTTATATCCACTTATCTCAGATTCCACCAACTAGAAAACCTTTCCTTTTCAAGAAATGAGCAATGACTTCATCTCCTACTTGGAACTTCTTATACCTCCTTTTCTTGATCTACTTGGAGAGCCTTATATTGTGAGTTCATCTTATTGATATGTTTCTTCTCAATTCTTCATGCAAATTCTTCTGTGCTTAAAATCGGCCAACCTCAAGACTACTCTTTTCCCCCTTATCCATCTTTTCTTAGTTCAAAAATTAGTTATGGACTACTCCCATATAAATTTGGAATGGTGATTTACTAGTGCTCCTTGTTGTAATTGTTATAAGCAAATTCTTCTTGTGGTATAAACAAATCCCATCCCTTGGGCTTATCTCCAACTAAGCATATTAGCAGGTTTCCCAAAATCCTATTCACCACCTTTGTTTGTCCATCAGTCTATGGATGGTGTGCAGAACTAAACTTCAAATCTCTCTTCATCTTTTCTCATAATGTCCTCCAAAAATAACCAACAAATTTGGTATCTCTGTCTAAAACTATTATTTTTGGTAGACCATGTAGTCTCACCACCTCTTTGAAAAGAAACTCTCCAACATTAATAGCATCACTACTCTAATGACATAGAATGAAATGTGCCATCTTTGAAAATCTATCCACTACCACAAACATGGAATCATTCCCTCTCTCTGTCCTTGGCAAGCAAGCAAAAAAATCCATGCTAATATCCTCCCATGGACACTCAAGTACAGGCAATGGTTGATACAATCTAGTATTCTAACTTGTTCCCTTCGCCATCTAACATACTCTACAACTTTGTACAAACTTCTTCACATCTTGTTGTAACTGTGGCCAATAATAATTCTCACTGACAAGACCAATGTTCTTATCCCAACAAAAATGTCTAGCCAATCCTCCACTATGCTTCTCCTTGATTAGACTCTCTCTCATAGAACTCCTTGGAATGTATAATTGGCTTCCTCTAAACAACATACCATCTTGGATTAAGAAAACTAACCATCTGGTCCTATCCAATGTAACAGGTGCCAAACAAGCCTTCCAAGCTATTGCATAGTTTGGATCTTTTGGATACAAACTCTTGAGTTCATTGAACCCAACAACCTCCATATTCATTTCTATCAACAAATTTTTCCTTCTATTCAAGGCATTTGTAGCTCTGTTTGACCTTCCACTCCTCTGCTTCAAAAAAAATTTATAACTCTACAAAAAATCAACCCGTTTTAAGTTCCTTTGATTCAACTGTCCTTGACTATTGAGATACTGCAAAGCCTGGTGATCATTATATAAACAAATTATTTTGGCAATAAATAGTTTCCCCATTTCTTCAAAGCCTAAACTATGGCATAAAATTCTTGATCATAGACAGCATATTTCTTCTTAGCATCATTTAACTTCTCACTAAAATAGGAAACAAGCTTACCTATGTCTTGACTCAAAACAACTCCTATGGTAGTGCCACTACCATCACAATCCACCTGAAAGACCTTATTGAAATATGGAAGGGCCAAAACAGGTTGCTCTCTAACTTTTTTTATTCAACATATCAAAACTTTTTGCTGCTTCTTTGGTCCACTTGAACTCTATTCTATCCCCTCTGATCACTTCGGTTAGAGGTGCACAAATACTACTGAAATTCATAATAAACTTCCTGTAAAAATTTGATAGACCATGAAATGATCTTACCTCTGTAACACTCCTCGGGGTAGGCCATTCAATGATATCTCTCACCTTATCTGGATCTATTTTAAGACCCTATGTTGAGACAACAAATCCTAGATACACCAACTCTCTCTTCACAAAACTACATTTCCTCATATTAATGAACAACTTCTCCTCCTTTAGCTTCTCAAAAATTCTTTGGATATGCATCAAGTGCTCCCCCAATGTATTATTGAAGATCAAAATATCATCCAAATAAACAATAACAAGTTTTCCTAAAAATTCTTTCAATACCTCATTCATAAGCCGCATAAATGTGCTTGGTACATTGGTTAATCTAAAAGGCATGACTAGCCACTCATACAAGCCCTCCTTTGTGTTAAATTTTGTCCTCCATTCATCTCCTTCTCTAATTTAGATATGGTGATATATTCTCTTCAAATCTATCTTTGTGAAGTATTCAACTCCACTCAAACAATCCATAATGTCATCCATTCTTGGCAAGGGAGATCTATACTTGATGGTGATATTGTTCATGGCACTAGAATTTGTACACATCTTCCATTCCCCATCCTTCTTTGGTGCTATTACTATAGGTACTATGCATGGACTTGAACTCTCTCTAATCAATCCCTTCTAAAACAACTCTTGCACTTGTCTATTCAACTCTTCACTCTCTATTGGAGTCATATGATGAGCTTCCTTATTCAATAAACTAGCTTCAGGAATCGGTTCTATTTGATTACTAATATTTCTTATGGGAGGAAAATATTCAGGTACATTATTAGAAATGATAGCTTGAAACTCAGTCAACAAATTTGAAACCTCTACAGGTACCTCAATGGTATCTTCTTTATCAACTATAGGGATCAATGCAAAAAACATATGCTCATGCTTCATACCTTCTAGGAACTTTCTTCCATCAACCAAACAAATTCTTGTGTTACTGCATACCTTTTCTTCTGCCTCTTTCAAGGGCTTCAACTTATGACAAACCCCATCCTTTGTCAAAGAATAGGTGTTGGCATGTCCATCATGTACTACTTGCCAATCAAACTGCCACGGTCTACCTAACAACATATGACAAACATCCATTGGCATAATATCACACAATACATCATCATGGTAATTTCCAATGTTAGGCTTTATTTTCCTTCTACAACCAAGCAATCTGGTATGGGTTCAAATTCCTTCTTCTCTCCAACCATAACTTACTAACCATTTCTTCTGAGATAAGGTTATAAGTACTACCTACATCAATAATAGCATTGAAAACTTTACTTTCACACTTACATCTAGTGCGAAACAAATTCTTCCTTTGATTTGGTTCCCTCTCCTCATTCAACAAGGCTCTTATGGTAACAAGAACCTCTCCTCTTTCTGCATCCTTCGAATGTGAAGTCTCAACATCTTCATCTACATGTGCAACTCGTGTATTACCCTTGGGTATGTGCAAGATCATGATAGGCCAAAAAGTGGCAATATGATGGGTATGTGGCTGACGACTTTTCTTTAACACAAATTTGATGAAATGAAAAAGGTTTTTAAAGGATATTCTCATCTTTCCACCAATATAAATTAAGATTTACTTTGAATTTAATAAATTATTATTATTAATTTTCTATTTGAATTACAATTAAAGTCTTGATTGATAGGCTGATCGAAAAAAATATATAGCTTTCAAATGGTATCACATTTTTTGAATCCAAAACATGCATCACATTCTATGCTTCACATACTATGGGATTAAAAAAATAAAAAATGAATTTCATGAATTTTTGACTAAGTTAAGGTGGTCAGACATATGGGTTTTTTATATTTTTTAAAAGTTGTAATAAAAAATTCATAATTAATTATTTACTTGGAAAAAAATTACAAAAAATATGCATCACTCCAACATGAGTCGTCTACTTATATATAAATCTTATAAAAAAATATTATCATTTTATTGTGGTTAGGGTGGTCAGACAGACACCTACTTCTTATTTTTTCCCCGAAATTTAAGTACTACTGCATTGAAATTTCAAGTTTTCACCAAATAGATTTTAAAAAATAAAATAAACCTAGTAGTTTAGAAACTAAATTCAATTTTCTACAAATTCTATTGTTACATATTTTTGAAATAATATAGATAACTTATTCAAATTTTTAAGTCAAGTTTCCTAACTCTGATTTTTTTGAATTTTTTGCCACTTAAGGGCTTGTTTTTTCCATGATGATCCTGCACATACCCCCTCAAGTCTTCTATTTGTCCTTCCTTGATGTTGAGAACACTCATAGGCTCTATGTCCTTCTCCACACTGGAAATAGGTTCCACATAAGCCTCCTCTTCCTCTTTAATCTCCATTATCCTGATCACGATGATGGTAGGTGTTATCTCCTTTCAGGTTCTGGTTGTTACTAGAGCCTTCACCCTTATTTTGATCTTCATTTTGACCTCCATATAACTATCCATCATTCTTTTCTGCATGACCTTCACCTCATTGTTTTTTCTCTAACCTCTTGTTTAGTCATTCTTCAACCTTTAAAGAAAACTAATAACCATACTCAATAGTGGTCATTCTTACCTGTGCCAATTATTCCTATATGCTTGGCTTCAACTCGTTAATATAATGAGCAAGTTTCTCTTTATTCACCTCAAAATGTCCTATCCGAATCAAGATCTTGTGAAATCCATCTATGTATTTTTTCACCGTTCTTGTCCCTTCCCTCAAGCTCTACATCTCTTGAGAAACTCCAATTCATAATCAACTGGAATAAATTGTTTCTTCAATTTTGACACAATTTTGTCCCATCTAGAAATTTTGTCTTTCCCCAAGTGTCTTCATCTTTCTATCTGAACCTCTTTCTACCATATAATGGCACGACCTTTCAATTTTTTCTTTGCAAAACCTCACTTCGTGAGGATCTTCAATCTCCTCAAACTTGAAAAATTTCTTCATGTCATTAATCCAATCAATCAATTCTTCAAGATTCATATTTCAACTAAATGTTGAAACATCCATTTTAGGTCTCTTCCCAATGCTTGAGATTTCTCATAACAACCTCTTTTCTCTAGGATGCATTGGATCCTAGTCTTCCTATTCCATTTCCTCTTTCGTTTCATCTTCACTATCATCTCTGTCTCGTTGCACATTTCTTCTTCGAACCTCTTGTTGCAAGGTTTATAATTTCCTTCTAAGGGCTCTAATTTCATCTCTTGGTAGATCTCTTCCTCCATGACCTTGGCCTCTACCTTTTCCATATTGGGAAATTCTTGGAGGCATCTTCAACTAAACCCACACTCATAGGTCCTACTACAACTTCCTCATGCTTGACACTCTATTACAAGCTCAGGAACTCCTTCTCTAATACCACTTGATGAGGGCCATAATACCCAAAACCCACAAACATCAGAACAACAGATATCAACAGAAAATATATGATATAGAAAAAATATTTACTTTCAATTATATTCAGAAAATGAAATTACAAATTCAAAGCTTACATGCTACAGCTTGATGGGTTTGATTCATTACAAAAAAATTCAACTTTGAAAATAAAATATACTATTCAGAGCCACAATTTATACTATTAGGGCTTCCTTCTACAACCCCCACTTAACCCCTTTTATTTTCCCCAATAATCACCCTAGAATTTTCTAGAAAAATCAACTTTCTCTTTTTTGTTTTGGCACCAAAAGTCATGCCATTTGATTTTTGGCCTAGGAAGAAGTTTTTATGAAATTCACTTTTTAGAGGACCAACTTCGTGGGGCCATAAATTTTGATCCAGGTGTCAGATTTGCTATTATTGCATATCATTGGAAAGCTCTCGACGAGCTTTACAACATAGGAACCCACCATAGGTTAGTTCAACCACTTTTTGAGCTGTTTCAGGGCCTCTAAAGTTTTATATTTGAATTTGAAGCTACATTGGAGAAATTTCTTAGGACCAAAACTTTAATTTCTCCCAAACTATGCAAGGTATTAAGGTGATTCTTTCACGGCCAAAAAAAATTTCAAATCTGCTTGTTGGGCTGAATTTTCATGTCCATATGAGCCCATTTAGACCAACTTACTAAAAATAGTAAGTGCCCGTTTTCACTATTTTTTGATGCCTGACAGTCTTATACCCCTTAAGTGCCATCATTAGACTATAAACAACTAAAGAAAATAAAGAAAATAATTTTTTGGGTGATGCAAGATTTCCCTACACCACTAGATGCTCCTACATCAAGCAAGATATGTAAAATTAGCCTCTCCATGACTATGGGTACTGGTGCCTATCATAGTTATTGCTCATTATCTTGTCATACGAATGGTAGAGGGCTCTTCCCACTCATACCTTGTTGGATCCTCATCTACTACCTCATCACCCTTGCTCATGGACTACTCCTCCTCCTCATCCTTCTCCTTGTCCTCCTCATCATCCACCTCACCTCCTCTATCTTGGCCATCATAGTCAGGATCTACATCCTCATTATACTCCTCATCTATGACATCAATAAATATGTCTACTACCCTATAACATGTCACCTAGGCCCTGTCCTCTACATCATCTCCCTCATCTGGGAGTGGTATTGCATCACCTATTAGCTCCTCCATAGGAAACACAAGAGTTGGATGTGATAATTTCCACCACTCCTCAGTCATATATGGCACCAACATCATTTGCATTGGAGACTAGAGGTATATCATGATCTAAGGACCTAGAGTCACTATGGATAAGATCACCTATAGTGAACCATATTGTATCACCAGGTCTCAGAGAACTCTACACAAATCTCTTGAATAAGGGTCATGCCCTAGGTACTATTTGCATTTGTCCAAACTACCATATGACCTGATTATAGTAGAAGGGATGTACTATGTAATCGTGTCTCCCAATCAAAAAATTTTCAAGTTATAATCTCCTCATCTTTCGAGTCTGATCTGGCCACTGAAGTACAAGCTAATAAGGTCTCCAAAGGATCACATCCTCCTCTAGGTGGTCAAATCGCCCTCTCCAGAAATGTAAATCACCATACTACCAAAACTATCATAGACGATAGCTAAAGGCCTAAGGATACCCCCAGGATGTCAGACATGGGAAACCAGTAGGTGTGGTACAAGTGATATGCTCAAGTAACTACACCTGTAGAAGCATACAATGTACCATATTGTCCACCTCCCAATAAAAAAATGACAAAGATCATAATATAGGTGCACTAGGATATAGTACCCCTAGGTATATACTGTTCAATTCTCTGCCATCCCTCGTATCAGGTGTATCAGTCCTCCCTCCAAGTGTGCTCCCCGACCATCTAGGATGAGTACTAATGCAACTATTAGCATCATCATATGTCTAACTAGTGGAGCTCATGAATATAATTGCATAGCTAGATCAATTTGTGCTCTCACCCTCTCATCATGTAATGGACTATAAAGGTAGTACTAGATGTTAGATTTCATCTCCTAGAATGTATGATCTACTCAAAAGGATACACATATGATCTACTCAAAAGGATACACACTCACCCCGAATAGGAACTTAAAGTATATGATGAACATCCTCTAGTGTGATTGTCATCTCGCCACATGGTAGATGAAATGTGTAAGTGTCAGTATCCCAACGCTCAACTAGCACCATTGGCATCACATCATGGTACTTCATGAGGGGCATGAGGTATTCCAATTATACTTCAATAGTCTATAACAATTTTGTGTCTTCCACTGAAAAATTTGGGGCTAAATCTCTCAGCAGACTAGTCTGTATACCACCTAGATTTTGATGCGAATGAGTGGGCACCTAGCAGAAAAAGAAAAAATATATCCTATATGTAGTCTAATCTCCTCAATTTTTACATTAGTAATCATAAGTGTACTAAAGTTGCACTAGTGTGCTCCCTAAAGTTCCTAGACACTTTAGAACTATTTTGGGACACTTTGCAAAAATGTGGGACACTTTGTGAAAAAATGGGATGCTTTGCCAAAAAAGGGGACACTATGTGAATTTTTTTTTCATGGCCCTAAATTAACCTAGAAATGCATTAAAAACATAAAATAACTATGTAAAGATGAAGAAAAGGTACAAGAATCAACTAACTTCATGATGACACTCACCGCATGCCACCTGGGTACACAACACGTCCAATATCGCATGCCTATAATATCATCTGCTAGGCATCTCTCCATGTTCCTAAATTAATCTCAAGCTACAAAAGGTAAATGAAAAAGTAAATATTCACTTCAGCTTTTGCTCTTATGTAAAAACTAGGGTTTTTACTATATTAGGGTTTTTTAAGTTCTTTTCATTCAAATTAGCATAACGGGTGCTAGAGAGCTCTATTTTCGATGAAATTTGTTTCTTTTGGAATTGTGATTCCACTCCTATCATCATCCACCATCTATCATCATGTGGCATGGTACTTGTAAATTATCTCTTATACGACTTACCCTATTCAACATGGCCAGATTGCTACATTGATTCCACCTTCGTAAAGCAAGCAGAATCAAGGGGGGAAAACATCTACCCTTGAATTTTATTTTTTTTAGTTAGATAAGAGGATTTTTTGAAAACTAATGAACTCGTGTTGCAGGATGTGGTTCCTAATGTTGTGGTTTCACAAATAACTACACTGGGGGCTTCATTCTCATACCTTCTAATGAGTATGCTTTTATGAGATAAAGTGTATTGTTTAGAGTCTGTTAGCTTACATATCCAAGTAGAGTCATATGGGTGCTAAAGTGGGGGATAAATGTGACCACTAAAATTGTACTCCCTTCTTGGAGATAGTACAATCACTAGTCTAATTTGGACCTATCTTGGGCACCTTGTATTAATTACCCTCTACAATCACCATTTATAGGCCCCTAAGACCCATTATTTGAAATATTGAGGCTCATCCCACTCATAAATCACATAAAATCACATAAATCTTGACAAAAAGAATTTAAAACATTCAAATCCCAAAATCCCACCTCAAAAACCTTAGGTGAGACTCATTTTCCACCTTGGGCGAATGAGTTCCCTTAGGTGGGACCCATTTTCCAAGGGTGGCGAATGAGTCCCATTTGGGGCAATTTTCCACTTTGAGTGGGAAATTGAAGTTTTTAATTTCAATTTTTAGTGGATGTCATCTTTTGAGGTCTAAATAATAATCAATTAGGTGTGAATGCCTATAAATACAATTTTGTAAGTCATTTTTCACATCCAAGCATAATTCTAAGCCATTTGAGCAAGCACATTCAATAGTTAAGTGTTGAGAATCTTTCACAAGAGCATTCAAAAATTTATTTGTAGCAAAGTTGAAGCTTTGGAGCAACATTCAAGTGAATTTTCAAGTCTTCAAGATCACTTTCACTCAATATCTATCTTTTTCAAGGGTTGATCATGGATGTCTATGGTGAATCATGATGAATTCTACATTGGGGAGATGGAACTAGCCATCAAGCCAAGCTTGAGGACTTGTTTTCTAAGTGATTGCATCTTCCATTGTCACTCTACATTCAATCTAAGAAATGTTTACACATAATTGAGATTCACTTGAGGTGATTAGAGATTTCCTAAGGTGAATCCTACTTCATTCAAGTTTCATTCCAGCATCTTATTCTTGCACATTAGGATACGATTGCATTACATTTCAGATTTCCTAGTCTTAGAACCACTTAAGGCTAGGGTTTTTATACACATTCCATTATTATTTTCAATGTTTAATTACCAAACTAGGGGTTTGACTGAGGAAAACCCCCCATTACAAAATCAAGTTATATTCTATTTTGTAGGTATTTCAATAGGTTTGGATCTGAAACTTAGTTTGGGAGGAAAGTGCAAGCGTTGGACTGTAGATCAGAATCTTATATTTCTAGAATAGTAGAATGGGATTGATTCACCATTAGTGGCAAATGAGTCCCACTAAGGTTGTCTATCAGATCTATTTTCAGATTCTAGCACTCTTTTTCCTGAAACAACTTTCTAGGCAGAAACCCTAATTTAGGACTAATTCACCCAAGTTGGCGAATGAGTCCTAGTTAGTGAAAAAGTCAAAATTTCTAGAATTTCAAAGCTATTTCCAATCATTTCAAGGTTTCCCCGTTGCACATTTCAAGTTTCATAGTTTCTCTATTACATTTTATTTATCTTTCTAGGTCATTTAGCATTTATTTGCATATCACATTATGTTTTACACGTTTATACTTGGTGGTGAATCCTCTTTCCTAAGTTCAAATCATATCCTATGATATCTTATTGTTAGATATTTTCCATCCTTTATTGGGTGAAGATCTCTAAGATGTCCTTGAGTATGGAGTGTGCAAAATTGGATCTCTCTCTTTGTACCTCTTTTGGTCAAAGTGTAGATGCATCCACATTTCCATCATATGTAGAAACTTACATAAGTGAGAAATAAGGCCCTAGTAAATGGGAGATTTCTTGCATTTGGCTTGGACATTCCTAATAGATTTCTTAAGGAAAGACATAAGCCAAAAGGGGAAATTCATCTAAAATATTATACCTAAGATTATTGAGAATAGGGAAAAGGTGTTCATGTAAGTGGGGGAACCACCCTTAAAGAGTGGTGTACCTCATAAGAATTTTAGTAATGGCACTCCAAACACCAGGCAGGTTTGCACGATTAAAATCATTTTTCAATCTATTCACCTTCTCACCCTCTTTCAGGAACTATTTCGTATGCTCCTTGGAATGACTATTTGACTTGCGTGGAATGCAAATCCCTTCTAGAGAAAGCCTTGTGACCTCCACAATAAGCTTAGGGGTCACCATAAAAGAAACCCTGCCAACAATAACAGTCCCATCCATCCAATAATTTGTGAATTCCAATGAAACTTTTGGGTTAACACCCTACATTCCATCAACAAACTAGGCCAACTTGCCTCTTTCAAGAATAGCCCAGACCTCCTTATCTTGCTTCCAACCATCACAATTAGTAGCTTCATCCTAGACCAAATCCCCTCCTATTGTGAAACCCACAAGATTCAGAGCAAAAAAAGAATAGTAATGGAAATGGCTATACAAAAAATTGAACCTCAATTAATAATAAAAATGCATAGAATGATTAGCGGGATTAATTTTCCATAAATGACAAGCGTGGAAACCATCAAAACAAGCTAACAAAAAATCCAACTTGATCACTTTTGGACAGTACTTTGACATCATTTTGAATTAATTTGAGCACCTGACTTGGTATATGGTAGAAATTATCCCATTTTACTAAATTTTTACTAAAAGCTCAAATATTTTCTAGGGCATCGATAACTTTATTGTCACTCCTATACACATGATTCACATTGAAATTCCCAAGAGAAATCATGAGATTGCGAGTTGTGAACATGGAGTCCTAAAGAGTCCAATAGGGACAAGAAATCTCAATCAACATAAGAACCGTACTCCTCGAGTCCCCTTCAATGATTAAGTTAGATAGCCCAGCTTGCATGGAAATTTTGATGTTGTGGAAGGTCATTGCCACCTCAGTGAAACTAGAAGATTGGACCCCCAAATTAATCACATAAGACAAAAAAAGCTTCCCCTTATGGTCATGGATGACCCCACCCCCACCCTCCCGACCTAGGTTGGGTTTGGTTGAGCTATCAAAATTGAGCTTCAACTAGCCAGGCTCGGGGGACCGATTCACTAAATATAGTTAAGCATAAAATTAAAATAAATTAATTTTCTACCTTATATATATAATTATATAGAAATATATGATTAAACCTAACAAATATAATAAAAAATCACTTGAAATTTAGATGTTCTTTATCAATTGAGGATGATAATTATCATAATTTTATTTTCAAAAATATATTTTACAATATATATCTTCATATCAAATATTGTGATTTACCTCTCTGAAGCCTCTACCTATAATCTGGGCCTTCTCCCTATATTTTTCTCACCTGACACATGTGGGATTAAATAACCTGCATCAAACCAAATACTTACCCTTTTGGACAACCATCCAAAATTAAGGATGACAATGAGTTTTGTAGAAGAGATCTTATTTGCTTGCTTCCAAGTGGTAGACATTGGAAGGCACAGTTGCTTCTATTCATAGTGGTTGGATCTATCATTTTTTTAGCTCCCACACTAGTATAACAATGTGAAAAACAAACAAAATTATTCAAAATAGTGGATGCAAATGGGAATGGTAACAATAGAGGCTAGGGTAAAAGTACAAAGTTGTGTCACACTTTATAAAGGAAACAATCAACACTGATCCAACTTTTAAACTTGATTCACTAAAAAGCGGCATATATTTTTTGAATTTTTAAATGATGTAAAGAACTAAAATATGTATGTTTTAGTATATTTTATGCTTGTATTTAAAAAATAAATAAATAAATATTTTAAACTAGTTTTTAATAAAATAAAAACATAATTTAGTTTTTGATTAAATGATGGAAAATGAACTTGCATGAGACGTCAAACTTTTTATAGTAAATTCCATTTTTTTTCCTTCAATTTTTTTGTGTATTTATAACTTGAAAATTTTGTGCATGGATATTTTGTTTTCCAATTTTGATAAATATATATTTTTTAATAAATATTAAAATGTGTGGGAATCAAAAAATAGTTTTTTTCATCAAACATCAACTTTTATATTACATATTTATCTAAAATGGAAAAAAAATATACCATCTTGAAATAGATTCTTTTATCTAGTGTATCATTTTTTTTTCAAAAAATTTAATAAGTTTTATTTTTTCCCTTGGCATGATAATCAACCTAATGTTTTGTGTTGATAGCCTACTTTTTTTTAGACTTCAGGAATCGGGTAGCATGACCACCTATAAACTGCAGTGCGCCTGGTAAAATTTTTAATGTGATCAGCAGCGCTGGTGCAACACGCCCTCTGGTACCATGGGGGTGGGGGAGACTAGACCTCGTGAACAACCTCCTACAACAGGAAAGATTTAGCCAACCGAGCTAGGGCCCCAACCTTGTTGATATCCTACTTTTAGTAAAATTAAAAACTAAAATATAAATAATAATTAAACTATTAAAATAAATATATTTTTGAAAACTACACTTATGGATATACAAAAGGGTATTTTTATATATTATTTAAATTAGTAGGAGTTATTGAAACTTTAAGTTTTTCAAATAATTTAATTTTTTTAGTAAATTTGACTCAAAGTGGTGCTCCATATATTTTTAGAAAAAAAAAAAAAGTTGAGAAAGTTGTGGAAGTATCTAACTTAGCTAGAAAAAATATTACTAGATCATATGTTTGACCAAAGTTTATTTTTAGTTAGAAACAGTTAAATTAAGTTGTGTTGATAAGTTGGCTGAAAGTATTACACAAGTTTGTGCTTTTACCTGCTAATGTTAAAATGTAAATGGGAAAGGTCCATTTTAACATGGTTGTTGGCTAGTCCACCTAAGAAGTCAAGGCTTAGGGTGTGTTAGTTAAGCCCAACCATAGACTCATGGTGTTAAAAACTTAGAGAACCTCTCAATGGATGTTTCATTCCATATGTTTAACATCAATGTAAAAACAATGTGGACATTGAATGCACTTAGTACTTTGAAATTTTACCTTTAAAATCAAGGAAAAAAGTTGAAAGAGCTGATAAATGTTGATTATGAATCTAGTATGTTAAATGAACAACCATATAATTAAGCATAAACTAAACTAGATTGCTATTTGAAAGGTATTGAAGTGAGTTACTTTAAAGAGGTTCGTTTGAAAAAACTAGATTGAGTAACATAAATAACACTTCTAAAAATGATTAACTTTAAGATATCTTTGTGCTAGGACTTGGGAATGTTCTAGTAGCTAAGTGGTTTATGTGATTTTTTTTAACAATGGGCCTATAGTGGTAAAATATCAAGCTAGAAATTTTTTCATCTAGAGTTAAATCTTTTAAAATGGTTCATAAATATGTTTAGATATGAACAAAATAATGTTAATCTAATCTTAAATAACTAGATTTATATGAAAAAAATGAAAATATGTTGGGGTTTAATGACGTAAATAGTAAATGTAAGTATTCAATGATGCACTTTGTTTTAGCCTTAATTTTGAATGATTTGATGAAATTCAAATAACCTACAATGCAATGATTAATATTTCACTCAATCAAAAACACTATAGGTGCAAGATTCTATGAAATTTTGATAAAATATGTAAGTTATATATAAAAAATTGTCATATTACATATGCTTTTTTTTTACATTAACCCTACTTTAAATAACTTTACAATATTTTACAAAGTTATTCAACTTAAAGACTATAAAACACAAATACACCACCACCAATGGTGATAACATTAATAAGAAACATATATTATCCTTATATTGATTTGTGTGGGTCTAAATAGGTGTTTTACCTATCTAGTTCATTACTAGGTCCTATTTACATGTTAAATTAGGTCCTAGATAATCTTTCTAGAAGGTTTTTAATTGTCATATTAAGATATTATCTTATCTTTTGACAGTTAATAACTGTTTCCTAAGAAATTTAATTATATTTGTCTCCTTACATAAGATTAAGACACTTGTAATGATCATGTCTAATCTAATGTCTCACCTTGGCTATACAACTAGGTACTCTCATGTAATAATCATATCAACACAACCTATCATTTGCATCCTTTGATAGAATGGAATTTTTCTCTCATAGCTGATCTCTCTTGTCCTTTCATCAAGTTCATCGATCTTTGGTTGCTATAATATTTAGCCAAATATTTGCATGGTGTAGAGAATGGACCAATTATAGATTTTTGGGTTCCTACACTAAAACTCTAAGAGAATGCTTCTTTCAAAAATTTATAGTTATTTAAATTATTTCTAAGGATAACATATTTACCAATCCTAGAAACCTAAAACTACACATACAAAATCAAGCTAGCTTCAACCCTAAAATAATCCATAGGCCCAAACTTTAGAAGATACATATATTTTCAATACTTAGTCATCAATACTAAAAATCAAATATTATTTTGGCCTCACGAAATAATCACAATAAGATGCATCCACAAAGAAATGTTTTATTACATCCTTGATAGAATAATGAAAGCACGAAATAATTTTTTCACCACTAATCCTATATTCCTAAGAATTGACCCTAAAAATTTTGCAATTCTTTTAAAATTTTAATTTGAGGGAAATTATGCATTGTAATTTTACCTTATAAAAATGGTCTATTTGACTTGCTCCAACATTTCCCTAATATCGAGATCTCCACTTTGGAAAACATTAAGGTTCCATTTTATTTTCAATAACTAATAAATTAGCTCTTATGTAAGACGCTTCCCAATTATTCTATTAAAATCCTTAATTATGGTAGCACTATGAGAATTATTAGGGTTTTGCTAATGTTTTGAAGTAAGGGATTTAATAAAATTCTTAATTTTATTCATGAATACATTTATAACTAGCTTCCTTACAAAAAAAACTTTTCTTTACCTTTAAAATCCTTCAACACTCTAACTGCCTACTTTGTGGCTTAAACCCTCTCTAATTGTATGTATAAATTAAATTGAGTCCACTTTATAAAGTAGAATTAGGTTATCCTATAGTAGTAGTACCTCCTTATCAAGAGTCTCTTTGAACTCATAATTGGATTCATCACTTGTCTTATGGTAGCATTGGATAACCTCAAAAATCATCCTATATCCTTGTGTCTCTAATCAATCCAAACAAGATATGGCATAACCTACTACACCTCTTGTATATCTTTTCTCTCATTTTCAAATCCTTTCAAGATAATAGGTGATCCCACAATAGTGGTTTACAATTTTTGGCAAAACTAGACACTGAACTGATTTTTTCTAACTAAATCTTCACTTTTGAGAACCTATAGCGACCAAACCATGAGGAATTTGAAGATGATGCAAACTAGTGATTTGTGACATTTTGTTTGTATATTCTAAATATTTTATTTTCAAAAAATTTGGAATCAGATTTCACTTCTTTTTCAATCTCCTTCAGAAACTATTTTTTTTGGTAAACACCATTCTTAAGGAGTGAAGCTCACTATATAACACAACTTTTTTTCCATGAAGGATAAAATTATTTTTTTCAAATTTAAATTTGTAACTATGATATCTAGTGCTTACAATTGGTTTCATAGTGTTTTATTGAATATGTTTTCCTTAATCAAGTTTCAAAGTCAAACCAATTACAATTCAGACATAGGACTATATTACACAACCTTTTATGTATCAAAATTCTCTTTGTTGGATCAAGGAATTCAATATTGGTGCACTCATATTTTTCAAACTTTTTTTTATAATCTTCTATTTTTCCACATGTGCAGAATAAAGAGCTTGATTTTTAGTGAAAAACCTACATTCATAAGAAATAAAAATAAATATAATAATTAAATTAAATTTATTTAAAATTATACTTTTTGGGAAGCTTATAATGAGCACTACATACTTACAAAAATAAAATAAAATTAATTCATTTGATCCCCCCAAAAGGTAAATCAAGAGTGGCTTTTTATCGACATTTTGATAGTTGTAAAAGAGACTCTGTTATAGGTATGCTTTAAAACTAGTGGGGTTCTATCCAAGGGGGTTTGATATAAGGAAGTTTGATCAAATCATCTTCAATTTGAATGCTTTAAATGAAACTTTTTAAGGATTAAATCATTATATTTTCTAAAAGTATGTGATTTTAGCAAAAATCAAAATCTATCACAAATTGTAAACGAACCTTGTAGGATCACCCTCATAGAATAAAGTGCATTTGAATTTATTGGGCCCACAAGGTGAATAATGTATGTTGTGGGTACCCTAATTTGATTCCTAATATATTCTTTAGTTTTCTCATCCTTATTCATCCAATCTAAGATAATAGCCACTAAATTTTGGGGAGGCTTTTATCTCCCTCTCCTACATTATTCGAAAAGATTAAAAATTTTACATGTACAATAGTCTATTGGATGTCTATCAGCCTTATTTTTTATAATAATGATTTGTGTCTTATGTAATTATGCCTCCTAATTAATCCATAGTTATTGTGGATAATTTATTGGGCTATTGTCTTGAATGCTTTCTTGAATCTTGAAACCTACATCACAGATGTTATCTCACAAACACACATGATGAACGAAGAATTTGACATGATACTTGAATCTTGAATGTAGCTCCAAATGCTTGATGATTTTATATGGAATGCTCTTTTAAATGCATAAACTTTCCTTAGGAATGCTCTCTTGAAAATTTTAGATGAAAAATAATGAGATTACCTTGTATTTATACTTGTTCATGCCTAATTTACTGAAATTACAACACTACAAGCCAACATTCAGAAATTGAATATGAGGATAATAAAATCTTGCCAAGAATTTGAATTAAAATAGGTCTTAGGTTAAAGTGAGACATATATGCCAGGTTGGGAATATGAGTCCTAGAGGCTTAAACCTGAGACACATACTTCAAGAAGTGTTATGTTCAATGTGACATTTGAAATTAGGCCCCAAGACCTAGGGAGGACCCATAAACCTAGATGGGTGTATGGGTCCTAGATCCCTAAATCTAGAACACAACCAAAAACATTAAATTATGATTTTCCATTTGCTACATGTCAATATTATCCTTAGAAAAATGCATTTAACTAGGCTTGTGGATGCAAAATAGGACCAATTAAGGCATAAATAAGCTAAATTTTAATAGGAAGGACCCAAACAAGTGTGAAAATTTAAAGGGATACATTATTATTTCACTGCATTTATCCCCCACTTTAGTGATATGATGACCTTGCATCAAACTCACACTAAAGTAGACAAATTCGCATCAAGAGAGGTCCAAGTTTACCAATGCTTGTGAGAAAGGATGACAATTATCAAGATGATTGTGCAAGCCCCTAGGATCAAGATCCTATGGCAGAACAACATAGGCATAAAGGAACACACATGTGAATGATGTATGAAGTAACAACAAGATACAAGCATACACTGTCAAAGACATAAGAAAGAAAAAAATAGTGTTAGATCAAGCCTCGAAAGTATATACAACATGAAGTGGACCAAGTATAAGTTTTTTTTCCAAAAATACATTTACAAGTGGAACATAATGTCCACTATACAAACAAAACACATGCTCACAGGGGCTAGTGGAATCTAGTATCCACTAGGTGAGCCCCTAGAGAGGTGAGACACATACACATGGTTGGTATGCACCCACACAAACAAGCAAGTGGATATGGTAAAGTCACATTCCCATGATCGAATCCCATACGTATTAACCATACCAAAGCTATCCATCTGAAAACTTCATAAAGTGCCACAAAATGAAACTTCAAGCTTTTGAACAACATGTAAGTACATATTTGTTCAAAGAGACTTTTCTTAGTTCATGTAAGGTCTCTTCATAGGGAACATCATGCCTAATGTATCTAAGAGAGGAAAAATAAAAGAAATATCATTCTCTTAGAGGAAATCAAACCCAATGACACCACCAAGAAATATATGAATTGTAAGAAGAAAGAAAATTGCACATTGAAACATGAGAAATATCGCAAGATAATGTTAATGTATGCCCCCCCTTTAAAGTGTTTTACAACACCATTTCTATGAGAAATATTCTTTAAAGTAGCCAATGAAGATGACATGAGAGCTTATTTGGAAAGCCAAATACCAATTCATATGTCTCCTAATGAAACTACATCATTGAACCAAAGGAAATAGGGTTCCATTTTTTTGGAGATGGAACTAGGAGGACCTATTTCACACTTTAGTTCATTAGGAAACCAAGATACCTCAACCAGGTGACTTTATTGAGGGAAAGATGGCTAGGCAGTTTCCTTGGGTGTGATTAAATGGGGGTTCACTATTAAATGAAGCTTCAAAGGAGAAATCAAAACTCTAATGCACTAAACCCTACAAACTTGAAAGCGTTAAATAAAATTAACAAAAATAAATCAGACATAAAAGATCCTAGTAAAATGATAGATTCCAAGGAAGATATCCAACTCTAAAACTTTTCTTTTGGAAGTTCTCTGGGACTCATATGCCAGGCTGGGAAATTTAGTCTTCCTACAAGAACCTAGGCAAAGTCTTGAATCTTCTACTAACTGTTCAATATCTACAAAAAAACTAGTGAAAAGGGGTATACTATAACTCATATTCCCAAAGCGGTGATTTATTCCTAGTATTATGGTTTGACTAATATTTCTATTGTCTTTAGTGATCTTCTGTAGCTTCCTTCTTGTCTGATTCTCCAAGTTTGAAAGTCTGGATTCTGGCCCATAGATGAGATTGTATGAAGATGACAACTTCTTGACAACTTTTGCAACTTTGTCTTCAAGGGATCTTCAAGCTTCAATTCAACTATATCTGCAATAACATGTCATGAGGGAAAAAAATATTGTGTTAGGAAATAGGCGTTTACCTTGGTCAAACCCCATTTTGGTAATTAAAACTTGAAATGAAATAGAAAAGCATGAAGGGATGATGAATGAACAAATGCAATATTGTAGCTCACCAAACCCTATTGAAACCTTGGATTACAAATCTAAAACAAGCATGAAGTGGCCTCTATGAGTT
The DNA here is from genome assembly GCA_007258455.2 of Sequoia sempervirens. Classification (NCBI taxonomy): domain Eukaryota; kingdom Viridiplantae; phylum Streptophyta; class Pinopsida; order Cupressales; family Cupressaceae; genus Sequoia; species Sequoia sempervirens. Next base: position 13,879,704 of record VDFB02271358.1, on the reverse strand, counting down.
TATATCTTCATCATGAAACTTGAATAGGATAATGGCTTGAACACTTGATTAGATCTTGAATGCTACATCAACACATTAGCTCAACAACATACATGATGTACTACATCTTTGACATGATGAAATAGATATTCATTGCATGAATGCTCTTGAATACTCTATAATGGTCTTGTGAAATATTAGAATGCTTGACGAAAAATTTCTAGGTGGAACTAAGTGAAATAGCCTTGTATTTATAATTTTTTATGCCTAATTTCATAAAATTACAACACTAGAAACCAACATAAAATCTATGATAATAAAATCCCATGAAGAATTTGGTTTAAAATAAGTCCAGGTTAATGCATAACTCATATGCTAGGTTGGGAGTATGAGTCCTAGTGGTTAAAACTTGTGACAAAAACTCCAAGAAGTGTTAAGTTCAATGCAATATTTAAAATTAGGTTACGAGACCTAGGAGGGACCCATACGCCCAATGTGGCATAGGATTCCCATATCCCTGTATCTAGAACACATAACCAAAAGCATTAAATTATGATTTTCCATTTGTTAAATGTTGGTATTATCCATAGAAAAATGAATTTGATAAGGCTTGTGGATGCAAAATAGGCCCAATTAAAGCATAAAGAAGGAAAATTTTAATAGGGAGAGCCCAAACAAGTGTGAAATGTAAATAGATATATTTTTCTAGAGTACATTTGGCCCCCACTTTAGTGAGAGGAACTTGCTTCAAACTCACACTAAAGTAGACAAATTTGCATCAAGAGGAGTCCAAGTGTACCAATGCGGATGGTATAGGATAAAAAAGATCAAAGGAGGTGGCCAAGACCCTAGGATCCAAGGTCCTACATAAAATTAAAATAAGAACAAAGGAAGACACACAAGGTGTATGATATGAAACAAGAAGAGAAGATACACAAACATACAATGTCAAAGACTAAAAGAAATAAAAACAAAAAACAAGCAAAAAATAAATAAAAAGAGGTGGATCAAGCCTCAATTTTTTTTCCAATAGGATGTGGATCAAGCCTTAGTTTCTTGTCCAAAAAAAAATTAAAAGTGGAACACGATGTCTACTATGCAAATAAAATGCATGCTCACATAGGCTAGTGGAATTCAGTATCCATTAGGTGAGCCCCTGGAAAGGTGAGACACTTACGCACACAACCTATATGCATCCACACACATAGGAAAGTGGCTATGCAAAATTAATGCCTATGGTAAGCTCCCATATGTTTACCATACCAAAGGTATACCTCTAATAACTTCAATAAGGTGCCACAAAATGAAACTTCGAGCTTATGAACAACATTCAAGTAAAGATTTGTTCAAAGGGACTTTTATTACTTCATGTAAGGTCTCTTCTTCTAGGTAATATCATGCCTAATGTCTCCAAGAGAGGAAATATCAAATAAATATCACAATATCAAAGGAAATCAAACCCAACGAAACCACCAAGAAAAGGATGCATCACAATAAGAAAGAAAATCACACAATAAAACATGAGAAATGTCAAAAGATAGTGTCAATGTATGCCCCCACTTTAAAGCAATTTCTATCACCATTGTTGTGATCAATCTACTTTAAAGTAGTCAATGAAGAAGACATGAGAGCTTATTCAGAAAGCCCTATGCCAAATCATATATTCCCAAAATAAACTACATCATGAATAAAGGGTTACCCCCAAAATATAATGCTAAACACAAAAAGAAAAGTGTGTCACATGTGAGCCAACTTAAGATATGTCATCCACATCCCAAGGTTGCTCCTATATATAAATGGGAGGAAATTAAATATCCAAAAGAGACAATGATAAGTGTCATACGATGACAAGGCTACTTAACCCCTTGCCCCCACTTAGTGAAATACAAGGATGAGACGAGATGATTGATATGAAATATAATGAAATAAAAATCAATACCAATTAGAAGAACTAATTGCTTCAACAAAAGGATGAGCACCGCAATCCTTAGGATGTTGAATTTTATTATCCAAATCCTTACATTCATTAGTAGAATGACCATGAACTCTATGATATGTGCAAAATGAACTCTTTTTGTACCATTTCTTTCGTGTTTTTGGAGGGAGAGATATCAAGTGATCTTGGAGGATTCTCAACAAGATATTCTCTTGATCAATAATAGGGGATATTTCTTTCTTAGCACAAGTTTTCATACACACAATATATGATAAGACCTTAGATGAAGATGGAGATAGAGAGGTAAACCTAGATCTTTCTTGAAAAGGTATGGTATAGACTTCACTTGTTGTCTATCATTTTTCTCTATCTTTTCACTGTATCCATGCTTAGAAAGGGGTTTGTATTAGAGACCACAACATTATTCCCCCTCAGATGAAGGGGTTTTATGCTTCAAAGAAGGATTGACTTCTTCATGAGAACACAAATCCTTTTTAGGTTTCTTAAAGTTATGCATTTTCCTCTCATGAGGGATGGGGGTTTGAGGGCCCCCATCACCACCATGGGGTGATGGTGTTGATGTAGAACCAATTTGAGCACATGAAACAAAAGTCTGTTTAGGTGTAGACTATGATATTTCATACTCTACCATATAAGAAAGTGTAAAATCTAATGAACCCAAATCATACTAAAGCATGTGTCTAATAAAGAATCATTTGTATATGACTCTTTGGATTTTCAAGGTGAGATTTTGGATTCTTCACTGAAATGAGGTGCAAAATATAATGACCCCCAATCATCACTAAAGATTTTTGTTGTAGGTGAAAAACAATTCTAGGATTAAAATCAACTTTTATAGGTTCTACTTTTGAGATTGGAATGAAAGTATTGGGGGAGTTGGAAGTGTTATGGTCATGTTTAACTTGTGATTTATAACTTTGTCCATCTACTTCAACTATGTATATCTTGTTGTTGTATTCAAATTTCATCACACAGTGAAGAGTATATGGGACTCCTTTCATAGCAAGAATTCATAGTCTCCCTAGGAGAAGGTTGTATGGAAGAGGTCTTAGCATGATATGGATAGGGGTAGGAAAAACTATAGGTGTGACCTCAATAGGAAATGTGATCATTTCTAATAGTTGCCTATTAACATTATCAGAGCCACAAATATTCACATCATTGATTTGAATAAGCTTCTTGTCCACATCAATTTTATCTAGGAGATCAATGCTACAAACATTAAGGCTTGATCTATTGTGTATAAGGTTGTTCCTAACTATGGTTTCATTAATGATCATATTTATCACTAAGGCCTCATTCTTATATTGTATTTTAAGCGAGGGTAATTCATGCTTAGGGAATGTGATTTCTAACTTTGTCACTTGAATATGTTCAAAGGAGGATGTTACATCATTCAACTTCACAGAAAATGGGATACCATTCATCTACAAAATCGCTTGGAGCATCCTATTGTATATAGTTGATGTCCGTACAAGGTCCCAATAGAATATTAGAATGGGAGTACATTTAAGTTCTTCGATAAAATCATGTAAAGGAAAATGAGAGGCATTAAGAAAAGTAGGTTGAGACAATGGTAATGAGATAGGTATGGTTTGTTATTGTATATTATATGTGTGAGCAATAGTATTATAACTCGGTTGTTGTAAAACATTGCTACTACACATTTTTCCTATAATGTTCAAGGGGTAAAAGTACAAAGTTGTGTCACATTTTTATAAAGAAAACAACCAACAATAGTCCAAATTTTAAACTTGAATCACTAAAAAGTGATATATATGTTTTGAATTTTGAAATGATGTAAAATAATAAAATATTTATTTTTTAGTATTTTTTTGTTTGTATTTTTTTGAAAAAAAAAAGATTATTTGATTTTATTTTTTTATAAATTAACACTATAATTTAGTTGTTGATAAAATGCTGAAAAAAGAAGTTACATGAGACATCAATCATTATATATTATTATTTTATTCCTTCAATTTTTTTATGTCTATTTATAGCTTGAAGCTTTAGGGCATGGATATATTTTTTTCAAAATTTGATAAAAATATATTTTTAAATAAATATTAAAATGTGCACGTATGGAAACATAGTTGTTTCCAGTCAATGTAAAATTTCATATTAATTATTTATCTAAAATAGAAAAAAAGTTTTACCATCTTGATATAGATTCTTCTATCTAGGGAATCATATTTTTTTCAATTTTTTTTAAACTTATGGATCTATAAGAGGGTATTTTTATATTTAAGAATTTTTTTTTTTTACAAAAGTAGAATTTGTTAAAACATCAAGCTTTTCAAATAATTTTATTTTTTTAGTAAATTAGACTCAAAGTGGTGCTAAATATGCATTTAGTCAACAATTTTAGTTGGAAAAGGGTATGTGCAGGATCATGATGGGTATGTGGCTAACAAAATTTTTTACCCAAAATTCATGAAAAAAAAGGGTTTCTAAAGGAGATTCTCAGATTTCCACCAATATAAATTATACTTCACTTCAAATTTAATAAATAATTATTATTCCTTTTCTATTTGAATTACAACTAAATTCCTGATTAATAGGCTGATTGAAACACATCTATAGCTTCAAATGCAATCGCAATTTTTGAATCTGAAACATGCATTACATTCTATGCTTCACATAATATAGGATTAAAAAGAAAAAAATGAATTTCATGAAGTTTTGACCAAGTTAAGGTGGTCAGACATATGAGGTTTTATAATTTTTAAAATTTGTAATAAAAAATTCATAATTAATTATTTACTTGGAAAAAATTACAAAAAATATGCATCACATTTGGACATGATACCTCTACTTATATATAAAATATTATTAAAAAATTTATCATTGTATTGCAGTTAGGGTGGTCAGACAAACACCTACTTCTTATTTTTTCCCTTAAATTTAAGTACTACTACATTGAAATTTCAAATTTTCACCAAAAGTAGTTTTACATTCAATTTTCTACAAATTCTATTTTTACATATGTTTGAAATAATATAGATAACTTATTCAAATGTTTACATCAAGTTTCCTAAATATGATTTTTCTAAATTTTTTGCCACTTAAGGGCCTATTTTTTCATGATGATCTTGCACATACCCAAAAAAATTTGACATATACAACTTATCTAGAATGAATCTTACAATATCATATGTTTGACCAAAATTAATTTTTAGTTAAAAATACTTAAATACACTCGTCCTGATAAGTTTGCCAAAAGTGTGACACAACTTTGTGATGATACCCCAAGATAACTTTTGGAGGTAATGGCTTAGGTTGTTCTATTATGGGAGGTGATTTAGGAGGCTTAGTAATTAAAGTAGATCCAATTTGTGCCATCTTAACCTCAACTAAGATACCTAAATAACCTTCTAGTGAGAGGGGATCTAAAGTGAACTTAGCATCTTCATCCATGTCATCCACCTTAGTGTTTGTTGAGAAAAATGTAGCATTAGAAGAGGGACAAAAAATATTCTCATGATGATTGATAATTGGGTCTTCTAACACCAAAATACCTTCATCACAAATAGGAGAGGTATCGGGACAAGAACAATTAGGATTATCATGATTGTATATGTGTGCATCCTCTTCCATCAAAGCTTTAATGGATGATCTAGGTGAGATGAAGTCCTCAAGGGATTCATCTAGCATGTAAAATTCATAGCAACTAAAGGGTCCAAGATTCACCATTTAGTTTTTGTTTTTTTTATTGATGTTTTTGTTTTTTGTATTTTTGGTTTTCTAATGAATGCCAAATGTAATCTAATCTTATCAAACTATGGAATAATGCTAGAAATGAAACAAAAGTGCAATAATCTAATTCTATCCCCAATTGAAACATGTACTTGAAATGAACCATATTAAGCTAGATCTAATGAAATGAATGAAACAAAAAATTAGCGAACTAAAATAGAAATATAACAATAGAAAATAGAAGCACAAAAATAAAGTTTTTAATGCTTTAAAATGAAGATTCAAACCTCATTTGGGACTAAATCATCCAGGCGGGAGAATGAGTCCCAAGTAGGGTTTCTAGAAGATTCAAATAGTTAAAAATAGGCAACACAAAATTCCCATAAATTTAGAAAAACCACCTATAGAGGGACTAAATCACCTAGATGGGTGAATGAGTCCCAGATAAGGGTTTATAAACCAAATTTAGTAAATGCTAAGTTATTGTAAACGTTTCTAAGTTGTATGCTCAAATGACTATTTGCAAGTACAGTTTTCAAAAGAAATTGAATGATGCAAAATGAAAAAATGCAACCTATATGCACTTTTCACTAATGCAAGATTTAGAAGCCCTAAATGCAAAAAAAATAATGCAAACTAGATCTAAGATTTACAATGTTCTCCAAATCAGAAATTCAAGGGTTCAAAGGTTAAGTTAACCAAAATGAACCAAAGGAAATAGGAGTCTCCACCTTTTAGGATATGGAAATTAACCTATTTCTCACTTTAGTTCACTAGGAATCCAAGATCCCTCAACCAAGTGACTCAATTGAGGGAAGGATGGTTAGGTGGTTTCCTTGGGTGTGATTAAATGAGGGTTCAACATTAAATGAAGATTCAAACAAGAAATGCAAACTAATGCACTTAACCCTACAAAATTGAAAGCATTAAATCAAATTAATAAACATAAATCACATAGAAAGGAACCTGGTAAACTAATGGATTCCAAGAAATATTCGTGACTCTGAAATTCTGCTTTTTCAAGTGAACTGGGACTCATACATAGGCTTAGTGATTTAGTCCTACTATAGGAATCTAGGAAAAATCTAGCATCTTCTACTAACTTTTGAGGATCTACAAAAAACTAGTAAAAATAGGTATATTGGGACTCATATGCCTAGAGGGGAGATCTAGTCCTAGTATTAGGGTTTGATTGATATGTATGTAGCATCTAGTGATCTTTTGTTTCTTGTGTATTGTTTGATTCTCCAAGTTTGAAAGTATAGATTATGGCCTATAGATGAGTTTTTGTGAAGATGATAACTTCTTGACAACTTTGAGAATGTTTGCAACTTTGTCTTCAAAGGATCTTCAAGCTTCAATTCAGGTAGATATGCAATCACACATCAAGAGGGAGTTTTCTTTTATGTTAAGGAATAGGGTCAAACCCCATTTTGGTAATTAAACCTTGGAATGAAATAGAAAAGTATGAAGGAATGATGAATGAACATATGTAGTGCTACAACTCACCAAACCCTATTGAAACCTTGGATTGTAAATCTAAAACTAGCATGAAGTGGCCTCAATGATTGTAGATCTTGATCATGAAACTTGAATAGGATAATGGATTGAACACATGATTAGATATTGAATGCTAAATCAACACATTATCTCAAGAACATGCATGATGCACTACATCATTGATATGATGAAATGGATCTTGTTTGTTACAATAATCTTCTATAAATCTGCCCTCAAATTCCTTCTTGAAAGCTCATGAATACTCTATAATGCTCTTATAAAATATTAGGGTGATTGACTAAAAAATGTTAGGTGAAACTAAGTGAAGTAGCCTTGTATTTATACCTTTTTATGCCTAATTTCCTAAAATTAAAACACTACAAGCCAATATCAAATCTAGGATAATAAAATCCTACCAATAATTTGATTTAAAATAGGTCCAGGTTAAAGCGAGACTCTTACACCAACTTGGGTGTATAAGTCCTAGTGGCTAAAACCTAGGACACTAACTCAGACAAGAAGTGCTCAATTCAATGCAATATTTAAAATCAGGTCCCAAGACCTAGGTGGGACCCATATGCCCAAGGTGGCGTATGAGTCCCAAATCCCTAGATTTGAAACACATAACCAAAAACATTGAATTATGATTTTCCATTTGTTAAATGTTGGGATTATCCATAGAAAAATGCATTTAATAAGGCTTGTGGATGTAAAATAGGATCAATTAAAGCATAAAGAAGCCAAATTTTAACAAGGAGAGCCCAAACAAGTGTGAAAATGTAAAGGAATACATTTTTCTACACTACAATCATGAATAAAGGGTTGCATCCAAAATGTAATGCTAAACATAGAAAGAAAAGTAAATCACATGTGAGCCAACTTAAGGCGTGTTGTCTGCATCCCAAGCTTCCTTTTATATATACATTGAAGGTAGTCAACTAGCAAAAAGAGACAATGAGAAGTTCTATACGACGAAAAGGCTACCTAACCCCTTGCCACAACTTAGTGCAAGACAAGGATGAGCCAAGATGTGTGATGAAATGTTGTTCCTTGAAACAAGAAAATAATTTGCAATGAATGTTAAACATACAATAGTGAGTGTGCTACGATCCTTCAACTATTACATGGCAAGGAGTAGCAACTAATTTTATTGATTATAATGAGTAAAAAATGTATCAACTTGATGCATATCTAATGAGATATTGTCATATGTGTAGAACCAAGATCCTAGTACCTGCAAGAGACAACAAACAAACACATTATAAGATTCAAATGCAAGTCAAGATCAAAGTTCCCCATAAAATCCATTAACAATGCTCAAAATAGGAATAAAAGAAAGAACATAATGAAAAGGCAAGGAAATAGATTAAATCCTACTAAAAACATGCAAACTCTTGATCTTATGGTGGATTTGGTTCCAATTTGATGTGGAAATTGGCCCTTTCCCAACTCCTATGATGCAAAGTTGATGATTGATGAAGAGTGATCCACTTTGTTGAAGATTCAAATGTGCTCCAAGATGAAAAACTTGCATAACCTAGCTATGACTTGACGAAATGGATGAAAATTGCTATGCTTCAGTATGCATTTGAGTTTAGTAAGTTTTCTAAAATTATGGATGATGAAATGAGGAAAGAAACATCTTAATTATAAAAGACAAGATGGAGAAATTCCCAAAATGAAGCAATGTGGGATGAACTTTCAACCAATGGCCAAGTGCCACTTGTAGAGATGAGAATGGATGAGGGATGTGCACATTTCGATGAATGTGCCCATAAATGCAATTAGGTGGAATTTGAAAATAATGAAATGACATGTCACTTGGCTCAATGCAAAGATGAAATAAATGTCTTGTTGGAAGGACGAAGTCCACTTGGGAAGATTTCAAATTTGGAAGAATATTCCCCTATTATCCCATGTTGAGAGAAAATGGGGATTTAATAAATGAATTAAATCTATTTTCATGTGCAAGTGGCAAAAGCTAGAGGATGGGACATGAATTAAGATTAAATTAATCAAGGGTTAATTAATTTAATGAGGGATTAGATGATGTGAAAAATTTGACTTAGATTTATGGGTTGATTTAAATCAAGGATGAGAGGAATGTGATTTTAGAGATAGTTAAATAAATATTTTGTTTTATTTAAGTGAAGGGGATGATTGGTTAGATTAAATTAAATAAGGTTTTAATTTATTTAATTTAATGAGATGACTTTAGAGATTAATTAAATAAAATTGATTTATTTAATTAAATAAAGAGCTAGGGTTAATTAGATTGATTGATTTAATTAACGAGAGAGAATGACTTAATCAGATAAATGATTTATTTAATTAAGAGAGGAAAATGATGAATTTAATCAAATAAGGGTATTTGATTAAATGTTTATATCGAAGGATTATTAAGGATGAAATGGTGTTAGTAATTGGGATCAAGCATGTAATACCAATCAGTACATTTTACGTGTCTACATTTTGCCCCTCTTTGAAGCAATGCACTTGTTACATTGGTTCAAGGAATAAACTATCTTGATCAAAAGTAAAAAAAAATATGATTTCAAAATTTTCCCCACTACTGTCCCGGTGAGAGAAAACATGCCAACATGCTGCCCCCTCAAGAGATCAGATGAAAATTCTATTTTTTGGGTGATCTCGCAAAAAAGGACAAGGTGCCCGATGGGTGCAAAAAGGCTCCAAGAGGTCAAAAAATGAGATAAAATGCAAATTAAGTATAAAATGGCCCTTGAACAAACAAAAGTGGGATCAGGGGACCTAGACCCTTCCTGGATGGCCAAACGAGGTCAAAAATCTCTAATTTCTAGGCTTAAATAGGCCTTGGAGGGCCACTTCCTATTCATTTTCACTTTCATCCTTTAGAATTCCTATGATTTTGAGCTCTGACCTTTTGGAGAGATGGCACAACAACAACTTCCTATGCACATTTTCGACAAGGTATAGATGCATTAGAGGCTTCTTAGCATTGGACCACTGGTGAGTCAACTTGACCTGAGCTTGTTGTTTCATTTTCGTGGTCATTTAATGCATTAGGAATCTAGGTCTCTAAGAGTGGGGCTATATTGTGCTGCTAGAATTTTCAAATAGTGCCACTCAACATCAAACTACGCTGTCGTCTCGAGTAGCGATGTCACGGTGTAGTTTGTAGTTTAGGGTTAAATTCCAAACTCAGCTACTTTTGCAAGGTGCACTGCCACAGTTCTCTTTATCCTTAGGGTTTTCTCTTAAATTGACCTGCCTTTGCAAACTACAACTATGCGGTCCAGTTTGAGAGTTTGAAGGCCCTAGTAGTGCAGTTTGAAATTTAGAAACTACATCGCCTTCGTAGGTAGTGACGTTGAAGTTCCTTTTGAGATGTGAAGACAAGCCAGGATCAGGTTTTTTTTTATGAATTTTAATATGATGACTTTTCCTGATGCAAGAGCAGGCAAGAGAGATCTACTCACATGAGCAGAGGGTTCGGGAGCTTTTCAGTATTTTAGGTGAGTTGACCGAGCGATAGCAGGAGCACCTAGGGTAGATTGGCGTTTGGTACATTACCTATGCACCGCCTATTCAGAATCACTTGTGGATGTTGATGACACTTATTGAGTGATGGAACAATGAGACCTCTTCCTTCCACCTCCCGATAGGTGAGACCATAGTCACACTAGAGGATGTGTGGTGGATCTATAGACTTCCCATTCATAGCGAGTGTGTGATCTATGATACAAATGCCGGGAGGGAGGCCTACCATGATGTGATAGTCCTTGATTAGCTTGTATTTTGTGAGGGGCAAATTAAGTTAGAGTGCTATAGGTCTACTGTGTTCGATTTTAGATTAGTTATTGCAGCCATTATTTTAGGTCTCGTCACACCAAATTGGCATGGCTATTATTTCAATCCTAGATGGGGGCTCACTTGAGAGATGATGGTCTGGTGATGGACATTGTTTGCATGGAGGCTAGTTCTTCTAGCCTCATTGTATAGAGATTTGTATGAGTTTTCCTACCTGGATGGCTGAGCACTTGGGGCCGGATTTACAGTTTTACACGTCTGGGCTTGGGAGGACATCGATGTGCTTCGTCCTCAAGTTTTTTAGGTTCCCATGGAGCTAGATGATTTGATTTTCTGGCAATATTGAGGGGGTGTTTCTTTTACTCATATTGGATAGCATAGGATTCCCCATTGGCGGAGAGTCCTAGATATATGCGAGTGTTCACCTGGTGGCCATACCTTGGACAACCCATCTAATTTGATGGCGTTCAATAGTTGTTCTTTGCTCGCCAAGACTAACTAATTTAGGGGTGAGATCATACAATGCTTGAGATGTACCTGTTAGGCAGGGTACAAAGGCAATTTGGAGAGGTGCAGGATTGACCTGATGATCAGTACATGGCCATTTTTGTAAGGACTGTGAGCTAGAGCTCCTAGGGCTACTATATACCAGCCAGGTAGACGATTCTTTCAAATAGTTGGTGGCTAGGCCATGGCTATATGACTAGGGATGGGCAGATCCAGGGACCACGCATGCGTATCGAGACTAGTTTTGGCCACTGCTTCGGCTTACAGTTCTAGGGATACCATCTGCTCAATGAAGAGCCAGAGGCAAGGGAGTAGGACAGCGCCAGGGGGACCAGGATCAGGATTAGGGTAGTGGTGGGCCACCACTAGTTCATTAGGTTTAGGATCACGGACCTCAGGATTAGCCACCCCGAGACCCACAGGAGGGAGATCAAAGACAGGATGCCCCTCGGTAGGACTAGGATTTGAGACATGAGGATAGGATCCTGACACCACCCAAAGATGGGGATCAAGATCAGCCTCCAGTGCAGCCACCCCTATAGCCAAATCCTAAAGACAGGTAGATTTTGTAGTTGTAGGCCCAAGTACATTTATTGATAGCTAAGAGAGATCAACTATAGGTAGAGTGGGACCAAATGTTCCTACAAAGATAGGCTGCAAAGTTACAGGTAGTAGCCAAGATGGGTAGATGGCAGCAGATAGAGGGCATGCCTGCCTCTTCCTCCCGGAGCATAGTATCGCTTCAAGCCTACAAGGAGGCCATCCAGGAGGAAAATTACTATAGATTACATTATTACTAGGCCATACCATAAGCATATCGAGTGCCAAATTTTTCCCAAGGGATAGGGCACAGGTTGGTAGAGGATCACAGAGAGAGAGCCAGTAGTGAGGGAAGTAGCCAGTAGGGCTAGGCCTACCTTTGATCGATATAGGACCCTTTTTTCCCCCTTGGGATCATTTTTTATAGCCCCATGGGCCATTGTACTTACTGATATACACATGTACATTGATCTAATTTTTTGTACCATGACAGTATTTATTTTGATGATATATGAGATGATGATTTTGATTCGATGACATGCAGTATGTCCTATCTTATTTATGAATTATGGATGATTCTTTATGTTCTATATGGTATGCAATAATGTTCTACCTTTTGATGCTATGATAATGATGTTTTATGATGTGATGCAATGATTATGCGATGTGTATTATATTCTATATGATGATTCTAGTGTAATCTTTTTCTCTTTTCATTACTTTTTCTAATGCACTTTTTCATGATGTATGCAAAATATTGTGGTGTTCTTTTCAATTATATGATGTGCACTTATGACGATGTGATATGATGATGTTATCTGTTATGATATGTGATGATGCTTACCCTATGGATACTTTGATCTGTGATGTATGACTTTATGATGTATATGTGATGGTGTAATGGATGCTTATATGTGAGATGGGATGATTATGCAATGTTATTATATGATGGATGCTTTGTGTGATATAATTTGTATGAGATGATTTATTTTATGCAAATGACTAATGTAATGATTTATGAGCTGCTTAAAATAACCAATCTATATTATATATGATGGAGATGCAATGCATATGGGATGATGTGATTTAATGTTTCCTATATGATATGATATGCATAATGCAATATACTAACGCTTTTGTGGATGCAGGATGAATGCAATGATGATGATGACTTGAGATTAATTGTCACATTACCATGTTAGCGTGAAAAGCAAGAGATGGAAGAAAATAAGAGATTCCAACAAGACAGAAGATGATGATGATGATGATGATGATGATGATGATGATGATGAGACTTTTTGAGGAGTTAAGATTTTGAAAGGGCCAATTACCTTATGTTTGATTACACACATAAGTATGATGCATCAAGGTATAAAGAACTAGGATGGCGTTGCACCTAGTGTGATGGACTTTGACTCGACAATTAAATAGGAGTATTCTTGTTCACACCTGGCATCCAAAACCTTATTCAAAATGCAGTTTGGATATTCCAAAAATCTCAGACCAAAACATAGAAAAGAAATCCTTCCTATGTGGTTAACAAGATACCCAAAATGTCCTCCCTACATCTAAACAAAGTACGCATGACCAAGGTTATATTATAAAAGTATTCCACAAGCTTAGTAGACAAAAGATAATGATCATTTCCCCATTACTTTCTCTCTAAATCCTTCGTTTGGACATCATCGAGAGGTCCTTGGAATGAGCGCAATAAGATAAGCCAAAAGACAAAGATAAAGTAAACAAACAAGTTGATGTTCTTCAAAGCTGCTAGCCAAGACTAAACTACAGTGATGCCTGATGTTGATGTCCATTGCAGGAAGGATTCATCCTAGGACATGATGATATCAAATGATTTGATATGAGACTGACTAGATGATGAGATATTGACTCCAAGAGTTGACCAGCTTGTTTACGTATTGACCTAAACCTTAGACTTTGACGCTTTGAGTTTTCACTTTTGAATTACCAGACTTGTTTCCGACTGTTTCACCAAATGTTTGGGATGATGATTGATTTATTGTGAGTGATGTTTATTGAGGGTGAAAGTGAGATGAGATGGATGTATTTTTCAAATATTTGGATGCTTTTGATGTTTTTTGAAATGTTTTGAGGCTGTTTTTGGTATTTTTGAGATTTTACAAATGTTTTTATTCTTTGAATTTTTCCACTATTTTGGGGTTTTCGAAGATTTTGACCAAGATACTAACCTACAGACCTATCATGGGGGCCTCACGGGCTGATCAATAGATTATCCTTGCCTATGTTATACAAGTAGAGACCATGTAGTTTGATTGACACAAACTCAATTATTTGATGAGATATGAACAAATGGATTGCCAGTTTATTATGATGGAATCCTAAAAGACTGACCTAAGTGTCTCAGGGGATGATCAAAAATCAACCTTGCCTACGTTCAAGGCTCAGAGACTCATAGTTTGACAAGACAACTCTATTTTTGACTTTTTGACTGACTTTTGACCTATTTTGGATTTTGATATGTTTTGAATGTTTTGGATTTTACTAATTTTCTAATGTCTTTGGATTTTTTGATATTTTGATGTTTCTAAATTTTTTGATTTTTTGATGTTTTTGGATTTTTGGATTTTTTGATTTTTTTGGATATTTTTTATTTTCTAATATTTTTGGATTTTTTTATTTAAGGACTTCAAGAATATACACAAATTTGATCTGATGAGAACATGCCCCCAGCGTGATGCAATAGACTACTCCAATAAAGGAAAGACAAACTAACCTTGAGAATGGGTCGAGTAGTACTAGGAGGGATCATGACATGAACACAAGACCAAGCTATGATCCAGATGTCGAATGGATGGATGATGGATGGAGATATGGAATGCAATGGATGATGTGGAACAAGTCATGAAGATCTTGGTGGATGGAAAGTGCTTATTTACACAAGGAATCTATTTGCTAGGTTTTCACCAAGGTACTTTCCCAAAGCACCACAGAAGTGGTTTTCACTAGAGGATGATTTTTCTCTTTACTATTTTTTTATCATTTTTTTCTTTTTTGATTTTTTTGGTGTCACCAAGATGCCTATTTTCTAGGTTTCAATCAGGGTAACCATTTTTTTAGGACCTTTTTTTTTTTTTTTTTGGTTCTATACCTTGAAAGATTTAGGCATAAAATTTTTTGAGATGGGAGTTGTTCATGGGCTCTTGCAGAGGTTCACCTTTGGGTGTTGATAACTGATATGCCCCTGACTTGTAAGTCATTGTGATGATGAATAGTCTGAACCAATTAGGTTGAAACTTTCCTTTGCTATCTAGATTAGGGACGTTCTTCTAGTTCTACTTTAGCACAAGTTCTCTTAATTGAAAGAACTTGCTCTTGATCTTCTTGTTATAGCTCCTCTTGAGTCAGTTCTAATAGACCTGCAAATGATTCAATGCTTCTATATGTCATTCATCTAGTAGCTCCAACTCATTTTGTCTTGATACTCGGTATTCTTCATCCGTGATGAAGTTTTACAATGATATTATAAGTGATGGGAGCTCGATCTGAATGGCTACTACGAAATCTAATCCATAGACTAGGGAGAAGGGGGTGGCACCTATTGGTGTGTGGATGCTAGTTCGATAGGCCCAAAGAGCAGGATTTAGCTACAAATGCTAGTCATTACCTATGTCATTGATTGTCTTTTTGAGGATCTTTAGAATGGTTTTATTGGTGGCTTCTACTTGGCTATTGCCTTGGGGATAATACAGAGTGAGAAAGCAATGTTGGATTTTGAATTTTTCGCATAGATCACAAACATCCTGATTCTTGAAAGGTGTCCCATTATTTGAGATAATAGCTTGGGGAACACTATATCGGCATATTAAGTAGTTCGGGATGAACTTTGATATCCGCTTTCCAGTGATGTATGCCATGGGGATGGCTTCCACCCACTTGGTAAAGTACTCGGTGGTGGTTATGATAAAATTATGGCCATTGGATGAGGTGGGAGTTATCTTTCTAATGAGATCAATTCCCCATTGCGAAAAGGGCCAAGGTGTTACAATACGATAAAGCTCTTGAGCTAGAGCATGGATGAGGTCCCCATGTTGCTGACATTGTAGGCATCTTTTGACATATTCATGTGCTTCTCTTTCCATTGTAGGCCAATAATATCCCATCCTCAACAATTTCTTGGCCAAGGTCATTTTACTTTAGTGTGAACCACAAAAACCATTATGCACCTTAGTTAAAGCGGTCAATGCCTCCTCAGTGTTTAGACAGCATAGTAGGGTTCCTTCTATGCTCCTACGGTAAAGGGTATTTCCTAAGATGACAAATCTAGATGCTTTCTTGACAAAAGTTATTTTTAGATTTGAGGGTAAGTCAGTAGATAGGACCCCTATTCACTGGTAGGTATAAATTTCATGGTACAAGGGATCATTGGGACCAACGATTTCACACACAAATTCTGACTTTGGTACCTCGAATGTGGGTACGAGAAGTGCTTTACCAAGAATTCATGTCTTAGGGTGTTGCGAAGGATATCTAGGAGGGATCTAATCATTGCCATGCCATAAGCTGCTCTATTTTTTGCTCTAGGAATCTACTCAAAAGTGATGTTAATGAATGATTCTTTAAGACTTTCTAGCAACTTTTTGTATGGAATTAGTTTATCATCCTTTGTTTGGTACTCATCATTCACTTGATTTATTATTAGCTAGGAGTCTCCATATACTCTGAGGGCCATGATGTGCCACTACACTTCTATTCTGAGACCTATGGTTAAAGCCTCGTATTCTACAATTTTATTAGTGCAGGGGAATGCCAATTTGTAGGATCTAGGTATACAGTCCTCCTGTGGGGTGATGGAGAAGACACCAGCTCCTAAATCATGCTATGTGTAGGAACCATCAAAGTAAAGTTTCCAATGGTCAGCTATGCTAAGATTGAAGATGGATTCATCTAGAAACTCTAATATGAGTGGGTTCTCTAAGTACATCAGTGCTTCTGCAAGCTGATCTGCAATCACTTGGCTTTTGATTGCTTTTCATTCCATGTACTCAATGTCGTATTCAGATAGAATCATGACCCACTTGGCCATCCTTCCTGTAAGCATTTCCTTTGATAATAGGCAATTGGGGGGGTTAATTTTGGTGATGAGTATTATTTTGTGTGCCAACATGTAGTGTCTAAATTTTTGTGAAGCAAACACTACTGGTAGATAGGCTTTTTCGATGAATGAGTAGTTTAACTCATTCTCGACCATTGTGCAGCTGATGTAATAGATGGTCTTTCTTGTTCCATTTTCATTTTGCTGAGCTAGGAGAGCACCAAGGGCTACTATTGTTTCTGACACATAGAGGATTAGTGACTTTCTTGGGATCGATGGCATGAGGACCGGAGGTGTGAGGAGATATTCTTTGCTTTTGTTGAAGGCTTCTTTACACTTTTCATCGCACTTGTACGCTACCCCCTTGTGAAGTAGGTGAGAATATGGGTTTTGCTTGTCTACCAATTGTGCTATGAATCTAAGGATGGACTGAACCCTGCCTTGGAGGCCTCTCAACCATTTAAATTTTTTGGGTGCTTCCATCTTAAGGATTAGTTTTACCTTGGTGAGATCTATTTCAATACCCCTCATTGACACTATGTATCCCAGTAGCTTTCCTAATTGTATATCAAAGATGGATTTCTTTGGATTTAAGCGGGCCTTGTAGTCCTTCAGCCTGTCAAAAATAGCACTCAAGCTTGCTATGTGATCTCTCCTCCTTCTGGATTTTTCTAGTATGTCATCAACATAATCTTCGATAGATTTATGGATCATGTCATGAAAGATTAACATCATGGCTCTTTGGTAGGTTTCCCCAACATTATTTAGGTTGAATGGCATCATGTTCCAGCAGTAGGTCCCCCATGGACAAGTGAAGGCCATTTTACTTGATAGTGCTCTTTGGCAATCATTATTTTGTTGTATCCAAAGAAATTGTCAATTAGAGAAAGCATTTCATGTCCCGTTGTCATGTCTACTATCACGTCAATGTTAGGAAATGGTAAATCATCTTTCGAACATGCTTTGTTTAGATCTCTAAAATTCATGTAGATTCAGATTCCCCCATCAGGTTTTGAAATAGGAACCAAATTTGATAACCATTTTGGATAGTCTATTGTCTCTATGAATACTACATCAAGTAGTTTCTTCATTTCCATCTTGACTAATAAAGTAATCTAAGGATACATTTTCCTAAGTTTTTTTCTAATGGGTTTTGCTTCAAAGTAGACTACTAGATGATGGACCATAATCTCTGGATTGAGCTCGGGCATGTTGGAATAACTCCATGTAAAATTAACCTATACCTCTCTTAAGAAGGCTGCTAGGAGCTCTTGTTCCTCTAATAGTAATGACTCTACATAAAATGTGATGTGTGGGGTCTCCTCTATTCCTAAGTTGACTAGATTGCATTTTTCGGGTAGGTCCGCTGATTTTTCTTGATGGAGAGGTCTAAGAGGAAGATTGAATCCCCCATCCTTAGGTTCCTTAGAGAGGTTTTCAATATTGGATGCATCCTTTCTTTTTACCTTTTTTTGGTTAGAGAGTGCCGCAGTGTGGTTTTCACTCAAGGACCTAGAGATTATTCTCTATTTTTCGCTTTTGCAACTAAGGGATTCAATCATTTCCCCATAGTATGAATGTGTGTCCAACTCAATGATGAATCTCACTTTATGATCCCCACATGGAATATTATCCCATAGTCCCATGAATTATAAGAGCACGCCATTGTTTTAAAATGTGTCTAGAATTGGTGGCCCTCATTGGTCATAATCAATGAGTTGTGGGTAGACTAGAAAAATTTCATGGTTTTGATAGTCATTTGTCTCAAAAGACATGCTACTAAGCATGAGGATAGAGGAGTTCTTGAAGACCCTAGGTAAATCAGTTATGGCGTCTTCCTCATCACTACTACTACAGACATCGATTATGTCGAATGTGAAGTTATCTTAGGGTAGGCTAGTGGATACAAGCAATAGTAGGGTAGGTATCGTTTGTTGAGGAGTTTTGACCTTTTAAACTAGGGGATTTCGGCCACGTATGGTTATACTCATAGGGGTACATCCAAGGCCAATATTTTTCAGTCATGTCTCAAGAATAATAGGTATTAGAAGCCCATTATCATTCTGGCCAAGATTTTTATTTCTATCATAGCCCATGGCGAGCATCATTTGTAAGCCCTTACTGCTATCATCCATAGGTAGATCGGCTGCTAGTCTATTATCTTGGTACAGAAGATGGGATGGGTCCTCTTCTATCATTTCCCTACCTAGATCCCCCCAACTTTGAAAGTTGGAAGAGCCTGCCATGAATGTTTGGGATGATGAAGCATCCTTTGATTGTGGTCATCCCCGTGACCTAGGAGATTGTGGTAACTCTCCTACCATGAAGGAATTCTTTGGGATTATATAGTTCCCACATCCATTATCCTAGATAATAACCTTAATGTCAAAGATGGCGGGGATGGTAGGTGTCTTTGTCGTAGAAGTGGAAGTGAGAGTGGTTGGGTCAATGTATGGGGTAGATGGGCCTTCATCATTCTTTGGCACTAGGGGGATTTTGTAATATTTGGCTTCTAGGCTCCTGCAGTAAGAGAATGGTTCAGGATCCCCATATATAGTGACCTCTTGGCCGTGATATGTGAATTTAACACACTAGTGGAAGGTTGATGTCATTGCTTGCATCCCATGGATCCATGGACACCCCAAGAGAATGTTGTAAGGAAAATCAAGGTCAAGGACCTGACAAGTGGTTTCCATTATTGCACGCCCTACTTGGATAGGGATTTGGATAGTTCCCTAAGACACTCTCTCTTGATCATCGTACGCCCTGATTTTGATGCCTTTGTCTTTGTCTATGGTATCCTCAAAGATTCCAAGATTCTTCATTAGCTTAAGGAAACAAATGTTTAAACCTAAACATCCATCCACTAAAACCCTCTTGAATTTGTTCTTATATACCAGGACCTCCAAGTGGAGTTCGCAATTGTGAGATGGTTGGGAGGGAAAGTCTTGATCAAAGAATGCGAGAAGATTTAGAGTAATGATATTTCCAATCATAGCTTGGAATTGTTCGATATCAAGATCCGCAGAAATAATGGATGAGGCTAATGCTCCTTCAAGGATATTTTTATGGCCGATGATATCTTTAGTAACTCGGTGATGGAGATTTGAGTTGGGGTTCTTTTCAATTGATCAATGACATTATAACCATCAGGAATAGATCATGGGTTGGAAGTGGGCGCTCTAGGGGGCTGAGATGACCCTACGATGGTGATTTTCCTAGCTCTTGTGGTGACTCCACAATCAGTGTGGGCTCCTTTGATGGTGATAACAAAGAAATAATGGTCTAGGGATGCGATGACATGGTCATATACATGGTTGTCACTTTTGAATGTTCCCTTCCCCTTATCATTAATGTTGCTCCATTTATTGTTGTCATTTGGCATCAAATTCGTGTATATTTTGAGATTCTGGTTTTTGGCTGGCTACTCCACATTTATGATTCTTTGATCAATGAGGTCCTAGATTAGGTTTTTTAACCTCATGCAACTGTTATTGGTGTTCCCTTTGATTTTGTGAAAGTAACAGAGCTAGTTTTTGTCGTACTAGGGTGGTTTCACTTCTAGCTCTTGGTAATTCTCATAGGTGGGAGCCTTGATGAGGTTTTCATTTATTAATTTCTTCATGGTGACCTCGAGTGGTTCTCCAAGGGTTGTGTACTTCCGCTTGGTGGGATTTGTGTTTCGTGAGGGTGGTCCCCCTTGATTATTTAGGTTATTAACCTAATTCTTGGTTGGTTGGTGTTGTGATACTGTGTTGGTTTGGGTATTGTTTTGATCATTTTTTTGTGGTTGTTTGTAAGTTTGATTGCTTTTCCTTGGAGAACTGATCCCAATCTTAGCATCAACGACACCATCATTTGTGACATTTTTTTTTTTGGCCATGTGCCAGGTTTCTCATTATAGTTGTTGGATGCACAATTGTTTTGTTGTTCTAGATATGTGAGTGTCCCTCCTTGTAAAATAAGGGCTCATTCAATGTTAAGTGCCTTAGGGATCAATTGATCATATGTGGTGATCCCTTGCACCTTGAGATGGAATGATAAGGCTCCACCAAGGTTGGAGATGATTGTTCACACTTATTTTTCTTCTAACAAGGCCCATTTTCTCCTATTGGCCTTGGATTTCCATTGTTGTAGGAGGGAAGCAAATGATTTGTTGTTTCCTTAGTTAAGAGCTAATAGTTCCTCGAGACTGACATCCATACTGATATTCAATGCATAATTTTTAATGAATGCATCTACAATCTCTTGGAACTTATTGATGCGAGGAGGAAGGTGAGAGAACCACTCCATGGCATGTCCAACCAAAATTCTACGAAATAGCCGAATAATTAGGTATTGTCATATGCAACTTCCATGCAATGAACTTGAAATTCCCCAATGTGATCTTCAGGGTTTCCCTTCCCACAATATTTATCAAATTTTGGGATCTCAAATCGCTTTGGGAATGGTTTCATTACAAGGCTCCTGTCAAATGGATAGGGACACAAGTTGCTAGGTTTTTTTATGATTCTCCATAATTCAAGGTCAAGTACTTGTTGTGAGAGTAACTTGATTTGTGTTGCTACATCGTTTTGCAAGTCAGGAGGTGGGATGAAGGTGTTATGTGATGGTTCACTTGTCAGAGGGAAGGGTGGATTGGTTGGTGTGTTGGTGAATGGTTTTTGCACACTCTGTTGTGTCAAGTATGCTTGTACTTGTTATTGTATCAACAATTCTTGTTGTTGATCCTGTTGCTATTGCACTAATAGTGCTTGTTGTTGAGCTTGTTGTTGTTGTTGTTGCAGAAACAATGCTTGTTGTTGGGCTGCTAGTTGAGCTGCTTCTTATTGCTCTTGGTATTGTTTCAGTGCTTGTTGAGCTGCTTGTTGTTGTCTGAGGTATTGTGCTTGTGCTTGTTCCTACGACTGTTGAGCTTGTTACTGGGCTCGAGCTTGCACTTGTGCTTGTGCTTGGGCTTGTGCTTGCTCTTGGGCATCTTATTTTTGTTGTAATAGGGCTTGGGCTTGAGCAAACTTTTTAGCTTGTTGTGCTTGTTGTGTGGCTAGAGTGGCTTGTGATGCTTGTGCTGCTCCAGTGGCTTGTGTTGCTTGAGTGGCTTGCACTACTTGAGAGGCTTGTTGTGTAACTAATTATGTTTGCACTTGCTAAGTTGCTAGTTGTGCAGCTTATCAATTTTGGATTTGCTAAAGCTCCCTTTGATAGACAGCTTGTTGAGCAACTTTTAAGGAAATGCTATATTGTCTTGATACATTTTTGTTCGGTGGTGGAGGTGGTGGTAGCGGTGGTGGTGGTGTATTTGGTATAGTGTTTGTTGTTGTGGTGAGAGGTATCGTCATATTGATGATTGGGATTTGGGTGGTGGATGGTGTGATTGATACGCTTGGTCCTTGGGAGACCATGTTTTGGGATACTTGGGGGATGGTTGATGATGTGATGGTGGTGACTTGCATTATCAAGATGGTTGTCATTTGTTGTTGCAATTTCAATGACAAGATATTTTGATTAACGATCAGAGGGATCATTTGATTTTTTTGTTTGATATTTGGTAAAGGGGGAATCCCTAAACCGAGAGGTGATGTGGATATTGGTGGCAAGGAGGGAAGTGGTTGAAATTTGAGTGGCATATGCCTTTGGGGGAATGATGAAGATGTAGCGTAAACGATGCCCCCTGGTCAAAATATGTCTCCTCCTTGCAAGGTTATGGGGAGAGAAGTTTGAGGTGTTGCATGAAATGATGATGATGGGTCATTAGGATCACGGAAGCTTAGGGACACATATGGTTGTGATGGATTTTGTGAGATGGATTTCCCCAAGATGTTGTTTGCATCTAACTCTTGATTATTCACAAGGGGGTGTGTTTGTAAAGCATTGAGAAATACTCCCTTTGTTAATGATGAGTGTTGGAGCAATGGATGATGTGATTTGTGGGATAGACTGAGTAATTCTTTGGAATGGAGGTGTAGACGAGATTGAGGGCATGGACGAAATTGGAGGCATGACCCCAAAAGGTGTTTCCACAATGGTACTCACATTGAAATCAGAAGGGAGTTTAGGCCCTTTTTTGTTAATTCAAGCATGTATAGTGAGGGATTGAGTCTCATCATGATGTTAATGATTCTATGATTCTCTAGATTTTGGACCATCTCAGTGATTTTATCTTGTGTCATTATGAAGGCATTGTTAGTGATATCCTCTACTTCACTTTCCTCTTGAGGATTTTGTGATGATGAAGGAAAGTTAGTTAAAGGATTGTTTGATTCGATGGAATTTATCTCAAAATTTGTTTGGCTTAGGTCACTTGAAGTGGATGTTTCTTTGTTGGATTCTATGTTCCTCTTGTGTTGAGATTTAGTTTGTACCATAAAATAGGGATCAATTTTCAAGAATGTGGAGATGAATCTCTAATTTTTTTGATTGATCTATCTTTAGGTATAAAAGAGAAAATTTAGGATGATTTCAGGATAAAAATTATGATGGTGAAATGAAAGATGGATGATATTGATGATTTAGAACTCTTGATAAATATTGAAGCAGATGTTAAACTTTAGGACTTGGATTTCACATTTGATTTTGATTTGGGATTAGATTTGATTTGATTTGGATTTGGATTGTGAACTCATAAACTCTAAGAGGTTAGATGTTGTCCTAGAGTAAATTTGTCCTCAAGATGCTAATTTGACTAAGTGTGATAAGAAGGATTCATCTAAACACACCTAACCAAACAAGATGATTTTTTATTGGATTTTCATTTTGGATAATAAACTCCTAAACCCCAAGATGTTAGATGTTATCAAGGGATATAATTGTCCACAAGGTTTGATAATTTGACTAAATATGTCGAGAAGGATGCATCTACACACATCTAATCCAACAAGATAATTTGGTTTCAAATGACTTTCCAAAAGTTTAACATGGAGGATTTTTTCCAATATTTTCTAGAGTTTATGGTGAGATGATTTTGGTTCGATTTTCGAAGGATGGATGAAAGTTTGATTTTTATCCTATGTGTACCTAAAAATAATCTTGCTTACAAGAACTCAGTTTTGAATAACATGCTTTACTCTAGACAAGGTGTTCAAATTCCCGAAAAAGATTTGGATTTTGTTGACCAAAGAATTCATACAAATTTGGATTATTTCTTGAAGCTCTTTTGTAAAATTTAAAAAGTAGTCTTCGTCTAAATTCCTATAGTGTTGAGAGATGCTTTTGATGATCTTTTGGACTAAGATCTTTTAACTTTGGTTTCCGGATTTTGATCTTGCATGAAATCATTTGAGACACATGTGTGGGATTCAATTGTTCTTAGTCTTTGCTTAATGATTTCATTTTACCACAAAATTTTCTTAATTAAGTTTTGAAACTAGATGTCTAATGTTTTAATTTCTTCTCATCCCACATAGTGTATTATGTCGAAATCGAGGAAATCAAAGCAATAGTTGTGAAATGTTTACTTTAGTAGGAGAAAATTGAGATGAAATTCAAGTGCCTAGAAACCTCTAAGGATATGAATCCCAAGGGAAAGCAAGGGCATGTCAATTTGTTCAAGGATATTTGCTTCTCCTAAAGGGTTTGAGATTTTATAATCACATTGAATGTTTGTTTTCTAATGTTTTAGATCAAGCAATGTGTTTTAATTTTAAGAAAAATCACAACCCTATGGATATTTGGGACAATATTTGTTAACTCCCCACTTGGACAAGTCCAACTACACTTACTTTCATCAGATGGCTAGATGCTTGACCACATAGGCTCCCACTTACAGTGCACTCACTTCTTAGGTCAGCCAAGCATCAGTAACCATGAATCTCCAATGACATACTTTCCCTCTCTACTAAAATCCATAAAAGTGTGGGGCGGCTTCCGAAGTACTATTCTTGTACCAACAAATAGATTAGGATTTTGGCCTTTCTAAACAAGGGGTTTTAATGTGGGCATTCCATTCATGGGGGACCATCTGTGCAGTGAGAGACCATTGCTGCCCTCCTTATTGGAATAATCCTCATGATATTGGCCTTTGTTCCAATATCCACACTTATATCCTAGGTGGAAGTCGCTTGGCTTTAGCTTGTTCTCAGTTGGGTCATTCCCTTGGGTGAGTACTTTTTCCCATAAGGCAAACCCTCTAAGATAAAAAAAAGAAAGAAAACATATTCGTAACTCAATCAATCTTTGTTGTGAACCAAAGAGGGAGAATGTACACAATATGCTCCAGTCACACTTGCAAGAATTGTTCAATTTTAAAATCCAAATTGAAGTATGTGGGTAATTATTTAAGCAACTTAATGTCACCAAAAGGCCTTTTGATTCTCAAGATCATCGTGAGGTACTAGAGAAGCACATACATCCTTTTAATGATATTACTTTGAGTAACTTATTACAAAACAAAGAAACACTTTTCCATTTTACATCCACAAAGCAATGATTTGATTCTTTTTAGTGCACCAAAATGAAATATGGAGATTTCCTTGTTCAATTGTTAATCCTCAACCAAATCTAGTGAGTTTTTCCTAATGTTCTTTTTAAACCCCTTTGTAGCAAAAATTGAAATGTTCTTTTTAAAGCCCAAAAGGAATTTAGTGGATCCTAAGCTTGTGAAAGATAACAAATTTTTAAGAGAAATTGTGAATTCTCTTAAGAGTGTTAAACAAACACTAATGTGTTCAAAAACACTTGGTATGATGGGATAATGATGTCATTATGAGACCTCCACTAGGTTTCCTTTCTTCACCTTGAATAAGCCAACCTACCAAGAAATGAGTTAGAACTGCAAAACAGAGGTTAGGAAATTAATTAATAACCCAAATGATCATAATTAAAAAAAGCACATGTCATAGAAAAACTAAAATTTCACTTTTTCCTTTACTCCAGTGGTGGAACCTACACAAGCGGTGTAGTTTAAAAGACCCAATGGTCCTATATGGTGCCACTAATTCTGCAAGCATCGCTCTGTAGCAAAAAAAACATGATTTTGTCGCTATTTCACTCAGCGGTGCAGTTTGGAATTTAAAAATTCCAATGCATGAAAATAGAACTAGCGATGTAGTTTAAAATTTTGAATTCTGGGTGGGAACACCAGAGCATCAGAGTTTGAAATTTGAAGAGGTGCTATATGGTGACACTAGTGAGGTAGTGATTCTAAATAGCGACAATGGCATGCTAGCAGTGCACTTTCTTGTAGACACCAAAAAACACAAAAAGCACAATTTTTTTGATAAAAACATGATTAGAAAACGACATTTTCCCTCCTAGCACCAAAATGTAGAACCAATATCCTAGAACCTGCAAAAGACAACAAAAAAACATATTAGAAGATTCAAACGCAAGTCAAGATCAAAGTTCCCCATAAAATCCACTAACAATGTTCAAAATAGGAATAAAAGCAAGAACGGGTATATGCAGGATCATGATGGGCCAAAAAGTGGCAATATGATGGGTATGTGGCTGACGAATTTTTTTTACCCAAAATTAATGAAACGAAAATGGTTTTTAAAGGACATTCTAAACTTTCCACCAATATAAATTATGCTTTACTTTGAATTTAATAAGTAATTATTATTCATTTTCTATTCGAATTACGACTAAAGTCCTGATTGATAGTATGATTGAAAAACATCTATAGCTTTCAAACTGTATCACATTTTTTGAATCCAAAATATGTGTCACATTCTATGCTTCACATATTATTCGATTAAAAAAAGAAAAAATGAATTTCATGAAGCTTTGACCAAGTTAAGGTGGTCAGACATACAATTTTTTTTTATATTTTTGAGAAGTTGTAATAAAAAATTCATAATTAATTCTTTACTTGGAAAAAAATTACAAAAAAATATGCATCACATTAGGACATGAGTCCTCTACTTATATCTAAAATATTATAAAAAAATATTATCATCTTGTTGTGGTTAGGGTGGTCAGACAGACACCTACTTCTTTCTTTTTCTCTGAAATTTAAGTACTACTGCATTGAAATTTCAAATTTTCACCAAATAGATTTTTTTTTTTAAACAAACCTAGTAGTTTAGAAACCACATTCAATTTTCTACAGATTCTATTCTTACATATTTTTGAAATAATATAGATAACTTATTCAAATTTTTACATCAAGTTTCCTAACACTGATTTTTCTGAATTTTTTGCCACTTAAGGGCCTATTTTTTCCATG
Source organism: Sequoia sempervirens (assembly GCA_007258455.2). Lineage (NCBI taxonomy): Eukaryota > Viridiplantae > Streptophyta > Pinopsida > Cupressales > Cupressaceae > Sequoia > Sequoia sempervirens. The sequence continues at coordinate 13,852,497 of VDFB02271358.1, read as the reverse complement.
ATGATCCTGCACATACCCAAACACAATGAAAAGGAAAGGAAATATATTAAATTCTATTAAAAACATGCAAACTCTTGATCTTATGGCGGAGTTGGTTCCAATTTGATGTGGAAATTGGCCCTTTCCTAACTCCTATGATGCAATGTTGATGAGTGATGAAGAGTGATCCACTTTGTTGAAGATTCAAATGTGCTCCAAGATGAAAAACCTACATCCTAGCTATAACTTGATGAAATGGATGAGAATTTCTATGGTTGAGTATTGATTTGAGTATAGTAAGTTTGCTCAAATTGTGGATGATGAAATGAAGAAATAAACCTCTTATTTATAGGAAGAAAAGATGGAGAAATGACCAAAATGAAGCAATGTGGGACTAGCTTTCAACCAATGGCAAAGTGCCACTTGTCAAGTTGAGAATGGATGAGGGATGTCCACATTTTGATGAATACACCCGTAAATACAATTAGGTGGAATTTGAAAATAATGAAATGACATGTAAGAGGGAAAAAGGAATGTCTTAAATGCCACTTGGCTCAATGCAAAGATGAAATAAATGTCTTGTTAGAAGAACAAAGTCCACTTAGAACAGTGCTGCCACAATAATGGGTTACACTTTTTGGGACATCCTGATTTTTACCTAAAATCACATATTTTTAGAAAATACAATGATTTATGACTTTAAAGGTTCCATTTAAATTATTTTAATTAAATAAGGATTGATCAAACCCCCTTAGATCAAACCCCCTTGGATAGAACCTTGTTAGATTTAAACCATACCTATAATCGAGTCTCCTCTACACCTATCAAAATGCTGATAAAAAACCACTTTTGATTTACCTTTTGAGTGATCAAATGAATTCATTTAAAATTTATGCTTTGTAAACTTGTAGCCCTTATATAAGCTTCCTAAAAAGTATAATTTTAAAATGTTTAATTTGATTATTATATTTATTTCTTATTTCTTGTGAATGTAGGATTTTCAATGAACATCAAGTTCTTTATTTCACACATACGAAAAAATAGAAAAATAGAGAAAAAAATTCTAAAAAATACATGTGCCCTAGGTATTGATGTCCTTATTCCAAAAAAAAAGAATAAGTTAATTCAATGAATACAAAAAAAATTATGCGTGTCAAAGTCCACCTCTGTCCAAATTATAATTACGCTGACTTGGAAAATTAATTAAAAAAAAAATATGTACCAAAAAATTATGAAAAAATATCCATCCCCTACATATTGGTGTGAAAAAATAGCATTTTAAAAATTAGAATTGTATCCTATCTATAAAAAAATTTATGTGCGCCGAAGTGAACATCACTTTTTAAAAATGCTAATTAGTAGAAAAAATAAGTTATTAAAACTTACATAAAATGATTCACAATTTATTTTTTAATTTAAAAAAATAATAATAATTAGAATCTACACAAAATATCTAACAAATAACTAGTTTGATTCATCTTCAAAACCTTAATGGTTTAGCTGCTATAGGTGTAAGAAAGTGAATGTCTAGTGAAAAATCCTGATTTTAATGTCAAGTTTGGCCAAAAATTGTAACCAATTATTGTGGGATCACCCAGAAAGATTTCAAATTTCAAAGAATATTCCACTATTATGCCATGTTGAGATAATATAGGGATTTAATAAATGAATTAAATCTATTTTCATGTGCAATTGGCAAAAGCTAGAGGATGGGACATGAATTAAGATTAAATTAATAAAGGGTTAATTAATATAATGAGGGATTAGATGATGTGACAAATTTGACTTAGATTTATGGGTTGATTTAAATCAAAGTTGTGAGGAATGTGATTTTAGAGATAGTTAAATAAATATATTTTTTTATTTAACTAAAGGGGATGATTGGTTAGATTAAATTAAATAAGGTTTTAATTTATTTAATTTAATGAGATGAATTTAGAGATTAATTAAATAAAGAGATAGGGTTAATTAGATTGATTGATTTAATTAATGAGAGGGAATTACTTAATCAGATATATGATTTATTTAATTAAGAGAGGAAAATGACAAATTTAATCAAATAAGGTTATTTGATTAAATGGTTAGATTGAGGGATGGTTAAGGATGAAATGGTGTTAGTAATTGGGTCCAAGAATGTAATGCCAATTAGTAAATTTTACGTGTCTACAATATGTAGTATCTATTAGTTTAGGATGCACCAAATTTAGGGTTGTCTTTGAGGAATCTTTTGTAAGAGTGTTGATATTAAGTGAAGATATTTTTGATGCTTTTTTTTCCTTTTAAAGGGGAATAACCAAGACCATTAGTCATTATTTATGTGTTAGGCTTTAAATAGGGACACAAATACCTTGTTCTCTACCACCAAATTTTTTTCCACTATAACCAAGTTTTATAAGTTCATAACCTCTTCCACAATGCTTTTTCATTTCATTTGGATTTATTGTCTGTTGGTAATCAAATTCATCAAAAATTGTTCTGCAGTTTGCTTCTCCTTCTAAAGTGTTTGAGGTGGATGCTTTCAAATAATCTATTGTGTTTTTGTGATGACATTACCATTGGTTCATTTTCCTTTTCAGACTCTTTTTTTATGTTCTTATATTCACCCATGAATATAGGTGTGAATTCTAAGGAACCCCAATCATCTTCCAATAAATTTGTGACTTCTTCAATATACTTTTCTTTGTATTAGTATTCCATGGGTTCCACTTGTATAGTTGGTTTCAATGTTTTTAAATGATTTTCATTTATTTTTTTCAATGTTCAAACAACTTTTTGGTTCAGGGTCAGCTTTGATTGTATACACTATGTTGTTGTATACATACTCCATTTTATGATTAAGGGTAGAAGGAACCCCATTCATCGTACGAATCCATGGTCTACCTAAAATAACATTGTAGGAATTATCATGAGGCATAATATGGATATGGGTTTTTAACGTGGCCTTTCCAACTATAATAAGAAAATTGATCACACGAAGTAGTTGTTTTCCTACATTATCCTTAAATCAATAAGGAATTGGGTTCAATTCTTTATTTATCCACAGAAAGCTTATCCATAAGGGTTACACTACAGATATTACGGGTTGATCCATTGTCAACAAGGGTTTTCTTTATCCCTGTCCTATTGAAAATAGCTATTATCATGAAAGATTCATTTTGTTTTTGCACTTCTAACATAGGTAACTCATCTTGATGGAAAGTAATGTCTAGGTTGACCGAAATTATAGCTTGAATTTGGTCTTCTACATCATTTGGTTGCACGTTAGGATGGGTAGGAACTTATTGTAAGGCACTTTGAATCATGTTATGATAATGAGGAGAGGCTTGTATAAGGTCCCATAATTATATCTTAGTAGGGGTGTTCTTAAGTTGTTCAACAAGGTCATACTTCTTTTCACTTTGTAATGGAAAATCAGGAGCACTAGGCAAGATATGATGAGGTAATGGGAGGGATGTTGGATTTTTTTTTCTTGGTTGTGGATTGTTTCTAGTGTTATATGTATGAGCAATGGTATTGTAACTCAACTACTATGACATATTATTCTTAAGTGGTTCAAGGATGAGGACGGGTTTTCTTTGAGTTTTTGGTTGGTTTGAGGGTGGGTAAAGGATGATTCTAGCCTTAGGAGGTGCAATAACTAAAGGATGTCTAGGACTTCTAAGAATTAGAGGACTCAAGGAAGTTCTAATATTCATAACCTCACCAAACTTATCCTTATTATTATAATCTCTTAGCGAAGGGGAGTCTAATATCATTTCATCATCTTCATTTAAGGAAACCATATCAATATTGTGAATGTTGTCATTTTCTTGTACAATGATTTCTTACCTATTAGGAGAGTTTTAGGAGAGAAACAAACTAGACGTTCATGACATTCAAAGGTTGGTTCCTCTAAAATAACTTCATCACATGTAGAGGATTCATCTATGGTTTGATTGTCTTGCTTATAAATGATGGTATCCTCTTGTTCAATGATGTTTTCCTTAGTAGGGAAAGAGAAACCAATGGGATTCTCATGGAACTCAATCATTTGATCTTCTAACACCAAAATATCTTTGTCACAAATAGGAGAGATATTATGAGAACAAATTTGATTGTCCTCATTTTCCACTATTGTATTCTCTTCCGTTAAAACATTCTCATAAGTGCTAGAGATGAAATTTTTCTTATCATGCTTAGAAATGTAAGATACTAACATTTTTGACCTAAAATTAAAAGTACTTTTATCTATCTTATGCAATGTTTCAAGAATAAAAACAATATGTACATCCAAAAAGGAAAATAAATTTTATCCAACTTCTGCAAAACTTCAAGAATCTATACATTATGTATTCAAAAATGAAAAGTACTTTTGTCAAACTTATGAAAAGCTTCAAGAATGTAAACATTGTGTATCCAAAAAAGGAAAGTACTTTTATCCATATTATGCAAAGTTCTAGGAATGTAAACACTTTTAGATCTAATGATTTTTGCTACTAAAATGATTTAAAAATGACTACACAAAATGTAGTTTTTGACCCTAATAATTGACTAATTTAGAATCCAAAAGATCTAAAAATATGATGTGATTTCCATTTTATGTTTACAATTGTACTCGAAATGAAACCAATTATGAAAATATTGCCAATGATAGTAATTATGTAAGTTGAAAGAGTAACCTAAAGGAAGCAACCAAAATCGTAAATAACAAGATTTCAATGTTGCAAAATGTAAATTCATACCTAATTAGGGATTAATATTCCTGGTGATGGGTGTATGAGTCCAAATTATGGTTTTTGATAGTTTCAAATAGTGAAAAAAAGAGAGCACAAAATACCCAGAAAGCTAGAAAAAAGACTTGTATAGGGACTAAATCACCTAGGTGGGTGAATGAGTCCTATATTATGGTTTTTAAACAAGATTCAATGAATTGTGAGTTGATTTTAATGTGTATAGGTTGTATTCACAATTTATTATTTGCAATTATAGATTTCCAAAGAAATTGAATGATGCAAAATGAAAAAAATGCAACATATATGGACTTTTACTAATTTAATATTTAGAGGTCCCAAATGAAATTAAACTAATGAAAATCCAATGAAAATTTAATGCAATCTAGATCTAGGACTACACTATTCTCCAAATCAAAAATTCAAGGGTACAAAGTTTAGGTTCACCAAAATGAACACAAGGGAAATAGTGGCTCCACCTTTTAAGAGATAGAACTTGGACCTATTTCACACTTTAGTTTATTAGGAAACTAGATCCCTCAACTAAGTGAATTAATTGAGGGATGGAATAGGGGGTTCCTATTTTAATTGGGCGGGATTTCACCATTAAATGAAGCTTCAAAGGAGAAATGCAAAAACTTATGCATAAAACCCTAGAAACTAGAAATCATGAAATTAGATCGTCAAATAGAATGAAAAAGAAAAGTACTTGGAGGAGTGGAGAAACCAAAAAAAGGCTTGTAAACCATGGAAACACGCTTTTTTTAGTACACTAGGATTGATACACCAAGCTAAGTGATTTAGTCTTGCAACAAGGTTTTTAGGTAGAATCTACAATCTTCTAATGACTAAGCTCAAGATCTACAAAAATGTGGTAAAACGGTTGTACTAAGACTTTAATACACCTAGTTGGGTGATTCAGTGATGTTTCTAGGTTTTGAATAATATTTATATAGCCTCTAGTGATCTTTTTTAGCTTCCTTCTTGCCTAATATTTAGGTTTGAATGTTTGAATTCTGGCCTATAGTTTTTTTTTGTGAAGATGACAACTTATTGAAAACTTTGATAACTTTTGCATTTTTTCCTTCATACTTTTGCATTTTTTCCTTCATAGGATCTTCAATCTCCATTTCACCTAGATCTGCAAATACAGATCAATAGAGACAAATGTTGTTTTGTTAGGGAATAGGGGTTTTCCTTGGTCAAACCCCATTTTTGTAATTAAATTTAAATAAAATGAAATAGCATTAAGGAATGATGAATGAAAAAATGCTATATTGTAACTCACCAAACCCTTGAAATGAAAGTTGCAAGCTTGTTTAAAATGACTTCATTGGATGTGGATCTTGGTTCTTGATTGAATGCTTAAAACTTTTTCTTCGATGCTTGCTTGAATTATGAAACCTACATCACAAATGTTAGCTCACAAACACACATGATGCATGACGACATTGACATGATGATCATTGAATCTTGAATGTAGCTCCAAATGCTTGATGATTTTATCTTCAATGTTCTCTTGAAAATATTCAATGAAACATCATGAAATGACCTTGTATTTATACTTGTTTATGCCTAATTTACTGAAATTACAACACTACAAGCCAACATTCAAAAATTGAATCTAAGGATAATAAAATCTCACTAAGAATTTAAATTAAAGTAGGTCCTAGGTTAAAGTGGGACTCATATTCTAGGTTGAGTGTATGAGTCCCACGGACTTTAACCTAGGACACGTAGTTCAAAAAGTGTTATGTTCAATGTGACATTTGAAATCAACCCCTAAGACCTAGGAAGGATTCATATGCCTAGATATGCATAGGGGTCCTAGATCCCTAAATCTAGAATGCAACCGTAAAAATTAAATTATAATTTTCCATTGATTACATGTTCGGATTATCGTTAGAAAAATGAAATCAACTAGGTTCAAGTGGATGCAAAATAAAACCAATTAAGTAATAAATAAGGAAAGTTTTAACGAGTACCCAAACAAGTGTGAAAATGTAAAGGGATAAATTTTTCTACACTACAAATATATATACTTTTACATTATCAACAAACTCTTTATGAGACTTGCTCATCTAATCCCCCTGACAGTGCTATACATCATACTAGATCAAAAAATTGGCATTGAACATTACCCTCTAACATTTTCATATATACAATGTAGTATAAAATGCATAAAAAGAAATAAATGTATACAAATCAAACAAAAGAAGATAGAAAATTTGTGTATAACACTTGAAATTTTGCAAGAGGGTATGTACAGGATCATGATGGGCCAAAAAGTGGCAATATGATGGGTATGTGGATGATGACTTTTTTTAACCCAAAATTGATGAAATGAAAAGGGTTTTTATAGGAGATTCTCAGATTTCCATCTATATAAATTATGCTTTACTTTGAATTTAACAAATAATTATTATTTATTTTCTATTTGAATTATGACTAAAGTCTTGATTGATAGGCTAATTGAAAAACATTTATAACTTTCAAACAGTATCACATTTTTTGAATCTAAAACATGCATCACATTCTATACTTCGCATACTATAGGATTTTAAAAAAATGAATTTCATGAAGTTTTGACAAAGTTAAGGTGGTCAGGCATACGAGTTTTTCATATTTTTTAAAAGTTGTAATAAAAAAATCATAATTAATTATTTACTTGGAAAAAAATTACAAAAAAATATGCATCACATCCTGACATGAGTCCTCTACTTATATATAAAATATTATAAAAAAATATTATCATTTTATTATGGTTAGGGTGGTCAGACAGACACCTACTTCTTATTTTTTCCTTGAAATTTAAGTACTATTTTCGTAATTGAAGTTTCCAAATTTTCACTCCTCAAATAGATTTTTTAGTACAAACCTTTGTAATCGTTTAGAAACCACATTCAATTTTCTACATATTCTATTGTTACATATTTTTGAAATAATATAGATAACTTATTCAAATTTTTATTTCAAGTTACCTAACTCTGATTTTTTTGAATTTTTTGCCACTTAAGGGCCTATTTTTTCCATGATGATCCTGCACATACCCAAGACCTTTTTGTCATCTTCCCATTCTTTCTTGGCTATGCCAAGCATGTGCCTCTAAGTCTCAAACTCCATAAAGAGTTCCTCTACATCATCTAAAGAGTTAGGTACTAGATTCATCTTTGTTTCCTTCTCCACATTTGTTATAGTACTACAAATAAGTGTGTACTTTGCATCTACATGATTTCTAAGCTGTCCAAACTACAAAGTGATATTTTATCTTTTTTCCTACAATTGGAATAATTGTTCATGCACATTTTCAATAGTTTCTATATTGTGGATCCATTTGCATTATTTTTTGGATTGTATGCATTAGATACCATATCAATCTAGGATTAAATGGAGTTCATTTGATTCTTAATACTTTTTGTAGAGCTAGGAAACTTCAAATAGAATTGAGATAAATTTTTGGCATCTTTAACACACTATTGCACATCCTTGAGATTATTCTAATATTTTTTATGTGTAGTGGAACACTTCTTTGATGTATCTGTCAACTTCTTATCATCCACCCTGTGGATCTCCTCCAATTTCTTTTCCAAACCACTAGAATACTCTTTAAAATAATTGATTAAAAGCTTTAAATTCTACATACCAAATAAGAAATTGTCAAATTCTTGCATTGGGTATAATCTCCCATAGCACCTTTACTACTTCATCTATTAAATTCACACTCTTTTGATGTGTTTGGAAGATTTATTTCTTGGCGGTGGCATGGAATACACCACCCATGTGTAATTTGTGAAGAGGAGACATCGTGTCCATGATCACCTGGACCTACTACATTGGTATCTATAATAATTGTGGGGAGACAACTAGTTTGAACTACAACTACATGATTTGTAGAATATTCAAAGAATCTCCTAAGGCTTTAGAGGAATCTCCAACTATTTTTACATTCTCTTCAACCTTGGAATTTTCCTGGTCACCAATGAAAGCTTCTACATTTTTATCTTTCTTCTCAGTGTTAGCAGCACTACATATATCTTCAATCATCTTTCCACCATCATCTGATATGGCATCGATATCTAAAGGAGGCATATGTTACATGTTTTGCACCTCACGTATCTTTAGGTTGTCTTGTACAACCTCTTCATTCTTTCCTATAGACTTTTCTAATTCTGTGGGATGGGATTTATGTCATGTAAGTGCATCCTCCTATGATTCTTTAGCATTTTCTTTTGCAAAAATATTTTCTCCTATCGAAGGAGGGTTATCAGTCACAACTTCTTTTGCAATATTCTCTTCCACATCTAAAAGGGTATCATTCTTCACATCCTCTTCTTCTACCCCATGCTCATTTTGAGCATCATCATGTTGTGTAGTTTCTAATATATTGACTTTCAGAGCAGGTATATCACCATGTATGTGTGCTTCAAGGCCTGAGGTCATACCCAACTATTTTTCCAAATTGGCAACCTTCTCTGTAGTTTCATTCTGGAGTCTTTCAAATTCATTATTATCTCTACTCATCAGGCTAGTTACCCTCTATTTGGTTCTTACCTCCTTGTTGTATACTTGAGCTAATATAGCTCTATCTTCATCTAAGAGAGGAGCACTAATCTTCTCCAAAGTATATGACCTTAACTTAGCTTCTTTATTTATTTCCTCTTCTCTCCTTGCATAGAATGAACTTCTCATATCCTCAAGCAATTGGCCTTCAATATTTTTCATGTTCACCTCAAAAGTAACAATCTATTTGACAATTTCTTATTCTATTGTTGCTTTTAAAATTTCATCCATATTAGTGTATAATGCAACAATTTCTTCTAACATTTCATGTTCTACAATACCATTGAATAATGAATCTAATATTATGGGACTATGCTTCCTTACCAGAGGAGAAGACTTATCTTTTTTCTTCGTTGCTTCCAAAGTTTTATTTTCTTTACCAGACTCAAATTTATTCTCCTTCATATGAATCATAAAGGCTTATTTTTCCTTTTCTACTTTTGCCTAAATATTTGTGTCGACACTATCAACCTTGAATTTCTTTGCACTTGATTTTTCTTGTGAAACACTGGATTTCCTTTTTTTTATTAGAGGTTTTCCTTCTACCTCTTCCTCTTCTTCATCTACACTCAAATTATTTTCCCTTGTGGAATTAGCGTTTACACTTATCTATTGCTTCACAAAAGGAGTTGTTTCTTTTACTAGCATACTTTGTTGCTTTATTGGAGTAGTGGTTGACTCCTTTCTCTTTTCTCCACTAATAGAGGGTAGATTCCCAAAATAATTAGGGGAAACCAGAGTAGGGGTAGATGTTCTACTAGATCTTCTTCTACTATATGTATTTCTAAGAGAGGAAAACATGTTTTTTTCTTTTCTCTACTTGCTCCTTTGTGAGGCCCATTACCTTCAAAAACTATGCAATCATCTTCTCAACTATTTTCTTTACATGTTTTTTCCTTTGCTCCATGTGCATCTCAATAGATTTATCTTCATATGTTCCATATCTTTCCTTAGAGGTATCTTTAGGCTTGCTCAGCATAAAGTCTATCGAACTAGTGATTTCTTCATTTGTTATCTCATATCCCATCTCTAGGATCCAAATAGTCCTAGGATCAACAAACTATATGATGCAAGAATCTGTTGTCACCAAGAAGGTGATATTGAATTCTTGTACTTCTCTACTATGCTCTAGGGAATCCTTTCTTTGGCTTGCATCCTCTATTGAAAGGCTTTTAAAAATCCCCATAAGGCAGTCTCCTATGCTTTTAAATCACCCAATCTCATCAGGTGGTCTCTAATTTGGTGTGCCATAGGTCTATCCTTCAATTAAACTATGTTCCTTGTACTGAGAATGTCGTTTAAAAAGTAAAACAATAATAAAATGATCAAAGTATCAAATTTTAAAGGTTATTTGGAGCCTTAGTATTTTGTAGAATTTCTATCAATTGTGCTCTCAATAGTTCATACAAATCATAATTATCACCTTTCTTTACCATCTCATAGGTAAGATTTATGGTGGTGGTAGAAACAAAGTTTTCTCTATTTGTGAAATATATTTTATATCAGATTAACATTGAGGCATAATTAACTACCAAATATTTGATGTCCTTAACTATCAAATCTCTTTTGTCATACTTTGCACTAGTCAACTCCATCATCATTTCATTCTTTTATTGATTTCAATGTCAAAACTAGTCTAATTGAGAATAAACCAGTAACAACCCTAATTTCCTCCTTGTTAATTAAATGAGGAATATCCAACCATATCAAATTGAACCATATATTTTTGGGTAGGGCTTATAGGCTACTCTTGCACTCTTAGGAATGTTTCACCTAAAAGGGGAGAGATAAACCCCACTCAAAAGTCTAGGTGGTTCACTCAAATTATGCAATGTATGATGTTATTTAGGATATAATGAACTATTTGACTAATTATGAATGCAAAGCCTAAGAATTATGCAATGTTGGAAAACATAATGTGATATGGACTTAAAAAGGGGTGTCGGGGCTCCAGTCACATTTAATGTTGTTTGCCAAGTTTACATTTAAAAACACACTTAATTAATCCCTCTAAGGGCATAAAGGGCTCAAATAAAGCATAAGAAAGGTGTAAATAGTGAAATTATGCCTAGAAAAGCATGGAATCTTGTTACAAGACTTTACGAAACTTCAAAATAGGAATTGATAAATGATTAAAAGGTGATTTTTTAGGTGAACTGTAATAAATAGAGTCTAGAAAACTTTAAAAATATTATACAACACATCACAACACCTTCACAAGACACCACAATTTGAATTTTAATGACCTAATGTGAATGTTCAAGCCACATTGCAACATTAAATCAAAGAAAAATAGACCAAGCATCGCGAAGCAATGGATGACGTGATTTGTGGGATAGATTGAGTAATTCTTTGGAATGGAGGCGTAGATGAGATTGAGGGCATGGACGAAATTGGAAGCATGACCCCAAAAGTTTTTTTCACAATGGTACTCACATCGAAATCAGAAGGGAGTTTAGCCCCTTTTTTGTTAATTCAAGCATGTATAGTGAGGGGTTGAGTCTCATCATGATGTTAATGATTCTATGATTCTCTAGATTTTGGACCATCTCAGTGATTTCATCTTGTCATTCTGAAGGCATTGTTAGTGATATCCTCTACTTCACTTTCCTCTTGAGGATTTTGTGATGATGAAGGAAAGTTAGTTAAAGGATTGTTTGATTCAATGGGATTTATCCCAAAATTTGTTTGGCTTAGGTCACTTGAAATGGATGTTTCTTTGTTGGATTCTATGTTCCTCTTGTGTTGAGATTTAGTTTGTAACATAAAATAGGGATCAATTTTCAAGAATGTGGAGATGAATTCTAGTTTTTTGGATTGATCTATCATTAATTATAAAAGAGAAAATTTAGGATGATTTAAGGATAAAAATTATGATGGTGAAATGAAAGATGGATGATATGGATGATTTAGAACTCTTGATAAATCTTGAAGCAGATGTTAAACTTGAGGACTTGGATTTCACGTTTGATTTTGATTTGGGATTAGATTAGATTTGATTTGGATTTGGATTGTGAACTCATAAACACTAAGAGGTTAGATGTTGTCCTAGAGTAAATTTGTCCTCAAGATGCTAATTTGACTAAGTGTGATAAGAAGGATTCATCTAAACACACCTAACCAAACAAGATGATTTTTTATTGGATTTTCATTTTGGATAATAAAATCCTAAACCCCAAGATGTTAGATTTTATCAAGGGATATAATTGTCCACAAGGTTTGATAATTTGACTAAATATATGGAGAAGGATGCATCTACACACATCTAATCAAACAAGATGATTTGGATTTTGTTTCAAATGATTTTCCAAAAGTTTAACATGGATGATTTTTCCAATATTTTCTAGAGTTGATGGTGAGATGATTTTGGTTCGATTTTCGAAGGATGGATGAAAGTTTGATTTTTATCCTATGTGTACCTAAAAATACTCTTGCTTACAAGAACTCGGTTTTGAAGAACATGCTCTACTCTAGACAAGGTGTTCAAATTCCCGAAAAAGATTTGGATTTTGTTGACAAAAGAATTCATACAAATTTGGATTATTTCTTGAAGCTCTTTTGTAAAATTTAAAAAGTAGTATTCATCTAAATTCGTACAGTGTTGAGAGATGCTTTTGGTGATCTTTTGGACTAAGATGTCTTAGATTTGGTTTCTGGATTTTGATCTTGCATGAAATCATTTGAGACACATGTGTGGGATTCAATTATTTTAGTCTTTGCTTAATGATTTCATTTTACCACAAACATTTCTTAATTAAGTTTTGAAACTAGATGTCTAATGTCTTAATTTCTTCTCAGCCCACACAGTGTATTATGTCGAAATCGAGGAAATCAAAGTAATAGTTACGAAATGTTTGTACTTTAGTAGGAGAAAAATGAGATGAAATTCAAGTGCCTAGAAACCTCTAAGGATATGAATCCCAAGGGAAATCAAGGGCATGTCAATTTGTTCAAGGATATTTTCTTCTCCTAAAGGGTTTGAGATTTTATACTCATGTTGAATGTTTGTTTTCTAATGTTTTAGATCAAGCAATGTGTTTTAATTTTAAGAAAAATCACAACCCTATGGATATTTGGGACAATATTTGTTGAGTCCCTACTTGGACAAGTCCAACTACACTTACTTTCATTGAACGGTTAGATGCTTGACCACATAGGATCCCACTTATAGTGCACTCACTTCTTAGGTCAGCCAAGCATCAGTACCCATGAATCTCCCATGACATACTTTCCATCTCTATTAAAATCTGTAAAAGTGTGGTGCGGCTTCAAAATGACTATTCTTGTACCAACAGATAGATTAGGAGTTTGGCCTTTCTAAACAAGGGGTTTTAATGTGGGCATTCCATTCATGGGGGACCATCCATATGGTGAGAGACCATTTCTACCCTCCTTATTGGAATAATCCTCATGATATTGGCCTTTGTTCCAATATCCACACTTATATCCTAGGTGGAAATCGCT
>VDFB02271358.1:13689512-13838685 GCA_007258455.2 Sequoia sempervirens | reverse complement strand
GATGTGGAAATTGGCCCTTTCCCAACCCTATGATGCAATGTTGATGAGTGATGATGATTGTTCCACTTTGTTGAAGATTCAAGTATGCCCCAAGATGAAAAACCTGCATAACCTAGCTATGACTTTGTGAAATAGATGAGAATTGCTATGCTTGAGTATGGATTTGAGTATAGTAAGTTTGCTCAAATTGTGGAGGATGAAATGAGGAAAGAAGCCTCTTATTTATAGAAAAATAAGATGGAGAAATGCTCAAAATGAAGCAATGTGGGACTAACTTTCAACCAATGGCCAAGTGCCACTTGTCAAGATGAGAATGGATGAGGGATGTGCACATTTTGATGAATGTGCCCATAAATACAATTAGGTGGAATTTGAAAATAATGAAATGACATGTAAGAGGGAAAAATGAATGTCTTAAATGCCACTTGGCTCAATGCAATAAATGTCTTGTTGGAAGGACAAAGTACACTTGGAAAGATTTCAAATTTGGGAGAATGTTCCTCTATTATGCCATGTTGAGAGAAAATAGAGATTTAATAAATGAATTAAATCTATTTCATGTGCAAGTGGCAAAAGATAGAGGATGGGACATGGATTAGGATTAAATTAATCAAGGGTTAATTAATTTAATGAGGGATTTAGATGATGTGACAAATTTTACTTAGATTTATAGGTTGATTTAAATCAAAGATGAGAGGAATGTGATTTTAGAGATAGTTAAATAAATATTTTGATTTACATTTAACTAAAGGGGATGATTGGTTAGATTAAATTAAATAAGGTTTTAATTTATTTAATTTAATGAGATGAATTTAGAGATTAATTAAATAAAGAGATAGGGTTAATTAGATTGATTGATTTAATTAACGAGAGGGAATGACTTAATCAGATATATGATTTATTTAATTAAGAGAGGAAAATGACGAATTTAATCAGATAAGGTTATTTGATTAAATGGTTAGTTTGAGGGATGGTTAAGGATGAAATGGTGTTAGTAATTGGGACCAAGAATGTAATTCCAATTAGTACATTTTACGTGTCTACAATATGTAGTATCTATTAGTTTAGGATGCACCAAATTTAGGGTTGTCTTTGAGGAATCTTTTGTAAGAGTGTTGATATTAAGTGAAGATACTTTTGATGCTTTTTCTTCCTTTTGAAGGGGAATAACCAAGACCATTAGTCATTATTTATGTGTTAGGCTTTAAATAGGGACACAAATACCTTGTTCTCTACCACCAATTTTTTTTCCACTATAACCAAGTTTTATAAGTTCATAACCTCTTCCACAATGATTTTCCATTTCATTTGGATTTAGTGTCTGTTGGTAATCAAATTCATCAAAGCTTGTTGTGAAATTTTCTTCTCCTTCTAAAGTGGTTGAGGTGGATGCTTTCAAATAATCTATTGTGTTTTGTGCTGACATTACCATTGGTTCATTTTCCTTTTCAGACTCTTTTTTTATGTTCTTATATTCACCCATGAATATAGGTGTCAATTCTAAGGAACACAAATCATCTTCCAATAAATTTGTGACTTCTTCAATATAATTTTATTTGTATTTTTATTCCATGGTCTTAATTTTGTATAGTTTTTGAAAAGGAAAAAAATAGGTTTTTGAAAAGGAAAAAAGCAGGTTTTACAGGGACCTGAAACCACGAAGTTCAAACAAACAAAAGATAAGCATAAAAAGTACCAACAACCGACCAGCTGTCCCAAAAAGGAAACGACAGCAACAAAAGACAGCAGGGTCCAAAAAAAGGACCACCAAAAAAAACCAGAAAACCAAACACCAAGTTACTCCAAATTATTCAGTAACTCCTCAGCTTCTTTTTCAACATTCTGCATATCCTGTAACCCCTGCCTAAGGATTTGAACCGTGTGTGAAGAAGTCGGGGTTTTCCTTTTTATGTTTGCTCTGGTACGAGTCGAAATACCTTCACCGGCCGATTTGCTGCCGCCTCTGTTCACATCCAAATCCACCACCAGCGAACCCTTTTGACTTTTTTCAAGCTTTTCCACCATCGCATTTATGATGATTGTATTATGCCTTGCAATTTTGTGGTTGTTTGCAACAGTGGCCCTTATGTTTTGTCCAATCTTGAACATATTACATTCAATACTTGTCAATCTATCCTCCTGTAGTTGCTGTCTTTTCCTCGGTAAAGGAATTTCCTGTTCCTCACTAACTCTTCTGTCCCAACTGATCTTCTGCTCCAGTTCCATAACCTTATTATTGAGAACAGTAATACGGCCTTTCAAATCACAAACTTCTTTCTGGGTCCATTTGAGAACGGTAAAAAGACCCTCTGTACTTTTTTCCGCAACACTAACCATTTCCTCAGGCTTGAGCATTTTCAGGGCAGAATTAATTTCATCTTGAATAGGGGGTTCAAAATGGTCATTCCCAACTTGTCCAGAAGCAGGGGCACTAGGGGCCGAATCCTTACTAACCAAGGGCTTCTCAGAGATGATCTCCATAGAATTTCCAGAGTACGAAACAAGTTTCATAATAGGGTTACCTTTAAAACCAGGGGACAAACCCGGTGGGGCAATGTTTTTAAATGATTTTTATTTATTTTTTTCAATGTTCAAACAACTTTTTGGTTCAGGGTCAGCTTTGATTGTATACACTTTGTTGTTGTAGACATACTTCATTTTATGATGAAGGGTAGAAGGAACCCCATTCATCGCATGAATCCATGGTCTACCTAAAATAACATTGTATGAATTATCATGAGGCATAATATGGATATGGGTTTTTAACGTGGCCTTTCCAACTGTAATAAGGAAATTGATCGCACCAAGCAGTTGTTTTCCTACATTATCCTTTAATCGATAAGGAATCGGGTTCAATTTCTTTATTTATCCACGAAAAGCTTATCCATAAGGGTTAGACTACACATATTAAAGGTTGATCCATTGTCAACAAGGGTTTTCTTTATCCCTATCCTATTGACAATAGCTATTATCATGAAAGATTCATTTTGTTTTTGCACTTCTAACATAGGTAACTCATCTTGATGGAAAGTAATGTCTAGGTTGACCAAAATTATAGCTTGAATTTGGTCTTCTACATCATTTGGTTGCACATTAGGAGGGGTAGGAACTTATTGTAAGGAACTTTGAATCATGTTACGATAATGAGGAGAGGCTTGTATAAGGTCCCATAATTATATCTTAGTAGGGGTGTTCTTAAGTTGTTCAACAAGGTCATACTCCTTTTCACTTTGTAATGGAAAATGAGGAGCACTAGGAAAGATATGATGAGGTAATGGGAGGGATGTTGGATTTTTTTTTCTTGGTTGTGGATTGTTTCTAGTGTTATATGTATGAGCAATGGTATTGTAACTCAACTACTATGACATATTATTCTTAAGTGGTTCAAGGATGAGGACGGGTTTCCTTTGAGTTTTTGGTTGGTTTGAGGGTGGGTAAATGATGATTCTAGCCTTAGGAGGTGCAATAACTAAAGGATGTCTAAGACTTCTAAGAATTAGAGGACTCAAGGAAGTTCTAATATTCATAACCTCACCAAACTTATCCTTATTATTATGATCTCTTAGCGAAGGAGAGTCTAATATCATTTCATCATCTTCATTTAAGGAAACCATATCAATATTGTGAATGTTGTCATTTTCTTGTACAATGATTTCTTACCTATTAGGAGAGTTTTAGGAGAGAAACAAACTAGACGTTCATGACATTCAAAGGCCGGTTCCTCTAAAATAACTTCATCACATGTAGAGGATTCATCTATGGTTTGATTGTCTTGCTTATAAATGATGGTATCCTCTTGTTCAATGATGTTTTCCTTAGTAGGGAAAGAGAAACCAATGGGATTATCATGGAACTCAATCATTTGATCTTCTAACACCAAAATATCTTTGTCACAAATAGGAGAGATATTATGAGAACAAATTTGATTGTCCTCATTTTCCACTATTGTATTCTCTTCCGTTAAAACATTCTCATAAGTGCTAGAGATGAAATTTTTCTTATCATGCTTAGAAATGTAAGATACTAACATTTTTGACCTAAAATTAAAAGTACTTTTATCTATCTTATGCAATGTTTCAAGAATAAAAACAATATGTACATCCAAAAAGGAAAATTAATTTTATCCAACTTATGCAAAACTTCAAGAATCTATACATTATGTATTCGAAAATGAAAAGTACTTTTGTCAAACTTATGAAAAGCTTCAAGAATGTAAACATTGTGTATCCAAAAAAGGAAAGTACTTTTATCCATATTATGCAAAGTTCTAGGAATGTAAACACTTTTAGATCTAATGATTTTTGCTACTGAAATGATTTAAAAATGACTACACAAAATGTATTTTTTGACCCTAATAATTGACTAATTTAGAATCCAAAAGATCTAAACATATGATGTGATTTCCATTTTATGTTTACAATTGTACTCTAAATGAAACCAATTATGAAAATATTGCCAATGATAGTAATTATGTAAGTTGAAAGAGTAACCTAAAGGAAGCAACCAAAATCATAAATAACAAGATTTCAATGTTGCAAAACGTAAATTCATACCTAATTAGAGACTAATATTCCTGGAGATGGGTGTATGAGTCCAAATTATGGTTTTTGATAGTTTCAAATAGTGAAAAAAAAAGAGCACAAAATACCCAGAAAGCTAGAAAAAAGACTTGTATAGGGACTAAATCACCTAGGTGGGTGAATGAGTCCTATATTATGGTTTTTAAACAAGATTCAATGTATTATGAGTTGATTTTAATGTGTATAGGTTGTATTCACAATTTATTATTTGCAATTATAGATTTCCAATGAAATTGAATGATGCAAAATGCAAAAATGCAACATATATGGACTTTTACTAATTTAATATTTAGAGGTCCCAAATGAAATTAAACTAATGAAAATCCAATGAAAATTTAATGCAATCTAGATCTAGGACTACACTATTCTCGAAATAAAAAATTCAAGGGTACAAAGTTTAGGTTCACCAAAATGAACACAAGGGAAATAGTGGCTCCACCTTTTAAGAGATAGAACTTGGACCTATTTCACACTTTAGTTTATCAGGAAACTAGATCCCTCAACTAAGTGAATTAATTGAGGGATGGAATAGGGGGTTCCTATTTTAATTGGGCGGGATTTCACCATTAAATGAAGCTTCAAAGGAGAAATGCAAAACCTTATGCACAAAACCCTAGAAACTAGAAATCATGAAATTCGATCGTCAAATAGAATGAAAAAGAAAAGTACTTGGAGGAGTGGAGAAACCAAAAAAAGGCTTGTAAACCATGGAAACACGCTTTTTAAAGTACACTAGGATTGATACACCAAGCTAATTGATTTAGTCTTGCAACAAGGTTTTTGGGTAGAATCTACAATCTTCTAATGACTAAGCTCAAGATCTACAAAAACGTGGTAAAACGGGTGTACTAAGACTTTAATACACCTAGTTGGGTGATTTAGTGATGTTTCTAGGTTTTGAATAATATTTATATAGCCTCTAGTGATCTTTTTTAGCTTCCTTCCTGCCTAATATTTAGGTTTGAATGTTTGAATTCTGGCCTATAGTTTTTTTTTTGTGAAGATGACAACTTATTGAAAACTTTGATAACTTTTTGCATTTTTTCCTTCATAGGATCTTCAATCTCCATTTCACCTAGATCTGCAAATACACATCAATAGAGACAAATGTTGTTTTGTTAGGGAATAGGGTTTTTCCTTGGTCAAACCCCATTTTTGTAATTAAACCTTTAAATAAAATGAAATAGCATTAAGGAATGATGAATGAACAAATGCTATATTGTAACTCACCAAACCCTTGAAATGAAAGTTGCAAGCTTGTTTAAAATGACTTCATTGGATGTGGATCTTGGTTCTTGATTGAATGCTTGAAACTTTTTCTTCGATGCTTGCTTGAATCATGAAACCTACATTACAAATGCTAGCTCACAAACACACATGATGCATGACGACATTGACATGATGATCATTGAATCTTGAATTTAGCCTTGATGATTTTCTCTTCAATGTTCTCTTGAAAATATTCAATGAAACATAATGAAATGACCTTGTATTTATACGTGTTTATGCCTAATTTCCTGAAATTACAACACTACAAGCCGACATTCAAAAATTGAATCTAAGGACAATAAAATCTCAATAAGAATTTAAATTAAAGTAGGTCCTAGGTTAAAGTGGGACTCATATTCTTGGTTGAGTGTATGAGTCCCACAGACTTTAACCCAGGACACATACTTCATGAAGTGTTATGTTCAATGTGACATTTGAAATCAACCCCTAAGACCTAGTAAGGACTCATATGCCTAGATACGCATATGGGTCCTAGATCCCTAAATCTAGAATGCAACCATAAACATTAAATTATAATTTTCCATTTATTACATGTTAGGATTATAGTTAGAAAAATGCAATCAACTAGGTTTGTGGATGCAAAATAAAACCAATTAAGGAATAAATAAGGAAAATTTTAACGAGTACCCAAACAAGTGTGAAAATGTAAAGGGATAATTTTTTCTACACTACAAATATATATACTTTTACATTATCAACAAACTCTTTACCAAACTTGCTCATCTAATCCCCCCTGACAGTGCTATACATCATACTAGATCAAAAAATTGGCATTGAACATTATCCTCTAACATCTGCATATATACAATGAAGTATAAAACGCATAAAAAGAAATAAATGTATACAAATCAAACAAAAGAAGATAGAAAATTTGTGTATAACACCTAAAATTTTGCAACAGGGTATGTACAGGATCATGATGGGCCAAAAAGTGGCGATATATTGGGTATGTGGATGATGACTTTTTTGTTACCCAAAATTGATGAAATGAAAAGGGTTTTTATAGGAGATTCTCAGCTTTCGACCAATATAAATTATGCTTTACTTTGAATTTAATAAATAATTATTATTTATTTTCTATTTGAACTATGACTAAAGTCCTGATTGATAGGCTAATTGAAAAACATCTATAACTTTCAAACAGTATCACATTTTTTGAATCTAAAACATGCATCACATTCTATGCTTCGCATACTATAGGATTAAAAAAAAATGAATTTCATAAAGTTTTGACCAAGTTAAGGTGGTCAGACATACAAGTTTTTATATTTTTTTAAAAGTTGTATAAAAAAATTTCATAATTAATTATTTACTTGGAGAAAAATTACAAAAAAATATGCATCACATCCAGACATGAGTCCTCTACTTTTATCTAAAATATTATTATTATCATTTTATTGTGGTTAGGGTGGTCAGACACACCTACTTTTTTTTTCCTTGAAATTTAAGTACTACTGCATTCAAATTTCAAATTTTCACCATATAGATTTTTTTTTAAAATAAACCTTGTACTCTAGAAACCACATTCAATTTTACATATTCTATTGTTACATATTTTTGAAATAATATAGATAACTTATTCAAATTTTTATTTCAAGTTACCTAACTCTGATTTTTTTGAATTTTTTGCCACTTAAGGGCCTATTTTTTCCATGATGATCCTGCACATACCCAAGACCTTTTTGTCATCTTCCCATTCTTTCTTGGCTATGCCAAGCATGTGCCTCTAAGTCTCAAACTCCATAAAGAGTTCCTCTACATCATCTAAAGAGTTAGGTACTAGATTCATCTTTGTTTCCTTCTCCACATTTGTTATAGTACTACAAATAAGTGTGTACTTTGCATCTACATGATTTCTAAGCTGTCCAAACTACAAAGTGATATTTTATCTTTTTTCCTACAATTGGAATAATTGTTCATGCACATTTTCAATAGTTTCTATATTGTGGATCCATTTGCATTATTTTTTGGATTGTATGCATTAGATACCATATCAATCTAGGATTAAATGGAGTTCATTTGATTCTTAATACTTTTTGTAGAGCTAGGAAACTTCAAATAGAATTGAGATAAATTTTTGGCATCTTTAACACACTATTGCACATCCTTGAGATTATTCTAATATTTTTTATGTGTAGTGGAACACTTCTTTGATGTATCTGTCAACTTCTTATCATCCACCCTGTGGATCTCCTCCAATTTCTTTTCCAAACCACTAGAATACTCTTTAAAATAATTGATTAAAAGCTTTAAATTCTACATACCAAATAAGAAATTGTCAAATTCTTGCATTGGGTATAATCTCCCATAGCACCTTTACTACTTCATCTATTAAATTCACACTCTTTTGATGTGTTTGGAAGATTTATTTCTTGGCGGTGGCATGGAATACACCACCCATGTGTAATTTGTGAAGAGGAGACATCGTGTCCATGATCACCTGGACCTACTACATTGGTATCTATAATAATTGTGGGGAGACAACTAGTTTGAACTACAACTACATGATTTGTAGAATATTCAAAGAATCTCCTAAGGCTTTAGAGGAATCTCCAACTATTTTTACATTCTCTTCAACCTTGGAATTTTCCTGGTCACCAATGAAAGCTTCTACATTTTTATCTTTCTTCTCAGTGTTAGCAGCACTACATATATCTTCAATCATCTTTCCACCATCATCTGATATGGCATCGATATCTAAAGGAGGCATATGTTACATGTTTTGCACCTCACGTATCTTTAGGTTGTCTTGTACAACCTCTTCATTCTTTCCTATAGACTTTTCTAATTCTGTGGGATGGGATTTATGTCATGTAAGTGCATCCTCCTATGATTCTTTAGCATTTTCTTTTGCAAAAATATTTTCTCCTATCGAAGGAGGGTTATCAGTCACAACTTCTTTTGCAATATTCTCTTCCACATCTAAAAGGGTATCATTCTTCACATCCTCTTCTTCTACCCCATGCTCATTTTGAGCATCATCATGTTGTGTAGTTTCTAATATATTGACTTTCAGAGCAGGTATATCACCATGTATGTGTGCTTCAAGGCCTGAGGTCATACCCAACTATTTTTCCAAATTGGCAACCTTCTCTGTAGTTTCATTCTATAGTCTTTCAAATTCATCCTTATCTCTACTCATTAGGCTAGTTACCCTCTATTTGGTTCTTACCTCCTTGTTGTATACTTGAGCTAATATAGCTCTATCTTCATCTAAGAGAGGAGCACTAATCTTCTCCAAAGTATATGACCTTAACTTAGCTTCTTTATTTATTGCCTCTTCTCTCCTTGCATAGAATGAACTTCTCATCTCCTCAAGAAATTGGCCTTCAATATTTTTCATGTTCACCTCAAAAGTAACAATCTATTTGAAAATTTCTTCTTCTATTGTTGCTTTTAAAATTTCATCCATATTAGTGTATAATGCAACAATTTCTTCTAACATTTCATGTTCTACAATACCATTGAATAATGCATCTAATCTTATGGGACTATGCTTCCTTACCAGAGGAGAAGACTTATCCTTTTTCTTCTTTGCTTCCAAAGTTTTATTTTCTTTACCAGACTCAAATTTATTCTCCTTCATATGAATCATAAAGGCTTATTTTTCCTTTTCTACTTCTGCCTAAATATTTGTGTCAACACTATCAACCTTGAATTTCTTTGCACTTGATTTTTCTTGTGAAACACTGGATTTCCTTTTTCTGATTAGAGGTTTTCCTTCTACCTCTTCCTCTTCTTCATCTACACTCAAATTATTTTACCTTGTGGAATTAGCGTTTACACTTATCTATTGCTTCACCAAAGGACTTGTTTCTTTTACTAGCACACTTTGTTGCTTTATTGGAGTAGTGGTTGACTCCTTTCTCTTTTCTCCACTAATAGAGGGTAGATTCCCAAAATAATCAGGGGAATCCAGAGTAGTGGTAGATGTTCTACTAGATCTTCTTCTACTATATGTATCTCTAAGAGAGGAAAACATGTTTTTTCTTTTCTCTACTTGCTCCTTTGTGAGGCCCATTGCCTTCACAAACTATGCAATCATCTTCTCAACTATTTTCTTTACATGTTTTTTCCTTTGCTCCATGTGCATCTCTATAGATTTATCTTCGTATGTTCCATATCTTTCCTTAGAGGTATCTTTAGGCTTGCTCAGCATAAAGTCTATCGAACTAGTGATTTCTTCATTTGTTATCTCATATCCCATCTCTAGGTTCCAAATAGTCCTAGGATCAACAAACTATATGATGCAAGAATCTATTGTCACCAAGAAGGTGATATTGAATTCTTGTACTTCTCTACTATACTCTAGGGAATCCTTTCTTTGGCTTGCATCCTCTATTGAAAGGTTTTTAAAAATCCCCATAAGGCAATCTCCTATGCTTTTAAATCACCCAACCTCATCAGGTCGTCTCTAATTTGGTGTGCCATAGGTCTATCCTTCAATTAAACTATGTTCCTTGTACTAAGAACCTCGTTTAGAAAGTAAAACAATAATAAAATGATCAAAGTATCAAATTTTAAAGGTTATTTGGAGCCTTGATTTTTTTTAGAATTTCTATCAATTGTGCTCTCAATAGTTCATACAAATCATAACTATCACCTTTCTTTACCATCTCATAGGTAAGATTTATGGTGGTGGTAGAAACAAAGTTTTCTCTATTTGTGAAATATATTTTATATCAGATTAACATTGAGGCATAATTAACTACCAAATATTTGATGTCCTTAACAATCAAATCTCTTTCGTCATACTTTGCACTAGTCAACTCCATCATCATTTCATTCTTTTATTGATTTGAATGTCAAAACTAGTCTGATTGAGAATAAACCAATAACAACCCTAATTTCCTCCTTGTTAATTAAATGAGGAATATCCAACCATATCAAATTGAACCATATATTTTTGGGTAGGGCTTATAGGCTACTCTTGCACTCTTAGGAATGTTTCACCTAAAAGGGGAGAGATAAACCCCACTCAAAAGTCTAGGTGGTTCACTCAAATTATGCAATGTATGATGTTATTTAGGATATAATGAACTATTTGACTGATTATGAATTCAAAGCCTAAGAATTATGCAATCTTGGAAAACACAATGTCATATGGACTTAAAAGAAGGTGTCAGGACTCTAGTCACATTTAATGTTGTTTGCTAGGTTTACATTCAAAAACACACTTAATTAATCCCTCTAAGGGCATAAAGGGGTCAAATAAAGCATAAGAAAGGTGTAAATAGTGAAATTGTGCGTAGAAAAGCATGGAATCTTGTTACAAGACTTTACGAAACTTCAAAATAGGAATTGATAAGTAATTAAAAGGTGATTTTTTAGGTGAACTGTAATAAATAGAGTTTAGAAAAGTGTAGAAATATTATACAACACATCACAACACCTTCACAAGACACCACAATTTGAATTTTAATGACCTAATGTGAATGTTCAAGCCACATTGCAACATTAAATCAAAGAAAAATAGACCAAGCATTGCGAAGAAAGGCCTAAAAGACCATGAAAATGATAAGGGACCATTTTTATATGGTACACAAATTTTCATTAAAAAAATTTAGGGTGTATCAAATCCACTCAGCATAACAAAATTTCAGGAAATTATTCCAAACATCTAAGTTTAGACATGGAAGAACAAAAAAATAAGATCAGTATGACAAGAATAAATTCTAATATTATAATAGAATTCAAACTATAATGAACATATACAATGTATGGGAGGACCTTGTTTATGTAGGTAAAGGTAAGACACATATTAAGATAAGATTATGAAAAGTGTCTTAGTATTTTATGATAGGAGACATAAATTTATGAGTATTCTATGTGTACCTTAAGTAAATTTAACTAGCAAGCGTGAATGGAACCTAAGAGGTAAAACAGTTAGGTAAAATCCTCACTCACACAAACAATATAAGTTGGTATGGAAGATAATAGAGAAAGAAAAATAAACCAGACAACTCATGGCCTACTTAATCTATCTTGAATTAGTAAGCCTAAAAGTAGGGAGAATATTTCTTAAGGACCATCTAACTCTATCATAAGCCTTTGACATATCAAGTTTGATAAACATGAATATATCCTTATAACAACCCATAAAATGATTTTTTTTGAAGTGATAAAAACAACATTAAGAATTTGGCATCCCTTAATGAAGCTCCCTTGTTTAGGTTATATGATACAATGAATAATATTTTTTTACGAAATCAAAACATTATTTAATTGAAAGAAAAACTCAACAAAAAAAGTCATTAAGACTAATAATTTTAACTTTCTTCATTTGAAGAACAATATTTTGCAATTTATCAAGAATGATGGGCTCCATGAGAATACTATTAATCTCTATAGAAATGATGAAAAGAATATAATCTAAGCTAGCTCATTCCTTCTTAGCAACAACTTGGCATAACTTTCTATGCAATAGTGTACTAAATATTTTATTAACCCAAGTTTAAACGAAATTGATCTTTCTTTAGTATATTTTTATAGACATGTGTGCCATTCCATTGGGGTATAGTTAATGTACATGAAAGTACATGACAAATTACAGTCCATCAAGCAAATCTACCTTATATTTTGTTTAGAAATCCATAAACCATATGTTTTCTTTCTATGGTTAACTTATAAGACAAATCATGTCTTCCAAGGAATTTGAAACTACAATTTATAAGTTGTGTTGCATGAATAAAAATCTAGTGCTAGAGTTGAAACTAAAGTATTCAATGGTTAATTTGGTCATTCCATTCTATAAAAATTAGTGTTAGGTAATGAAGACTATCATATTTTAAGGTTAAATGCATCATTTATACAAAACTACAATGAAGAAATTTGTATCAAAATCAATACTTTGTTTGGGTGGATTTAGTAGAACATAAAATTATATAGTTTAAATTTTTAACATTTATAATGTTTTCATTTTTTAACTCAGCATGTTCAAATTGTTTTCTAGTTATATTATAATTTTTGTAATTATAATATTTTTTAAATAACACAAAACTTATGTCTTAGATTTGAAATAGTTGTTAGGTTGACCTCAATCTATAGTACACCATTTGAAATGTTACAATCAACCCTTTTAGAGTCACTTTATCATACTTCATTCATCCACATTCCCTAAAATTTTACACAATTAAAATTTTGAAAAAAAAAACCAATAACTTAACATAATTATATTATTATTTCAAGTACATTTCCATGGATTCTTTTATAACAAAACACATACCATAGTTTTAATATTTCAGTCTCAGGTACTCCATAGACAGTTATTTTACCTATGATGGCCTGTTTCTGCAGAATAAAATCAAATAACACAAATAGAATAGTAGCCTCCATTATTTATTAAGTACTTATAGAGTGGCAAGAGCCAAGGCTTCTTGTCATTGGAGTGGAGGGGGGATACAAACCGAATATAAGCACACCCAACACAGAGAAACGAGAAAAGATACAAATCACACACACTTTAAAACCCACTCCAGTAGAATGAGAGACAACCTGAGCACCCAACATTGAAGGCTTCACTCATACTTTGGTGTTTGTAGCCCAAACACGGTTAAGCTTTCTGTTCTCACTACGAAACACAACCAAATTACCATCGTCCTCAATAACCAAAGAGCTAAACTTGACAACCTTACCGCCTTGGCCAGTGTTCCACACTGGAACACCTTTAGCGGTATATACAACTAAATTGGCATCGGTTTGAAGGCGCAGAAAACATCCGCTACCACGCCCTGTAGAGTTGCTGGTCCACAGTATTCGACTAGTCTGCGTATCAGTCAACACAGCATTACAGTCGCTCTGCATTACCAGCTGTATTCTCTTGTTCGCAGATGTCATGTACTCTCCCTCGTGGAGA
This sequence comes from Sequoia sempervirens, assembly GCA_007258455.2. NCBI lineage: Eukaryota > Viridiplantae > Streptophyta > Pinopsida > Cupressales > Cupressaceae > Sequoia > Sequoia sempervirens. Next base: position 13,824,960 of record VDFB02271358.1, on the reverse strand, counting down.
ACGTCCCAAATGCCGTTGAGATGGCTCAGCAACCCAAGAGGCATGACGGGACAGTCTAGAAAGCCTGTCTTGTTAACAGGGTCATATCTTGACACAGTTTGCAAAAGAGCCCTGGGTAAAGAAGAAGAAGAAGAAGAAGAAGGAAAATTCCCATCGCTTGCAGTTGTGCTAACTTCATGTCCATCAGCAACAGCATTCGTAATACTTACATTCAATCGCGAAGTTGATGAAGGCAATTCAAGCGTGGCTCCATCCGTCGGGAAGAGATGGTAATCGAGCCAGGCGTAGCCATTGGAGACAGCAGCCCAAGAGAAACCTTGCAGTAAAAAGGGCCTCAGATACGTCACGCTCGTTCTGAAATCTTCCAGCACTAAATCTCCCCTGGCGCTCTCCCAGATGCCAACGGTGCAGAACTGAGTCCAACGCATATATCTGATGGCGATTCTCTTGCCATTGATTGTGAACACTTCTGCAAAGGAGAATCCGCTATCATACCAATCTGTTGTCTTGAATCCATCGAAGTTCATCAGATTCTTGAGTTCAACGTAAACAGCAACACCTTCTTCCATTGACAATAGGCTCTCCGGACCAGATGATGTCTGAAACAGTGCGAATGAAGGCTGAATGCTTGTAAACACGAACACAATCACAAGCACACATAATGGAAAACGAAACGAGCTAGCACTAGCACTAACAAGAGCGGCCATGATACTAACTAATTTGTAAGTAGAAGAAGAAGAAGATGAGTTTGAAGCTGCAGTAATGGCCTCCTTATATAGCTGGGAAATGGATCATGAATCATGACTATGTATGTTTTCACTCAATTGTAATGTTCGTGGAATTCATCATGCACTCTAAGTGGAATGCATTATGTGACGAAACATAGTGGAATGCATTATGTGACGCGAAATTGAACATAATGAAATGCACTGTACATCCCATTCCGGAGAACGGAAAGGCCAGTGATATAAAATTTATAATCTTAATAAATATAAAATATTTCAATTTGACAACCTTATGATGAGAAAAAATAATTCTCTATCCTGCTTATATATAGAGTTTATATTTTATTTAATATTTTATAGATGTCATAAATTACTATTCTATCCATTAGCTTTTAATTAGTAGTCAATATTATGCAGATTTTATTTTTTTTCATTTTTTACATATTAATTTTTTTTTATGATGTATTGTTAAAATGTATTGTAACTTAATTGAAATATTTGATTTGAATTTTGTAGGTATGCTTCATCCAAGGTTATATATTTTTTAAATTAAGAACAACAAAGGAAAGATCATTTTATATAGGGAGTCCTCGTACTCCCAATATGAGGGAGGCACCTAACTCGTGCTACACAATACGAGGTGTAGATACCTTGCCCCCTACAAGATTTGAACTTGTGACCTCTCTTTCAAGAGTACAAGTTCTCCACCACTAGGCCAACTCACATGTACCTTAAATTATATGACTCAACATTCTCAACAAATGACAAATGAACAAAGAGATGAACTAATAAATCATTGAAATAAAAATGATATAGAAATATTTGTTAAATGTAGGTTTGTTGGAAGCTTCAAGGTCCTATATGTGATAGATGTCAACAAGAGAAGAATGTACACTAGTTTTCAACATTAAATAACATGTATCCTAGTGCACAACCACGTGAACATGAGGACTTAACACATGTTGGCAGAATATTGATAGCATGTCTCAACCCAATAGTTTTTAATCCTAATGCAACTAGAGTCCAATATAACTATAAAGAAAAATCATAGTTCTATGAGAAGTACAACAATAAACTAAAATATTTATGTATTATTATTGTTTGTAAAATGGGTTGGTGTGTGATAAATGACAATCAATATAGGGAGTGTATACAAAGAAGTTAAATATTAAAGAAGAATATGGAAATTATTATAGAGATATTCAAATTAAGGAAAATATTCTTAATCGAGTTGCATCCAATTCAAGTGAGAATATTTTTGACCAATTTAACTTATCCATATGGGGTTTGATTCTAATAAAAATGAATATATATTTTTCAATAAAAAAAATAGAGATGAACTAAGGAAATTTGATGATCACGCGGCGGCCTCTAAACTACCAAATGCCTCAATAGATATGGAAATAATTCATGCTTGTTCAAATAAATGTATTGTAGATCTAGGATCACCATTTGATTGGCCAAAGATTGGATCATCTCCAATGAATGACTATGTCTCAGATGGGTTAATTAATATGGCTTTCCCAACACTATTTTCAAATTGTTAATATGATTTGTTAAGGCTACAATTGAGGATAGTGCTTGTACATAAATTTATTTAAAATTATAGGCTTTATACATGGTATTGTCCATTAGAATAGATTCCATCTACATACTAGGCCAATTGAATGGGATGTAATTAATATGATCAACATGTATACTAGAAGGGAAATCTTTGCCAAATCCAAGGGACTAGACATGTATGAAAAATGTACATAAAATAAAAGAGATAGGATAAAGGTTTTATGTTGAGAAAGATAAAGCGGGCCAATAGAATAATTTAAATTTAGGTGAGTTGAGTTCAAAGTTATGAGGATGATCCCATTATTGTGGACTTAACCTAGGATAAAATAGATGAAATGGATCATTTTAATTATAGAGTTCAAGAATCAATGAATATATTATTATGGATAATAAAATTGATAGATCAATTGTATGGGAACATGTGTGCATAGAAGTGACATGTTAATAAGCATAGGATCCTATGTAAATAAAGGTGAGATAAAATCTATGTAAATTTTCTTAAGTTTATATTAGGGCATGGAATTTGGTGTCATGCATATGTATTGGAAGGCATGCTTGCTTCTATACATCGTGGTTGGATTTATCAATCTTTTAGCTCCCATGCTAGTATAATAATGTGAAGACGAAATAAAATTATTCAAAATAGTGGTTGCAAATGGGAATGGTAACCATATAGGCTAATGTTCAAATGCAAATGGGAAAGGTCCACTTTAACAAGGTTGTTGGCCAGTCCACCTAAGAAGTCAAGACTTAGGGTGTTCTAGTCAATCCCAACCACAATATCATAGTGTTAAAAACCTAGAGATCCTCTAAATGGATGTTTCACTCTAGAGGTTTAACATTAATATAGAAACAATGTGGACATTGAATGGACTTAGCACTATCAAATTGTACCTTTAGAATCAACGAAAAAAGTTGAAATAGCTAATAAATATCGAGTCTTAATCTAGTAGGTTAAATGAATCAACCATATAATTAAGCATAAACTAAACTAGATTGCTATTTGAAAGGTACTGAAGTTTGACAAAACTAAATTGAGTAAAATAAATAATACTTCTAAAAATGATTAACTTTAAGATACTTTTGTGGTAGGACTTGGAAATTTTCTAGTAGCTAAGTGGTTTATGTGATTTGTTTAACAATGGGCCTATAGTGGTAAAATATCAAGCTAGAAATTTTTTTCATCTAGATTTAAATCTTCTAAAATGGTTCATAAATCATTTTAGATATGAATAAAATAACGTTAACCTAATCTTAATTAACTAGATTTACGTAAAAGAAACCAAAATATTTTGGGGTTTAAAGATGTAAATAGTAAATGTAAGTAGCTAATGATGCAGTTGGTTTTAGCCTTAATTTTGAAAGATTTTATGAAATTCAAATAATCTAAAATGTAATGATTAATTTTTCACTCAATCACAAAAACTATAGGTGCAAAATTTTATAAAATTTTCAGAAAATATGTGAGTTACATATGAAAAATCACCATATTACATATGCATTTTTTTCACATTAAACCTACTTTAAAGAACTTTGACACTTGAGATTTTACAAATTTATTCAACTTAAAGACCATAAAACACAAATACATCAACACCAATGGTGATAAAATTAATAAGAAACATATGTGATCCTTATATTGATTTGTGTGGGTGTAAACAGGTGTTTCACCTATCTAGTTCAATGTTGGGTCCTATTTACATGTTTACTTAGGTCCTAGGGAATCTTTCTAGAAGGTTGTTAGTTGTCATAAGATATTATCCTATATTTTGACATTGAATAATTATGTCCTAAGTAATTTAACTTTTTTGTCTCATGACATAGGATTAAGACACTCTAAATGATCATGTCTAATCCAGTGTCCCGCCTTAGCTATATAACTAAGTGCTCTCATATAACAATCATATCTATGTAATCTATCATTTGCATACTTTGAGAGAATGGAATTTTTTTCTCATAGCTAATCTCCCTTGTGCTTTCATGAAGTTCATGGATCTTGGGTGGCTATAATCTTTATCCAAATATTGCATTGTGTAGATTATTCTATACCAACACTTACAATTTTCAATGAACCAATTATAAATTTTGATAAGATTGCCTACAATAAAACTCTAAGAGCTTGCTTCATTCAAAATTTTAGTTATTTAAAATCGTTCTAAGGATAGCATATTTACCAATCATAGAAACCTAGCACTACCCATACAAAATCGTGTCAACTTCAACCCCAAAAAAATCCCTAGGCCCAAAATTTAGAAGATAGATCTATTTTCAATACATAGTCATCAATACTAAATATCACATTTTATTACTTGGGCCTAACAAAATAATCCCAATAAGAAGCATCCAAAATAGAGTGTTTTATTACATACTTGAGAGACTAATAAAAGCATGAAATAAATATTCCACTACTAATCCTATATTCATAAGAAATGAGCCTAAAATTTTTGCAATGCTTTTAGAAGTTGAATTTGAGAGAAATTATGCACTATACTTTTACCTTCATAAAAATGGTCGATTTGACTTGCTCCAACACTTCCATAATCTCTAAAAATACACTATGGAATACATTGAGGTTCTATTTTATTTTCACTAACTAATAAATTAACTGTTATGTAAGATTCTTCCCAATTAATCTAATAAACTCCTTAATTATGGTAGTAGTAGGGGATTATAATTAAGGTTTCTATAAAGTTTCAAAGGAAACTACTTAAAAAAATTCTTAATTTTATTCATTACTACATTTATATCTAGCTTCCTTTAAAAAAAAAATTCTTCCTATAAAATCGTTCAACACTTTAACCTTACTTGTGGCTCTAATCCACTCTAATTGTATGTATAAATTAAACTAAGTCCACTTTCTGAAGTAGAATTAGGTTATCCTATAGTAGTAATACCTCCATATCAAGAGTCTCTTCAAACTTGAAATTGGATTCATCACTTGTCTTATGGTAGCATTTGATAACCTCACAAATCATCCTAGTTCCTTGATTCTAATGAATCCCTACAAGTTATATTATAACTTACTACACCTCTTGTATATTTTATTTTTCTCACTATCAAATTCCTTCAAGATCATAGAAGAAAGTGCATTTGAATATATTGGGCCAACAAGGTAACTGATGTATGTTGTGGGTAACCTAATCTGAGTCATAAGATATTCTTTATTTTTCTCATCCTTGTTCATCCAATCCAAGATAATAGGCACTAAATTTTAGGGAGAATTTTCTCTCCCTTTCATGTATTATGCCCAAGATTAAATGTTTACACACAATAATCTATTGGATGTATATCAACCTTATTTTTGATAATAATAATTTGTGACTAAATATGTAATTATGGATCCTAAATAATCCATAATGACAGTGGAGAATTTATTGGATCCTTTTTACAGTTTTGTGCCCTCAAAATTCTGAGCATTCTTGAAAAATACTTTTAAAAAATCTTGTTTGTTCTTTGTCTCTTCTAAATGACAAAGATTAAATGAAAAAGAAATATTGAATCCCTAGTTGAACTTCTTGATGTATGCTCCTTGAGAAGAATTTTCTACCTTGGAGGAGTAAAATGAAGAGGAATTGAATGAGGAGACATAGGGATCCTTCTTGGGGAAGATTCCAAATAAGGAGTTACCATCTAAGTTAGAGTATGGGAATTGAATGAGGAGAGAAAGGAATCTAAGGTTAAGGGATATCAAGTGACTTGATGTGTTGATCCTCACATGGACCCTTTTATATACCCATGCTTTCTTGCGACACAGGGTTGTTATCCAAATAAGGACCAAATTAATTTATACTTTGCATAATGATTGTACACTAAGGTTCATTTGGGCCCCAATGTCAACTACCTAGACCTACCAGAATATTATGGTCAAGGGTGTGGTAGGCTTGTTGATAGGGTCCCTTTCAATTGATATAATAAAAATGTCCACATTATGGAGATTGGGTTGGGTAGATATTTCATACTTTCTCCCTAACCCTAGTGCCTTTTGCAAACCAAGTTGTGAATGCTTCCCAAAGGGAAGAAATTGACACTGTTGGTGATATAGGAGTTGTTGCATCTATGATATCTAATGATTGTGTGGGGAGATATTTGATGAATAATTTTGGATGATCCAAACCATCCAATCATGGTATTGAACCATATGGTATGACAGGTGTCCCTCACCCACAAACACAGATGGTCTTATAGGATACAAGATGCTTAGGATTACAACTCATTGTTTATCGAATGGCCTATTGGAGGCATATTCTTTTCATTGCATCAAAGCTTGGGATCCCACCACATAAGGTCAGAGGAGATGTGGTTAGAGCTTACCATTCACATCCATGATCTAGCTAGGATATAGGCCTTTCACAACATTCTCATCACCCTACCAATGTTGCACATCCTACAATTTCATCTATAGATAATTTGGCTACTAGAGAGGAGGATACACCTACTAGTCCTTTTGCAAGTGTTCAACATCATGCATCCCAAGGCCTTGATTCATTTGAGGATGAGTTGAAGAGAATGGGATCATCAAGTTATGTGGATATGCTAGTATGTGGAGACTTGTCGTTGATGACATCTCACCTAGTGAGTCACTAAACTTGTCAATACTATAGCTAGCCAAGGAGACCCATGTGAAAGGTGGAAAATTGTTTTTCTTTCCCTCTCTCAAGGTTTAGGACCTAGAAAGGATAATTTTCACTAACTTTCACTCAAGAACAATCCCTTAATATCTCAATGGAAAGAAGAAAGAAATCTTGCAAGAGGGTTGTTCTAGGGGCTAAGTGTAAACTAATAAAGGGGTTCACCACCAAGTTTAGACTTGGAAAAGATAGTGAAATTCAAGATGCAATACTAAACCATAATTGAATGCAATGAACTACAAAATGACCTAGAAAAGTAAATGAAATGAAACAAGAAGCTACAGAAAGGAAGATGTGCACCTAAAAATTTGGAAATGGTTGGATGGAGGTCTAGAACACTAGAAATTATACTTTTAATGTTGAGTGGGACTCATTCACCAAGCTAGGTGAATTAGTCCATATTCTAGAAAACTATGCAAGAACAAGAATCTGCCAAATGGGTATCTGAATCTACAAAAACTTGAAATTTGGATGGAATTGGGACTCATTCGCCAGAAGTGGTGAATTAGTCTAGTTGGGTTTTTCCAGAGCTTGAAAGGCTTATCCTACTCTTCTATATCTTCTCTATTCTTCCTGAGTGATTTTTGGATTTGAAACCAAAATTTGTAACTTGTAGGTGATCTCTAATGTTCTCCAAGGCTTGATGACAACTTTGACAACTTTGATCTCTTGAAAAAATTTCTCCAATCTTTCTCCTTAGGAAATCTACAACTTGGACCTACAAATCACACAAAAAGGAGAGGGGAAAATGTTGTGGGGTTAGTGAATAGGGGTTTTCCTTGTTCAAACCCCTTGTTGGTAATTAAACCTTGAAATAAAATGAAATATGAATGAAGAATGTTGAATGAACAATATAAGATGTTGCAACTCACTAAACCCTAGCAATAAGAGGCTACAAACATGTATGCAATGGCTCCAATGGATGTAGATCTTGACTCTTGTTTGAAAGTGATAGATATTGAATGTAATGCTTGCTTGAGTCTAAAAATCCTACATCACAATTATTAGCTCGGAGAAAAACATGATGCATGAAATCCTTGACATGATGATTGATGCTTGGATGTTGCTCGAAAAGCTTGATAATCTTCTATTGAAGACTCTTTAATTCTCTTGTGAATGCTTGAATTCTCTTGTGAACTCAAACTTGCTATTAGGAATGATCATTCAACTTGCTAGGCGTAAAATGGATGAAAGAAACTTGTATTTATACTCAATTATGCAAGAATGCCCAAAATTACAACACTACAAGCTGACATTAGATCTAGTAGGATAAAATCCCACTAGAAATTTGAATTAATTTTGATTTTGGGCCACACAGGACTCATTCACCCAAGATGGTGAATGAGTCACACTAGGCTTAGTTTTTGGGACCAATTTTAATACTTAGAAATGTGTGAAAATAGGTTCAGGACCAAAAGACCTAGGTGCGGCCCACTCGCCCAAGGTGGTGAATGAGTCCCAAATCACTAAATCTAGGCCATTCAAACCTAAAACACCAGAATTATAATTGAGTATTTATTGGTGTCATGATTATCCTTGAAAAGATGCATTAAATGAGGATTGTGGATGCAAAATAGGGCCAATTAAACCATAAGGAAGCCCAATTATTAATGAAAATGCTAGAAAAGTGTGAAAGTGTGTTGCAACACTTGGAAACACTTTAAATAAGTTAAGATTAAGGTTAAAAAGAGGTTTATTATGTGTAATTAATTAATAAAACCTTAGAAAAGTTGAAAGTGTGGTACAACACTTCACAACACTTTAGCAAGGCACCCTTTAAATCCATTAGTTCACAAGGGACCAAGACCTAATGTGAATGTTTCAACCACATTACAACACTAAATCAAGGAAACATTAATCTCAAATCCATAAGGAGGGCCCAAACAAGTGTGAAAATGTCCGCGACAACATTTTTTGACACATTGTGATATAGATGAGTTGACACATAGGATCATTGCAATAGATCCTACACGACATGATACAGAGGTATGTATGTGTAGTGTAGAAATAATTAACCCATTTTCACACTTAATTTGGGAATAATTATACTAAAAATAACTTTTTTATGCCTTGATTTAGTGTTGTAATGTGTTTTACACATTCACACTAAGTCTAGCAACCTTTTAACTAAAATGGACTTAATTGTGCCTTATTTAGGGTGTTGTAAAGTGTTTTCTTACACTTTCACACTAATCTAGGGATTTTATTAATTAATTGAGCTAAAGTAGAGCTTAATTGGCCCCTCAAATTTAAATCCAAGCTTTATTTATTGCATTTTTTGAAGGATAAATCTTGACACTCATTAATAATTTTGCATATCACTTAATTTGGAAAGGTTTGAGTCCTAGGGTAGTGACCTAAGACCTATTGGATCTTAAAAATGCAAGTTGCAAATCCTAAGAGGATTCCAAACTCTATCATCAAATTTGGAATGTTCTTGAACTAACAAATGGAGTTAACGTATGTCTTTGGTTTAACTCCCTGCACTTCAGGCTCTACTAACCTAAGTAGGTATACCTTTATGATGAAGAAAATTTGGAAGAATGTATGATCTAGTTGAATTTATGGATCTATCATAGTGGCATAATGTGTAATAGATGAAAGCTTGTTGACTACTACTCCTAGTATTGAATTTTAAATGTGAATGTTTTGAATAAGATTTTATGTAATTCTAAAATGGAATTGGTATGACCAGTGCCTATTCCTATTGGGCTAATGGAGTCAAGAGGTGAAAGATATGTGACTTACTTCCTGGATACAATTCTAAGTGCTTGGCATTTGTGACTTTTTATACCTTGTATAAACATGCAAGAATGCAATTATCACGTTCTTCTTATCGATCCAAATGACCTTTTCTAGATTACTGTGATTAATTAAAAGAACTCAATCCTCCCTTGAAGGATCCAATTAACTGAACCACACAAGAACAACAAATGTTCCTGAAGATAAATTGAAAAATACCCTTGATACATCAATTTAAATAATAAGGAAATGTCAACCTTGGAGAGAACCTGATAATATTTTTTAATTAATTCAACAAACAATTGACACTATAATTGGATCACCAAATTAAGTCTTCCTATCCATTATATTACTTCAAAATATTTTGCAATACATAGTACATTGTCATTTTTTCAGTAACTGATCAACCTATCCAACTACCTAATGAGTTCCTAAGGGTATGTGTAGGATCATCATGGAAAAAACAAGCCCTTAAGTAGCAAAAAATTTAGAAAAATCAGAGTTAGGCAACTTGATGTAAAAATTTGAATAAGTTATCTATATTATTTCAAAAATATGTAAGAATATAATTTGTAAAAAATTGAATGTAGTTTCTAAACTACTAGGTTTATTTTTTTTTAAAAACTATTTGGTGAAAATTTGAAATTTCAATGTAGTAGTACTTAAATTTCAGGGAAAAAATAAGTAGGTGTTTGTCTGACCACCCTAACCACATTAAAATGATAATATTTTTTCATAAGATTTTAGATATAAGTAGAGGACTCATGTCTGGATGTGATGCATAGCTTTTTATAATTTTTTCCCATGTAAATAATTAATTATGATTTTTTTATTACAACTTTTAAAAAATATTAAAAATTGTATGTTTTACCACCTTAACTTGGTCAAAACTTCATGAAATTCATTTTTTTTCTTTTTATGGACCCTATAGTATGTGAAGCATAGAATGTGACACATGTTTTAGATTCAAAAAATGTGACACTGTTTGAAAGATATAGATGTTTTTCAATCAACTTATCAATTAGGACTTTAGTCATAATTCAAAAAGAAAATGAATAATAATTATTTATTAAATTCAAAGTAAAGCATAACTTATGTTGGTGGAAAGCTAAGAATCTCCTTTAAAAACCCTATTTGTTTCATCAATTTTGGGTAAAAAAAAGTTGTCTGCCACATACCCTACACATACCCATCATATCACCACTTTTTGGCCCATCATGATCCTGCACATACCCCTAACCTACTGCTTATTCTAAATCTAATTCTTTATTTATTTGATTTCATCTTGCATATATACACTGTATTTTAGGGTTTTGACCCTTCGTGGCATCCGTCTAGTGCAACTCTTCTTTTCGGTGCAGCTCTTCATTTAATTATTCTTAGAAAAATATTTAATTAGTTGCCTCTGGTAAATTAAATATTTTAACTTTAATCCCATTTTTGCATCTTTGCGAAAAATAAATTTCAGCAATTATCCTCTGGTGGCAACTTTTGTACTTCCACCAAAAAATCCTTTAGGTAAAAGTAACTACCCATTTTTCTTATTTAATTACTTCGGTGAAAGATGTGTTAATTCCTGATGAAATATTTCATAATTTCACTTAACATCCACTAAAATAATATTTTGCTCATGTTATTTCTGTAAATATCCATCTTTTATATTTTTCCATTTTGCGTTCATACACACATTTACTTGAAAATAAAAGTGCCCATTTGAGTAACAATAATTACTCACTCCATCGTCTTTACACTCAATATTTTATTTTTATTGGTGAAATTCATTTCCATTAAAAGTGATACTATCTCAAAATGTTCACCACAATTTCTTTATCAAAGGGACATTAAAGATATTCCTTTGGGTAGAACTTCATGATTGAATTAATTCCCTTGACGCAATGACTCTCAACTAAATTTTCCTTCTACATTAATATTATTCCATAATCCCATTCCCATCAGTGTGACTTTACATTATCGAGGGCTTAAAAATAACTCTTACCGACATGATATCTCTTGCCGATATGTTTCCATTAGTGTGACTTGTATAGTCGGTGTGATTTAAAAATTCTTCTTCAATTAACCTTCTTTTGCCGATGGATTTTGCTTGGCTAAGGGTTTTTAGGGGTTTCTTGTATTAATGCAGGAAGTTATCATTACCCCTTGTAGACATTTATCAACTAGCGTATCGCCTCAAAACTTTAGAAACAAAGATCTCTTCATTACAAAATCCTAAAGCATTTGATATATGAGCGATAGATTTGAGTGAATTGTGATCCATTGCTTTGAGCATTTGAAATTTAGAGGGCACCTTCATTTTTACCTCTTTCATTCAATCTTCATACATCCCACAAAAAATGGCAAATGATTACTTATATATAGTTCTAGTTGTCTTGATCATCAATCGAGATTCATGTTGCATTGATGTATCCATTATAGATACTTGAAATGAACTCAATCAATCATGTACCAGTGTTATGTGCATGGTTATGGATTACAAAGTATCCACCGATATTTTCAGTACCATGTAGCTATTCAAATATCCTTGTAGGATTAGATAGTGTTGTGACTTTATCTCGTGATAACTCAAGTGAAACACACTCTTCTTCTAATTAATGGAATAATTCTATATCCTTAAAGCATACAAAAAAACTATAGAATTGATATTACAAATTTAACCCAAATTCCATTCCCTAATTTTGCATCCCAATACCACAACTAAGAGAGTGGAGGAAGGGGTCTTCTATAGTAAATGCACCAATTTTTCAACATCTTCAACCAACTTCCTAGATAAAGGAGAAGGTCAAAAAATGTTATTGGACCCAACTTTTTTGTTATGCATAAATTCCTTCACAAACTAGGGAACCAAAACATGAGGCCCATATGGGTGCATACTTGCATTACAAATTTCAACAATGGCGTGTTTAACCATTTCATCCATTCCATAAATCAAATTTTCCAAGGAATCCCTAGTTTACAAAATATCAATTGGGCTATGTTTTACAAAAACATCAACACACTCTAAATAAGTAGCCTCCTTTCCATACTGTTTACCACTGTCAAATGTTAAATGAAGGTTGAGGGGATGAACAAAATAAAATCCTAGGGCTTTGGTAACATGGTTTGGAGACATTATCCACTTAATCTCCACTTGTAGCTCAACAACTTCCAATGCAGGGTTCAGATTAACAGAACACCATGGTGATATTCCATTTGGATTTTGAGTACCCAATTGCTTCAGACATTGCCATCTCTCATTACAGTCTGGCATTTTTTACCAACTTGTACAAATATGATTCTTCTAAGGGCCGATGTACCTACGCAACACCTAGTTTTTTCCATTTATTCCTGCCAAAAACATGGACTATGATGTCTAAGACTTTGTTGACACAATCTGGAGTAGTTCTCACATGTTCAAGCCTCTCGTTGAGAGCTTAAAGGTTATTCATCAAGGTCTCATCATAGCCTTCTTCTATAGATAGAGCTACAAAATCATTATCAAAATTGGCATTTCTTGAACATGTTGTATCTTCAAAAATAGAGACAAAGGGCATTGTCACTTGGATTCTCTACCCTCCCACCTTAACATTTATGAAATCTTTGTGAAAATATTTTATTTTTAGTCCAAGTTTTATTGTAGTGTCCTTGTTTTTTGGTCATCTATTTATTGTTTTTTTCTTCCATATTAGAGATTTCACAACTATAACACTCAAGAAACTTAAAATTCAATACAACGAAAGCTTCTTCCTTAATCTTGCTTAGTCCAAGAGTCGCTCTCTTATCAAATGTTGTTGCTTTGAAGTAATTTGGCTTTTGGGCTAAACATAGCGATGTGAAATTCTGTTACAGTTCTCTATTAAATAAAGCCATGTACAAAAGTACAAGGAAAGGAGGAGACCATTATATATTAATTATGGGTTTTTCATTCACTAGCTCTTTGTCATGTAATTTAACTATAATTGAAGCCAACTATATATCCATTTATCACAGAACTCAAACCAAATCCTATCACTCGATAACTATGTCAAAGAAACATTTAGTTTTGAATATTTTCATACTTCTCCCATTATAAATCCTCAAATTCAAGTGCTTATCACATTCAATTTAGTTTCTTTCAGTTCATTTTATTCAAGAGTCCCCATTTCATTTTAGGAACCTATGCTATTTGGAGAAATTCCTCAAATAACTGAAGTGGATTTCAAACACTTCTCCTGAATATATTTTCTTATAGTTGGATATGTTTCTTTTGATTCCACATTCTCCCAATAATCATCAATTACCTAAAAGAGGGCACAATCTCATCAAGTTGAATAGAAAGCTCACTTCGTTTCTTCTTGAGATTTTTGATTTTTGATTCCTTGTCTTCAGGCCTCATACTTTTTTCAAGTTCATTTATCTTATCATTTTTTTCTTTTTATGCAATTTCTGTGAATTAGAGGAATTTTTCCTTGCTCAAGTCATTTCAAGAGGAAGGACAAGTGAATTATGTGACTTATAGCTTTTCCAGAGTAGACAATTCTACTTTAGGATATTTATGTCTATTATTAAGATCCATAAAACATTCTTCTAGCTTGGACTAATAAGCATCAAATTAATTACCATTCCTTCCATCTTTGAAGTAAACTGATCACCATACTTACATTGCTACATGTATGAATGCAACTATATTTTGACTTTTAGCTCCTCACTAGATTTTCCCCATAATCTCCTAGCACTTTTCCAAATCTGAATTGGATCAACTCTCGTTGTTAACATATTGTTCACTGGAATTTACAATGTTATATGCTTTTGATCTAGGTATTTTATATTGTGGAAAGTGGACCTTTATTTCATCACCATCAAAGTCTATATTGTAAGTGCTACAATTGACTTTCTCATCATCGGAACTCCAAATTTTTCCAAAATTTGAAGGTTCCAATAGTGGCTCCATCTAGGGATGTATGCCCCTATTAGGTGTAGCAAGAATCCAAGTCTCTGGGGGAGTAGACTAAGTGTTTATCCTTTGAGCAACAGACTCAAACTCCTTTTTTCATGAACTGAAATGGTTTTTTGAACAAAGCACACCACAACTGATGGCACATGACCACCTAAAAAAGGAAAATCCTCCTTTTACCTCTGTCATACACTCAATTTTCATCATACTATATTGAAACCAATCTGGAAGTATTGTTAAAATCTGCTTGACTGAATTTTTTTATATCTTCTATTGACTAATTATGCTCAATACTACCCATATGTTCTTCATTATTATGCACTTGAGAAGCAACTACAATTTGAAAGATTTTATCACCATATAAAAAGGAGCCACAACCACCAAACTCTCCATTGTACTTTATTTCATCCCTTTTGTCATTGTTCACCAAATGTTGGCTCTCTAATTGAACTAGAAAGTGGAATGGAACATGTTGTTGTTGACATATATTATCATCAATGTTGGCTTTAATGTCAGACCCAAAAATATCAGCACCGCCTTCATCATCACATATGACTTTCCCACATATTTTTGGTTTTGAAACTCTATCAACAACTTGTAGATCTAACTTTTGAAAATTACCAACACTACAAGATTCAATAGAAATGTGCCTTTTTGGTACATTGCTGCAGTGAAGTTCACGATCACTAGCTATCTTTGTTTTATCAAAATGTACTTGTGAATAAACAATTTCATGCTCATCATGAAGTTTATCACCATTGTCACACAAAGTGTCTTCATTGTCAAAGGAAATGTGTGTTGGGCATTTAATTCAGCATTTTTCATGTGTGGATATCTTTGATAATACACAGTCATAAAATTTGAAATTTTCTCATTGCTGAGTGAATATGCTTCTTCATCCACCCCATTATTGTTGTATTCTTCTCTTTTCTTATCATCAAAAAGTGTTAATTAAAATGCATCAATCTCATATTCATTTGCTTCAAAAATTGGTACATTATCTTGATTATGAGAAAATACTTCATTCTCATCATAAAGTGGATTTGAATACACATGAAATTCCTCTTCTTCATCCAATATGTCATGATGGTACTCAACTACAGTTGGAGATGTTATTTGCTCACTATCAAATGGACCTGCTTCTTCTATCATATTTTCCATTTCTCCTTCCTCTTGATCTTCATAAAGGCTACAAGTATCCCTTTCTTGAAGATCAAAATCCATAGGTTTGTCTTCACAATCTAAATATTCAATGGATCCCTCATAACATACACTTCCACAATTTGTTATGCAGGAGAGACCTTCTATATCTTCATCCTCCTCACATAGGCTATCATAACAATCATTTTCACTTGCATATCCATCCTTTATGGACTGATCACAGTTATTGTTTTCCTCCTCGAACTGTTGATTCTGATATGTGTTTTGCTACAAATTTTGGCTGACAACTCCAAGAGGAATCAAATTGTGTTACACATTTTGATATGGGGCTTGGTATTGATATTTATCATTCGCAAGATACTAATTCTTTGATGATCTTGATAACTCACTAGTCTTTGACCACGAGTGATAGGATAATAATTTATGCGATTGAAGGCTTGTGGTGTAAAAAAAAAAAATTGTACATGGTGGGCACTTTCATTGCTATGTGGGGTCCAAGGTCTACTTATATTCACATATCCATCGTCATTGTAGACAGGTGTATATCATGATATTTTTGATCAACTTTAGATTTAAATTGTAACACCTTTTGAACCAATTCTTCACTTTCTCTTGTTGGTTCAACCATTTTCACTTGTTCCATCCATTGTTCAGCCTTCTCCCTTAGCTCAATTAAATATCTTGGTATAACATAGTGTGTATAGGGAAAATAATAATTGCTATGCATATTTCAACTTTTAAGTTTTACTTTTGATTGGAAATATTCTAACTTTGAGATGATTTTGTATTCTTCATCAATTTTCTATGAGAGTCACCACCTACTTTTCCAAAAGTAGGAAAATGAAATGGATTTTTAAAATTGTTCTTATTTTTCCCTAGCAGAATCCCCTACAAAATCAGGTGAATGCAAATGTGAATTTTATGACTCTATACCAATAAAGTCTTGGATTCAATATTGACTCCCTAGCAGAGTCACCAAACTACTAGATGTGTGACTTGAATGGGGAGCTACAAACTACACAATAATGAATCTCTAGTTGAAGACCTTATTTGAAAAAAAATTATGACTCTATAAGGAGAGGCTTCCTACTACCAGATTTTCTGAAATCTTTCCCAATAGAGTCCCCAAACTGTTGGATCTCAAAAATGTAAGTTTCAAATCCTAAGAGGATGCCAAACTTTATGATCAAATTTGCAACATTCTTGAACTAAAAAACGAAGTTAACTTATGTGTTTGGTAACTCCCTGCACTTTAGGCTCTACTAACCTAGGTAGGTATACCTTTATAATGAAGCAGATTTGTAAGAATGTATGATCTGGTTAAATTTGTGGATCTATCATTGCGGCATAAAGTGTAATAGATGAAAGCTTGCTGACTACTCCTACTCCTAGTATTGAATTTGAAATGTGAATGTTTTGAATAAGATTTTATGTAATTCTAAAATGGAATTGGTATAGCCAATGCCTATTCTTGTTGGGCTAATGTAGTCAAGAGGTGAAAGATATGTGACTTACTTACTGGATACAATTCTAATTGCTTAGCACTTGTGACTGTTTATACCTTGTATAAACATGCAAGAATTCAATTATCAAGTTCTTCTTATCGATCCAAATGACCTTTTCCAGATTACTATGATTAATTAAAAGAATTTAATCCTTCCTTGAAGGAGCCAATTAACTAAACCACACAAGAACAACAAATGTGCCTAAAAAAATTGAAAAATATCCTTGATACATCAATTTAAATAATAAGGAAATGTCAACCTTGGAGACAACCTAATAATATTTTTTAATTAATTCAACAAACAATTGACACCGTAATTAGATCACCAAATTAAGTCTTCATGTTTGTTATATTACTTCAAAATATTTTGCAATACATAGCACAATTTCTTGTTTCAACAACTAATCAACCTATCCAACTACCTGATGAGTTCCTAACCTACTGTTTATTCTAAATCTAATTCTTTTTTTATTTGATTTCACCTTGCATATATACATTGTATTTTAGGGTTATGACCCTTCACAGCATTCGCATGGTGCAACTCTTCTTTTTAGTGCAACTCTTCATTTAATTATTCTCGAAAAAGTATTTAATTATTTTCCTTTGGAAAATTAAATATTTTAACTTTAATCTCCATTTTTGCATCTTTGCAAAAAATCAATTTCGGTAATTATCCTTTGTTGGAAACTTTTGTACTTCCACCAAAAATTCCTTTAGGTAAAAGTAACTACCAATTTTGTTTATTCAATTACTTCAAAGAAAGATGTGATAATTCTCAATGAAATATTTCATAATTTCACTTAACATCCACTAAAATAATATTTCACTCATAATGTGGTTATTTCCATAAATTTCCATCTTTTATATTTTTCCATTTTGCATTCATACACACATTTACTTGAAAATAAAAGTGCACGTTTGAGTAAAAATAATTATTCACTCCATGGACTTTACACTCAATATTTTATTTTTACTGGTGAAATTCATTTCCCTTAAAAGTGATATTATCTCCAAATGTTCACCACAATTTCTTTATCAAAGGGACCTTAAAGATATTCCTTTGGGTAGAACTTCATGATTAAATTAATTCCCTCAATGCAACGACTCTTGGATAAATTTTCCTTCTACACTAATATTATTTCGTAATCCCACTCCCATCAGCGTGACTTTACATTATCAAAGGCTCCAAAATAACTCTTAGCGATATGACATCTCTTGCCGATATGTTTCCATCTACGTGACTTGCATAGTTGGTGTGATTGAAAAATTCTTCTCTAATTAGCCATCTTTTGTTGATGGACTTTGCTTGTCTAATGGTTTTTAGGGTTTTCTTGTATTAATGCAGGAAGTTATCATTACCCCTTGTAGACATTTCTCAACTTGTGTATCACCTCAAAACTTTAGAAACAAAGATCTCTTCGTTATCACACCCTAAAGAATTGGATATATGAGCATTAGATTTGAGTGAATTGTGATCCATTGCTTCAAGCATTTGAAATTTGGAGAGCACATTCATTTTTACTACTTTGATTAAGTCTTCATACATGTCGCAACTAATGGCAACTGGTTACTTATATATAGTTCTAGTTTTCTTGATCATCAAATGAGATTCCTATTGCATCAATGTATCCATTATAGATACTTGAAGTGAACTCAATCACTCATACCAGGGTTATGTGCATGGTTATGGACTGCAAAGTATCCATAGATCTTTTCAATACCATGTAGCTATTCAAACATCCTTGTAGGATTAGATAGTGTAGACTTTATCCCATGGTAACTCAAGTGAAACACACTCTTGTTCTAATCGATGGAACAATTCTATATCCTTAAAGCAAACAAAAAATATGTAGAATTGGTATTATGAATTTAACCCAAATGGAACTCCCTAATTCAACATCACAATACCACAACCGAGAGAATGGAGGAAGGGGTCTTCTATAGGTGATGCACATATTCTTCAACATCTTCAACCAACTTCCCAAGGAAAGAAGAAGGTCAAAAAAAGTTATCAGACCCAACTTTTGTGTTATGCATAAATTCCTTCACAAACTGGGGAACCAAAACATGAGGCCCATATGGGAGCATACTTGCATTACAACTTTCAACAATGGAATTTTTAATCCATTCCATACATAAAATTTTCCAAGGAATCCCCAATATGCAAAATATCAATTGGGCTATGTTTTACAAAAACATCAACAGACTCTAAATAAGTAGCCTCCTTTTCATACCATTTACCATTGTCAAATGTTAAATGAAGGTTGAGTGGATGATCAAAGTAGAATCCTAGGGCTTTGGTAACATGTTCTCGAGACATTATCCCCTTAATCTCCACTTGCAGCTCAACAACTTCCAATGTAGGGTTCAGATTAATAGAACACCATTGTGATATTCAATTTGGCTTTTGAGTACTCAATTTCTTCAGACATCACCATCTCTCATTGTATTCTAGCATTTTCAACCAGCCTATACAAATATGATTCTTCTAAGGGATAATGTACCTACTCATCACCTAGTTTTTTCCTTTTAGTCCTGCAAAAAACTTGGACTAGGATGTCTAAGACTTTGTTGACACAATCTAGAGTAGTTCTCACATGTCCAAGCCTCCTGTTGAGATCTTGAAGGTTATTCATCAAGGTCTCATCATGGTCTTCTTCTATAGATAGAGCTACAAAAGCACTAACAAAATTGGCATTTCTTGAACAT
The DNA here is from genome assembly GCA_007258455.2 of Sequoia sempervirens. Lineage (NCBI taxonomy): Eukaryota > Viridiplantae > Streptophyta > Pinopsida > Cupressales > Cupressaceae > Sequoia > Sequoia sempervirens. The sequence goes on along the minus strand of VDFB02271358.1, from coordinate 13,805,001 downwards.
GTTGTATCTTAAAAAATAGAGACAGAGGGAATTGTCACTTGGATTCTATACCCTCCCACCTTAACATTTACAAAATCTTTGTGACAATCTTTTATTTTAGGTCCATGTTTTATTGTAGTTTCCCTCTTTTTTTGTCATCCATGCATTGATTTTTTCTTCCATATTAGAGTTTTGACAACTATAACACTCAAGAAACTTAAAATTCAAGACGTGGGTGGAGAAAAAAAGCTTCTTCATTAATCTTGCCCAATCTAAGAGCCGCTCTCTAATCAAGTGTTGTTGCTTTGAAGTAATTTGTCTTCCAGGATAAACATAGAGATGTGAAATTGGGTTACACTTCTTTGTTAAATAAAGCCATGTACAAAAGTAAAAGGTAAGGCGGAGACCGATATATATTAATTATGGGTTGCTCATTGGCTAGCTCGTTGTAAGCAATTTAACTACAATTGAAGCCAACTATATATGCATTTACAGTAGAACTCGACCCAAATCCTGTCACTCGAGAACTATGTCAAAGAAACATTCATTTTTGAATATTTTCATACTTCTCCCATTATACATCCTCAAATTCAAGTGCTAATCATAGTCAATTCAATTTCTTTCAGTTCATTTTATTCAAGAGTCCCCATTTCGTTTTATGAACCTGTACTATTTGGAGAAATTCCTCAAATAACTGAAGTGGATTTTAGAAACTTCTCCTAAATATGTTTTATTATAGCTGGTTATGTTTCTTTTGATTCCACATTCTCCCAATAGTCATCAATTACCTGAAAGAGGGCCCAATTTCATCTAGTTGAAGAGAAAACTCACTTGGTTTCTTCTTGGGATTTTGATATTTGATTCATTGTCTTCAAGCCTCATACTTTTGTCAAGTTCATTTATCTTATCATTTTTTTTATTTTTATGCAAGTTCCTTGAATTAGGGGAATTTTTCCTTGCTTAAGTCATTTCAAGAGGAAGAACAATTAAATTTGGTGACTTATAGCTTGGCTAGAGTAGAGAATTTTATTTTAGGATATGTATGTCTGTTATTAAGATCCATAAAAAAATCTTCTAGCTTGGACTGATAAGCATCAAATTAATTCCCATTCCTTCCATCTTTGAAGTAAACTGATCACCACACATACACTGTTGCTTGTGTGAATGCAACTATATTTTGACTTTTAGCTCCCCACTAGATTTTCCCTATAATCTCTTGGCACTTTTCCAAATATTAATTGGATCAACTCTTGTTGCTAACATATTGTTCACCAAAATTTACAATGTTATATGCTTCTGATTTAGGTATTTTATATTGCGGAAAGTGCACCTTTATTTCATCACCATCAACGTTTGTATTGTAAGTGCTACAATTTACTTTCTCATCATTGGAACTCCAAATTTAGCCAAAATTTGAAGGTTCCAATAGGACCCATTTGCCACCTTGGGAGAATGGGTTCCCACTATTTCCTAGGACCCCCTTTTACATATTAATTCATCTCCCTAAAACTTGGCCCTAGATAACTAAGCTAGGACCCATTTACCTAAGGTGGTGAATGGGTCCTCCTTACCTAGGACACCCCTTTTTGCGATTATTTGTGGTGATATTTTAATAATTTTGAATCCTAGATTTAATATTAGCTTGTGTCATTTGAATTTCGAGATTAAATCTTAAGACAAGTATAAATATAATGTTAATTCACATAGTTTTATAACTAGAAGATCTAAGCATTCAAGTATTCAAACACTATAGAGAAATTATGATCAAGGGAGAAATTCAAGAGAATTTCAAAGACATTCAAGGGTAGATTATCAAGGTTTTATTGTGGCATTCAAGATCATATCATCATGTAAAAGGCATAATGCATCAAGCAAGTTGTTTAGCTAATGTGTCGATGTAGCATTGAATATCCAAGTTAAGCATTATTTCGAATCTAATTCAAGATCAAGATCTACATTCTTCATGGCCACTTCATGTTAGATTGTAGATTACATTTCAAGACACCATTCAAGGTATCATTGTTTTATGTTTCATGTTCCATGTTCATGTTTCATTGTCTCATCACAAGGTTTAATTACCTAAATGGGGTTTGACCAAGGAAAACCCCTATTCTCTAACAATCAAACAAGTTTTTCTTCTCCTTTGATGTGTGATTGCAGGTTTTATGTTAAAGATCAAGTGGAGAACAATATTGGAGAAAACTTGTCAAAGTTGTAAAGTTGCAAAGTTATCATTTATATTGCAAGAACACAAAAATGAAGTTACAAAATTTATTTTGCACTTTCGAAGAACAAAACCCAAAATTCAATTTTTAGAAACCCTAACAGGGACCCATTCGCCACTATGGGCGAATGATTCCTTAGTGACCCCAAAACAACATTTTTTTAGCAAGGTGCACATTATTTCAACCTCTTGAAACCTGCCTTATTTTTATTATAATAGTTAGGATTGATTTTTGGTTGTTATTTAGACATTTTACCCCTCATAAATTGAGTGAAACCCAAGAAAAACCTAGTGGTTTATCATCTTGTTGATTCTTTTTGTTAAATACCTTATTTTTCTTTGTTTCATTTTGGTGAACCTGACTTATTGAACATTGTAGTTTTCTGATTTTGGAGTCTTTCTACTCATCCTAGGTTAGATCTTGCATTCATTTTCATTCAATTATATCTCATTTAGGGTGTCCTAGTTTGCATTAAATTTTGCATCTCATCTAGGGTTTTAGAATTACATTATTTTGCATTCTTTAAACCTGAAAAAATACAAAAACAAACCAGTCATCTTGCATATCATTTAGATCACATAAACTTTCATTTGAAAATTAAAAAAAAATTGCATATCAAACTAGGTTTCGTAATTCATCATTTCATCACCTTTTCAACTTGCACTTCATAATATATTTGTAGAAATTTGATACTATAAATTACTATTACAAACCTAAAATTGAAGCTCATTGAAAAAAGCTTAAAAATCAAGAAAAACCAGCTCAAAAATCCTAATCTAGGACCCATTTTCCCAAGGTGGTGAATGAGTCCATGATAGGGTTAAATATAGGCTACAACTTTTCATAGTTTACAAGCTTCATTTTTAGATTCAAACTTTCCCAAAAAATCATACAAGGACCCATTTTCCACCTTGGGTGAATGATCCCTTGAGGCCTACAAAAATCACTTCTTTTTGAGTCTTCTAGTGATTTTTTGTACTTCCTAGACTTGTTGGTAACCTATAGTATCAATCTGGAAAGTTTTAGGAACTTCTATTCTATGCATCTAGGTCAAAATTATCCATTTAGTGTAGTCATTTTTGAATCAATCCAAAATCATTTCAGTAGAAAAAATCACTAGATCTAAAATGTTTACATTTATGAAATTTCACATAATATGGATGAAAGTACTTTTCACTTTTGCATACACAATGTTTATATTCATGAAGCTTTTCATAAGTTTGATAAAAGTTCTTTTCATTTTTGGGTACGCATTGTTATCATTTTTTAAGCTTTGTATAAATAGGATAAAGATACTTTTCATCTTTGGATATACATTGTTTATATTTTTTAAGTATTCCATAAGATCGTTAGAAGTACTTTTTAGTTTTGGTCAAAAAATGTTAGTATTGTATATTTATAAGCATGCCAAGAAACAATCCATCCCTCACCCTCATTAGAATGATTTATTGAAAGAGAATACAATAGTAGATAATCATGACAATCAAATTTGTCCTTCTCCTAGTATCTCTCCTATTTGTGATGAAGATATTTTTGTGTTAGAAGATCATACTAATGATAATTATGAGAATCCTATTTATCTCTCTTCTTGTACCTCTCCTATTAGGTAAGACATTATTGGAAACAAGGATGAGACCATTGACATATCCCGCAACACTACTTCAATGCCTATTTCTCCTATTTATGAGAATGTTTTGATAAAAGATAAACAAGAAAACCCAACCATTGATGGCTCCCCTACTTGTGATGAAGTTATTTTAGAAGAAACAAACATTGAGTGCCATGAACATATAGTTTGTATCTCTTCTAACAACTCTCCTACTAGGGAAGATATCATGGAGGAAGAAAATGAGAACATTGACACATATCTTTCAAACAATAAAGATGAGGTTTCCTTAGATGAATATGATGAAGAGACATTAGACTCCCCTTCACTAAGAGATCATGAAAATAAGAATAAGTTTGGTGAGGTCCTAAACATTAGAAGTCCCTCAATAAAAACTAGAGATCGTTTAATTATTGCACCTCTTGATGCTAAACTTATCATTTACCCACCCTCACAACAACCACAAGTTCAAAATAAACTTGTGCTTATCTTATAACCACCTAAAAGAAAAATTGATAATAATAATGTTTTGTAGCAACCAAGTTTCAATACCATTTCCCATGCATATAACACTAGGAACAATCCACAACTAAAACAAACAACTGAAACATCCCTCCCATTCCCTAACCCTATCTTACTTGTTCCTCCTCTTTTTCCTTTAAAAAGTGGAAAGGAGAATGATCTTGTTGAACAAATTAAGAATACTTCTACTAAGATATCCCTATGGGACCTTATTCAACCCTCACCTATTCATCATAGCATGCTTTAAATTGTTTACAACAAGTCCCTACCATTCCAAATGTGCAATCAAATGATTTGGAAGTGCAAATTCAATCTATAACTCTAGAAAAATTAGACATTACTTTCAATCAAGATGAGTTACATTTGTTAGAAGAGGAAAAAAAATGAAGTTTTCATGGTCATAGCTCATGTTAATTGAATTGCAATAAAGACAACTCTTGTTGACAATGGTTCAACCATTAATGTGTGTAGTGTGAGCCTTTTGGAAAATATTGATATGGACAAGAGTGACATTGTTCCTTGATTCTTTTTCCATTCGTGGGTTAGATAATATAGGAAAATAATCGCTTGGAGTCATCAAATTACCTATTAAAGTTGAAAAGGTTACCTTACAAACTCCAGTCCATGTTATGCATCATGATCTTTTATATGATCTTCTTTTAGGTAGACCATGGATTCATGAGATGAATGGGGTGGCTTCTACCCCTCATTGGTAAATGAAGTACATCTCTAACAACAAATTTTACACAAGGTTGATCTTCAACCTAAAAGTTGTTTGATTTCTATGAAAGAAGGATGAGATCCTTTGGAAGTACTAAAACATGAAGCAAAAGTGAAAATCACAAATGAAGAATAACACAAGAATAAAATGGATGAAGTCACTAAGATATTGGAAGACAATTGAGGTTCCTTAGATTTCACACGAATATTCAAGGGAAAATACAAGATCATAAATAAAGTGTTTGACAAGGGAAAAGAAAAAGTGGTATTGTCAACACAAAATTCAATGACATTCACCTTACCCACTTTAGAACAAGCAAATTACACAATAAGCTTTGATGAAGTTTATTATGAGCAACAACAGAATCCAAAAGAAATGAAAAATATTTTCGAAAGAGGTTATGAACTTATGAAACAACTTGGGTATAGTGGAAAAGGATTGTGGTGATAGAGAACAATTTACCCTTGTCCCTATAGAGCCTAACACACAAGAAAAAAATTGTGGTCTTGGTTATTGTCCTTTGATAGAAATAAAAGTGTCAAAAGGCAATCACTTAATATCAAGAACCTTACAAAGTATTCTTTGAAGACAAGTTTAACTTTGGTGCATCATGACTAAATAGATACTACATGTGGAATTATTTCAATAGATATGCATTCAATTGATACTTTTTCTACTCATTATAATCAATAACAATAGAAGCTACTTCTTGCCATGTAATATTTGTAGGATCATAGCATACTCACTATTGCATGCTTTACATTAATTGACAATCATTTCCTTTTCACAAGGAGTAGCATATCATCATCCATCCTTGGCTCATCCTTGTCCTACACTCAGTGGAGGCAAGGGGTTAGGTAGCTTTATCCTATTATGTAACTTTTCATTGTATCTTTTGGCTAGTTGATTTCCTTCCATGTATATATAAGAGCAAGCTTGGAATGTGGATTACATGCCTTAAGTTGGCTTGCATGTGACATAATTTCTTCCTAGGTTTACCATTGTATTTTTTGGGGCAACCCCTTATTTGTGGCGTTGCTTTATTTCAAAAACATACGACTTGGCATAGGGTTTTCCAAGGAAATCTCTCATGTCTTAGGAGAAAAAATTGGCTACATTAAAGCAATTGATCACAACAATGGTCTTAGCAGTCGCTTTAAAGTGGGGGCATGTATCGATGACATATTTCAAAATTTTGCATATTTCATGGCATGATTTTCATTTTCTTTTCATGCGATGTTTCCTCTTCTTGGTGGTGTCATTGGATTTGATGTCCTCCAATAGCATGATATTTATAAACATATAATTTCCCTTAGTGGTATGATGCAAATGAGGCATGGACCATAAGTGGTGATCTGATATTCTTGACTTATCCTCTCTTGGAGACATTAGGAACAATGTTCCCTAAGAAGAAGACCTTACACAAATAAAGCAGAATCCCCTTTCACAAAAGAATACAAACATAAAATTCAAAAGTATAGCATTGTGGTGCCTTATCGAAGTTGTCAGGAGGATAATTTTAGTATGGTATGGGAGGCTAATATGATTCTCTCATTTTCCACCTTGTTGGGATAACTCACCTAGTGGATAGCCTAAGGTTCTACTACCCCAAAGTGGGCATGCATGTTACTAACAAATAGCATAGATGTGTTCCACATCGCGTTGGACCATCAAAGCTTGATCATTTTTCTCAAAAAAATAGTTGTGTTCCACATCATGTTGCCAAAACCATTGAAGCTTGATCCTTTAATTTCCTTTATTTTTCATGGTATCTAATAGGGTATGAATATGTATCCTTGTTATTGTTGCATACTTAAGTGCCTTGAATATCTACTTTACTGTGATTTTTTCATGGGGGAAAACTCTCACTAAAGTGGTGGAAGAATGTAGTAGAAAAAACTAACCCTTTTTCATACTTAATTTCAAAATAATTAATACTAAAATTAACTTAATTATGGCTTGATTTAGTGTTGTAATGTGTTTTACACACTCACGTTAAGTATAGGACCCCTTTTAACTAAAATGGACTTAATTGTCCCTTATTTAGGGTGTTGTAAAGTGTTTTCTTACACTTTCATAGTAATCTAAGGCTTTATTAATTAATTGAGGTTAATTACAACTTAATTGGCCCCTCAAATTTAAATCCAAACCTTATTTATTGCATTTTACGAAGGATAAATCTTGAAACTCATTAATAATGTTACATAACACTTAATTTGGGAAGGTTTGAGTCCTAGGGTAGTGACCTAGGACCCATTATCCACCTTGGGAAAATGGATCCCCCTATGTCCTAGGATCCCCTTTTACATATTAATTCATCTCTCGAAAACTTGGTCCTAGAAAACTATGCTAGGACCCATTTGCCCAAGGTGGTGAATGGGTCCTCCTTATTCAGACACCCCTTTTTTGGGAATATTTTTTGTGGGATTTTAATTATTTTGAATCCTAGTTTTGATATCAGCTTGTGTTATTTGAATTTTGGGATTAAATCTTTTTTTCTTATTATTTTGGGATTAAATTTTATGTAAGTATAAATATAAGGTTAATTCACATAGTTTCGTAACTAGAAGATCTAATCATTTAACTATTCAAGAACTATGGAAAACTTAAGATCAAGGGGGAAATTAAAGAGCATTTCAAGGCACTCAAGGGCAGATTATCAAGGTTTTATTGCAACATTCAAGATCATATCATCATGTCAAAGGCATAATGCATCAAGCATGTTGTTGAGCTAGTGTGTCTATGTAGCATTGAAGATCCAAGTTAAGCATTGTTTCACAACCAATTCAAGATCAAGATAAAATTTCTTCATGGTCACTTCATGTTATATTGTAGATTTACATTCCAAGACATCATTCAAGGTATCATTGTTTCATGTTTCATTGTTTCAACACAAGGTTTAATTACCTAAATAGGGTTTGACCAAGGAAAACCGCTATTCCCTAACAATCAAACAATTTTTTATTCTCCTTTGATGTGTGATTGTATGTTTTAGGTTAAATATCAAGTGGAGAACAAGATTGGAGAAAAGTTTTCAAAGTTGTAAAGTTGCAAAGTTGTCATTCATATTGCAAGAACATGGAAATGAAGTTATAGAATTGATTTCAAAATTTCTAGAGCTGGTCATGTGGGAGTTGAGAGTGCAAACATTAAAGAACATAACCCATAATTTGGTTTTTAGAAACCCTAACATGGACCCATTTGCCACTTTGGGCGAATGAGTCCTTAATAACCCCAAAACAATGCTTTTTCAGCAAGGTACAAATTGTTTCAGCCTCTTAAAACCATCCTTATTGTTATTATAATAGTTAGGATTGCTTTTTTATTGTAATTTATATATTTTACCCCTTGTAAATTGAGTGAAACCCAAGAAAATCCTAGAGGTTTATCATCTTGTTGATTCATTTTGATAACACCTCTATTTTTCTTTGTTTTAGTATGTAAATACACACATGCACAATTTAAATTTGTTTAAACTTTAAGTTATATGTTTACTTAAATGGCCTAATGTACACATTTATTTTATATATATTGTAGAGGGATTTATCTCATTTTAGAGAAAACTTTAAGAAATCCCCCCCCTCGGAGAAGGTGTAAAATCCTAGCGAATCTTTTATACTTCCTAATAAAAATATTAATTTTAGTGGCAATTTTTTTCATTTTTTGTGAAAAAAATAATGTCCATTGGTGAATCTTTTCTAATTGCTAGAAGTTTGTACAAAATCCTGGCGAAATACAATTTTTTTAAAACCACTAAATTTTTTCCATTGGCAATTAAAATCTATTTTCAAACAAATAAAATTTTGATTGGCAAATTAAACCTATTTTCAAACCAGAAAAAATAATTTTGTTGGCGATTAAAACTTTTTTTTCAAACTAAAAAATAAAATTCATTGGTGAATTAAACCTATTTTCAAATGATTAAGAAAAAAACATGGTGAATTAAACATAATATCAAACTAATAAAAAAATGTGCCACATGAAAATAAAGATTATTTGCCTCATTGTTTTCATCAACCATCTAAAAATCACCTACAACTATAACAGTTTTTTCAAAAAAGCATCTTAACATGCTTCATAATAGAAAAAGTAATCCTTCCCAACTAAAACCAGTTCCACAACTATTTGTATCTACCTTACATATTTCAACAAGCCAAAAATTTAGTACTAGTATCAATTAATTCTGTAAAAACCCTACAAAAAACTACAAATTTTGCAAAAACTGCATTAATTCATCTTTCGCTTCCTCACATTCTATCCTTTTTCTTTCATACAATTTTCCTCTACTTTCACCTGTGCTTCCACCTTCACCAGCTCTATAAAGAGCTTCAATGCTTCCTAGCCTAAAATTGCCTCTTCCCTGCATTAATTTTTAATCTCATCCTCTATCCAACTCACGAAAGGGATGCATCCTTCTGCCCCTTCTAGTTCCACATTTTCAAAGCCTTCTTGGATGTCAAAACCTTCACCTAGAATTTACCATTCAAGTATTGATTCTAATCCTTCCAAGAAATCTCTATGCACAATCATCTCCATTACTTCTCTCACTGTGCTTGTCGATTCCCCTTAATCCAAACCCCATGCTATAATCAAGGAGTATACATCCATGTTAGTCATGTATCTATGCCTCGGATTTCCAAAGGATTTCCCAAAAATCATCCACACACTTTGTACCAACCTCCCATCAGTGAATAAAAATATATTGATTAATCTTTTGTCAGAAGCTTCACCATAAAACAAGTTTAATTGCCTCCTTGAACGTAGAGTGAAGTTGGCCTCCATTTGAAAATTGTTGCAGCTACACCGCCACCACCACCACTCTTTTAAAAAATTTATGTGCCTTCTTCTCCATGCCAAACTCTATTATTAACTTCACTAATCGAGGGCCGAGAGGTAATGATTTTCCAAACTCTGCATGTACCGATCTTAATTACCCATTGATCCTCCAATCATGTCCACTTGCTAAAATATTCCTATGACCTTCACTTCATAAATGCACCATCCTTTCCACCTTTCCTATATTAATTCACCAAATTCAGGGTTTTGGTGTTTTTCCTAACCTTAGTTTCCACCTTTCCTATCTCAATTCCCCAAATTCAGGGTTTTGGTGCTTTTCCTAACCTTAGTTGCAAGTCTTTCTTGGTTATCTTTGTCTAGTTTGTAGTCGATGGGTCAGAGGTCTCAAAAACTTTGAAACCTTAGGCTTTGCTTCTAAGGTTCCAAATTTCAGTGTCCATATGAAATTATAGACCATGACCATTCGAAAAAAATTTGATGGATGGTTGTAGTTGTATTCCAGAAGTATATCTCTCAAGGACTAGATTTGTGAATTGAAACATCCAAAATTACACTAGAACCGTTAAATATTTTACCCTTTAAATATTGGTGCTCTTTTTTACTATTTAATATTTCCTAAGTTAGACCAACATTTTTTATGATAAAGCCTTAAATCTTAACTCTTTAATCTTGAGGGTCAAGTCTTGTCAACCTAGCAATGTCCCCATTTGAAATTATGCACGCGCATAAAGTCTGTTTTAAAAGAGGGACTATTCGATGAATTTTCTATGGACAACTATAAATCTATTCTGAAAGTAAATCCTTGAAGCACTAGACTTGTGAATTAAAACCTCCATAATAACACTAGAACCGTTAGATTTTCATAAATCAATGGTTGAGATTTTATTAATTATTAGTTTTAGAAATCAACATATAGTTATGATCATAAGTGAGCAAAATTTATTGTGACTTATTGGGACATTGATAATGATTAAGGTAAAATGAGACATTTAATTCTCTCTTTTCAATGTGTCAAAGTACTCCACCTTTCATTTATTCGATTGGAATTCTCAATTTGGTTGTGGTATTGGGTAGTGGAACGGATTAATTCCATATGAATAGCCAGAGTGATTGATTGGATAGCTTTATATTGAAACTGCACGATGTACTATAGAATCGTAGATGATGATGTCAATAATCCAATGATTTTGACAATCAATAGCTTGTGTGGTACTGCCAATTTTGACAATTGACAGCTTGTCAGCATGAGGTATAGTTTGCAACTTTGCATGTAGCTAGCTTGAGGTAATGATTAAGTTGGGTTTTTGGTTTGCATGAATCATAATTATTACTAGTCAGTAGTAACTATACACAACCTCACACGTGATACATGTGAGGTGTACAAGGGACCAGACTGGTAGTGACACTTTTGGAGGAACTTTTGGCCCATAAATAAGGATAGTGAGCACAACTAAAATCATTCGTTTAATTATCATAAGGGTTTTCATTTTGTATGGTTAATAACTTAATAAGGATTCAAGAAGAAGATGATATGGTATTATTGGGGTTGCTCTAAATTCTCTTGCCTCCAGTTATGTAGTTACAGAGTAAAAGAACAATTTCCTTCAAGTTCAGAATGGCTGGAATTAGAAAGAAGTTGATTTGGTTTACCTGACTTCTTAGATAGGTTTTGAACTAGGATGAGGAGCTTTGATGGAGATAAGTGCTATCTTAGTGCATGGAAGCTATAAGTAGAAGATGGGAGCATTTTTACTACCCCTCATCATCTGCATGGTTGCCCAAGAAATTTCCATGCATTTAATTTCAGTGCTCATCTTCTACATGGGAGCAATTTTACAATCCCTCATCTTCTACACTAGTCTAGTTCTGAAAGGGGCTAAGTACATTTTGTATCTTCATGGCTCCCATTCCCTAGTTTAATCGGGGCCCCTTTCCCCATGCATTTATTTTCAGAGCCCATGGATGACTCAACAAGTCCATGTGTTTATTTTGAAAGCTCATGGTTGACCTGACAAGTTCCATTTATTTTCAGAGATACATGTATCACATTTACGTTTTCAACTTTTCACCAACGGTCTAGTAGAAGCTTGGCACTTGTGCTTACATTTGTATTTGTACTATGTATTAATGTAATAATGTGACATTGTAATTCAGTTGTAATAAAATAAATGTTTGTGCTATTAATGTGACATTATAATTCATTTTATTAAGACCTTTGAAATGTTAAGCTTCTGGCCCCTTGGCCTTGATGTCAAACCTAGTGCATTAAGCTTTAAAGAAAATTTAAAACACATGTTTTATGTTTATTATTTATATCATAAATTACTCAACCGTTTGATGAACATTTGATGTATGATTGTAGTTGCATTGTGGAATGAAATGCATAGAGCGCTACGCTTGTTAACTTAAACCTCTAGAATCACCCTATAACTGTTAGGTTAACAGAGATCAACGGATTAGAATTTGTTATCAATATAGGAGTAAATCATTTTTTTTAATGGCTTGTTTTAAATGTTGTCAGCCATGTGCATTGTACTACCTAATTGTGTAATGTGTAGTCCGTAAGTAATGAGTAGATGTTTTGGTGTCATTCAGTTTTCTCATTGCAGTGCACCACCCTATTCTGGTTTCCATAGTTCCACTTCCAACAAAGCCATTCTAGTAACCCAGTTTCAAGCTTCAACGTAGTTTCAACTTCAAGAATCAAAATTCAAAATTTGGGTAAGTTAAAGAATTCTTGTGGCTACATTTCATCACTTGACATTTCTTAAAATATTATTTTGTCAAACTTTGAAGTTTAGGTTTAGGGTTAAGAGGCTTGAGAATTAAGAAAAATTAAGGACTAATAGGGAATTCACAAATTTCATATTGTTTATTGTATCAGCATTTCTACCACCAATACCACTAGAGAAAAGTCGGATAAAAAAAATACATTATGCAAAATTGCTTAAAACCCCAGGTTTCACTGATCAATACCATGATATTTATGATCCTGAAAACTATGGTAGGCGTATCTCAAAACTTATATTTTCATCTGAGAATAAGGCTGCAAAGAAAATGCAATTGCAAGTTAATAGTATTAGTGCACCGTGGGTAATTGGATTAGGGTGCATGATGTTACATGAGGTTTTCCCTTGCCCAGAATTTATCATGGTCTGTGCCCTAAATTATGATGATAACAAAAGAGAAATTGTTAATAAAGATATAAAAAAAGAATTGTTATCCATTAATACTGAAGAACTTGGAAAAGTGTTGGCCTTGGGGTTTACAATGGAAGAATTTGTAAATGTCCATATTGACCTAGAAATGCTTTCTAGTGATTATGAAGTAGTGGATGAAATGGAGAAAAATTATTTCATAAATAGAATAGTTCAGGATAGAAACAAATTGAAAGGTGATCATAAGCCTCCTTGTGATTTGCATATTTTTAAACCATGGGTTCAGGATACTATTTCCATGCTAGCATTTTTCCTCAGACTGGATAGCAATTTGGAAGTGGGTGCATGCCTCCTTGAAATGGTGTATAATATCCATTATGGTTTTCCACATGCCAATTATAATTTTATTGAGCACATTGTATAATCCATGCATAAACAATTTTTAATGATTAAAGGAGGTTTCACCAAGACATTTAGGTTCACAACCTACTTGTGTTATCTTTTTCTATTCAAATTCATTGGAATGTTTTAGACCAACAAGCTTCAGATTCAACCCTATGGTAATAGTAATCATGAGCAAAAGAAAATGGCTCCAATATATGAATGGACCATTGTTATAAGATTTCATGATTCTAGAAGGAACTAAATTCATTTTGTAGACTACTTTTTGGCTCCATTGCATCAAGCAATTACAAATACTCCAATGCCTAGATTTCCTATGTCATGTAGAAGTTGCATTCAACTAGGAAAAGAAATACAATTGGCTGATTGGTACTTAATGGAAGAATATACAATGCTAAGATTTTATGGATCGGAAGTACAACCATACAAACTTCTAATACATGTGACAAAAAGGGTTTTTTCTTTGGAACATGTAAGGCAGATGCATAGTACCAATGAAAGACACTTTAGCAGTTAGGGGAAGAAGACCTTATTTCCTTCTTTACCTGTTTCATGTGGAGGGATCACATTCGAGAGAAAATCATTTAGTGTGGCACATGATCTTTTGAATTTTTTTGATTTTGATGCTATCTGTCACTAGCAGTATGATCCATGTGACACCATTAAATTAATGATTGTGCTCAATAAAAATGTTGGAAGTAGAATTCAACATCAAAGTAAACCCTTTCTTGAAAACTTGAGAAACAAGGATTCTTGGGATGAGGTCAAAGTAGCAATGGAGAAAAGTGTTGCTAAGAATGGTACTTATTTTGAACAATTGTTAGTAGAAATTATGGCATTGCATAGAAAGACAATTAGGAGGTACAACAATTTTTATGAAAAAATTCATAAACCATCTAGTAGAGTAAAAATGCCAAATTCTTTAGAGAAGGAAGTTACAAAAAAAAAATGGTCATGATAAAAAATTACTGCCTTTTGGTCTATGAGGAAGGAGCTAGGTGATCCAAGAGCTCTTACAGAGTAAGGAGATAATGAAGAAGATCTTGAGTTTTGCAAATTATGGAATATAGAGCATCTGGATGAATGAGAAGATAAAGAAAGTGATGATGATAGGCAAGAAGAAAGCCATGTCAATTTCAAACTTGGTTTAAGTGAGGCCACAAAAGAAGCATTTACTATAAGAGCAACCATAGGTGAAAAAATGGGTTATGAAGGTGGTCCTTTGGGGTCCCAAAGACAAGGCGCTTGGATGGTAACAAATGTAGGGCATAGAAAACTAGTTGATAAATCTGGCCTTGGGGTTGGAGGTGAAAAAGTAGGCCTATGGCATATAGGTCAATTTGTTAGAGCTTAAAATCCTTTTCCTCATCATCAGACACAATCACAACTAGGACATGCCTATGGTGGAGGAATTAGTGCAACTGGAAAATCCTCTGGTGGTGATGGTATGGGTAGTAGTACTAGTAGTGGTCAACATGTGCTACAAAAACAAATTACACACAAGAGGACAACAACAGAATATACCATAGAAACACTAGGTGATCAAGGCATACAGAAGAGGCAAAGGATTTTGACAGGTCCAACTCCAAGTCACACTACTAGTGGATCCACCACAAAGGAGTTATTTCTAGGAACTCCCCCAATGCCAGTTAGTTTGGTTGTCACATCATTATCAATTGCAAGTACTCCTATTCCTTCGCCATTCAAGCATTCCATTGTTACTACATCCCTAGGTTTTGATTACATTGAAGAGTTTAAAAAGAAATTAAAATTGAATAAAAAAGAAAAGAAGCAACTGATGGAGAGTGCATCTACTCTAACTCAGAGCCTACAACAACCATCGTATTACCCACATTTGACACAAGTAAATAAATCATGAAGTACACAATTCTTGTTCCCACAGTTCAAAACAAACTAGCAAATCAGATGACTCCATCTGAATTCGAGGTGAACAATTTTCTATTGGAATTTTCTGAAATCAGAAATACTGACAAAATTAATGTATCAAAGAAGAACAATGAATTGGTGTAGACATCATTGCTAAAGCAATCTATAGAGAGAAAAAAAGGTTTCAAACTCAAATTGAAAAGTTATAGGTAGACCTAGCAAATGAGAAAGAAAAGACGAAAGCACCAAATAACAAGAGAAATGAATTAGAAAAAAGAATTAAAAAAATTTCCTCTACATTAACAAGCAAAGAGGATAAGCAGAATGAGACTGCACTGAATGAACTGAAGCAGAGGCTAGATGAGAGCAACATGAAATATGATGAGGAAAAATCCACTTCAAGAAATTAAGACTAAGCATTGCAAATGGAAATGCACAGTGGGAACAAAAATTGGAGAAGGAGAGAAAAAGAAATGAAAGATTGGAGGCAGAGCTAATGGAAGCAAAAAATAAAATTAAGTCTAGTCAAAATAAGTTATCTACATTTTGTAGAGAAACAATGAGGCATATGAAACTAAAGATCTGGGATGAAATAATGTAGGGGATTGATCATTAGTGTGACATCTTTTAGTTTATTGATGCTATCATACAACATCATAATAAGCTCAACAAATATTTAATGGATAACAAAAATGTGCTGGCATTAGAGAAATCAGCAAATCAAATTCAACAAACTGTCTACAAAGCCAATGACAATGTTTTGAAATCAAAAGGGATTACTATTCTACTTGCTACATCAATGTCGTTGTCATCTATCATTGAAAAGTGTTTGAGAATGTGTGAAATAGAGAAATATTTGCATTTTCCTATAGACAAGATGAAGAGGGTGGATGAAAAGGTAAGGAACTTCATAGAGCTTGGTTTGCTAGAGGATTTTGACACAAATGAGTGATTCGTTGGAAAGAATGATTTCAAAAAGAAGATGGAGGATGCAAGGAAGATTGATTTGGACCAGTTTCCTCAAAACCCAAATGTGGTGACCTATTTGGATTCCATCAACCCATTGCTAACCCTGAATGCAAAATTGACTGAAGAATCCAAGACATGTTCCAATTTGAATCATGAATTGTTAAAAAATATTCAAGTCAAGCAACATTAGTTAGAACAAGTGAAAATTCCAACACCTAGAGAGTGGAAGTTGCTAGAAAAGGTGATGAAGTGATTTAATTTTTGATAATATGAGTTTCCAAGTTCCAACTCATCTCTATGCAGAGTTTTTTTCGAGTTAGATTTTGCATTTCCAATGCCTCTATGTATTCTTTCATGTGATAATCAATTTAAAAGCCCAAACTTAGACTTCGGTAATGTGTTGATGTTCAATTATCTATATTATTTATTATATCATTTGAAAAAAAGTCTAGTAGTGGTTTCAACTTCTAGATACACTTTAAACAATTGTTGATGTTCATTGTTGTATATGCTACTAATACTATTCGCACATCAATGTACTCAATCTCCATGATTACTTAGCATATCCACTAAACATTTATATGAATTCATGCTTTAATGATTTAATCAAGGTACTTTAACTAGTTCATTAAACCAGATCCAAAATTAAAACATACATCAATTCATATTGCATAATATTAATGACAAAGAATATTAATGAAAGATCATTGATCGGATTTCATTAATAATTCATGTAAAATGTTACATCTGGAGAGACGATAGACTCAAAATAAGGGAGCAAAACAAGCTCAGTCACTAGTTCTCAGAGTTTTATAACCTTGTCGCGGATTTCTAAATTTTCATAACTTCCCAATTCCCTGACTTGGTTGATGATTCACTTTGTTGAGTTGCAAGTCTCATCTATCTATTCGGTGAGTCACTGGGCCAGAGGTTTCAAAAACTTTGAAACTTCAAACTTTGGTTCTAAGGTTCTAGGTTTCAACGACCACGCGACATTATTGGCTCATCTCGCCTTTCAAGGTGCCGTCATCTGACACCTCATTGAATGCTATGTACAGACTAATATAAAATATAAAATACAATACAAAATATAAAATATCACCATTTCATGGAATACAACATAAAATATCATCAACTATAGAATGGAACAATGGAAACTGATCCATGAAGTGTAATATAAATACCTAAAAGCTGCTAATTCTTTTCCATTTCCAAAATGGCGTGAGGGTCCTCAAACTAACGTTCATCATTAGATAAAGTAAAAGAGTCACCTTGAATTTGATTCCAAGTCTGCTCTTCATTTTCTTCAGATTGTGTCTCAAATTCAACATTCATTGTGTCATTTTTGTCAATGTCATAGATGTCCAAGTCTCATTGCCACTGCCAGTGCCACTAGTACCAGCCTTTGGAATTGGAGTGTTGAACAACTCGGTCCATCTTCTTTCACATGTGGACCTCCAAATTGTGAGTGCCCTTTCAAAAGGAAATTTTTTGACATTATACGCAGTTCCTTTCATCCTCAAGAAATTTTCCAAATTCTTGTCTAGTTTGTTTCTTAACTTTGATTTCAAAAACCCAAATGTACTGAAAACTCTCTCATCCTCCACTGACCCCAATATCATTATTTGACATAAATCAACAAGTTTGAAATATTTTGATATCAAACCACATAATATTTCACTTTGACCTAAGTTTGTCAAAACCTTTTTTATTTATCCCAATTGAAAGCCCTTGTCCTTTCCTATGGATTTATACTGGTCCTTCAAAGCTATTGCAAAATTCCTACATTGTTTTCTAAGCTTAGCTTCATCTAAAATTCCTTCTATTTTCTGCTCATTAGATGTTACATTTTTCAAAAATTGTTCAATCAAGATTTTTACCTGAGCATGAAAATATGTTGGGTTATCTCAATTCTCCCAAAATTGAGGATACACAATACTCATGGCTTCAAGTATTTCATGTCGAGGGAATCTTTAATGAATCTTTGAGGAAAGAGATTTTGCAATTTCCCTTAAATTATCACAAATAGATTTAACAATGCCTTGAAAATATTCCTCATTAACAAATACTTCTTTGCTAGAGTGTGTGGCTATCTTACATTGGTACATTTGTATCTCATATCCGTGTACAAAGATGCATAAGTGGCCACTTGCATTAAACTATAAATAATTATAAGATCATTCAAATCAATATTTTTTTGCCACATGAAATAATTTGGGCCATCTTGTGTTAGATCTCGATATAGATGATCCAGGGCCAAACATGTATGTTTACGTAGATTGGAATATTCATTAATATACATAGTTCTATCTTGGGATTTCTTCATAATCTCATTCATCACATCCAGCATGGGGAGAAGACTAGTTAAAGTCAAGAGTGGCTCTATATCACTTAACCTATGTAAGAGATCATGAGCTTTGTCTACTGTGTTGTGATGCTCATACATCAATCCAATCAAGGATTGATATTCTGAAAGAAATCATTGTGTTGGTCCATGCAGTGAGATCCATCTGGTATCGACATCCTTGAGAAGCTTGTTTCCTAGTGTTATTCCCTCAGCAAAATTTTTAAATTCTATGAAACATTTAGAACTTTAGCAGAAGTATGCGTGGATCTCACAGACTAGATTTTTGAATTTTTATACTCTAGGAAACTTGCTTACAATTTTGAATGCTAAATTCATTATGTGGGCCATGCAGTGAATGCCAAGCATGTATGGTGCACAAGTAGTTTGTAACTTTGTGCAAGACCTTGCATCACTACAACTCCATCAACTCCAACACAAACTTTTTGGAAATTGTCAACTCATCCATACCTACAATTTCATTCAAATATTTCTTGACTAGTTCAAATATATTTTGTGATGTTGAACTATCCTTCATTTTATGAACACAAAGAAGATGAGCTTGGTGAACATGTTGTTGTAAAGTATACAAATGCATACAAACCCAAGAAGTATTGTCTACAATAGTAACTTCATCTAAAGATAATGCATTGAAATGTGACTCTTTTACTTTAACCTTTAAATCTTCCTTTTCCACTATAGCAATACATTTTGTCCATTCCCATCCAGTGTTTACTAACCAATGTGAGTAGAGATAGTGAGGAACATTCAAATAAGATAATAAACTGGAATATTTTGGGTAGTCTATCATAGGACACCCTTTGGACAAAATATGAAAAACAACAATCATCTGAACAGTTTTTGACATACTTGTTGCTTCCATTGCTTTCCCAAATTGAGCCTCAAGTGTAGCTTTACATGCATCAAGCTTCAACTTCTTTTGGTGATGCACTTCATAATCCACAGCATACCTAACATGAAGACATTCTTCCTTTGATTTCCATCGTATGATTGATTGTTCCTTTTCGTCTATGATTTTTTTTCATAAACTTTACCGACATGATTTTCTATAGTGTCAATCTTTAGTTGTTGTGTCTTGTCTCTTCCACATTTCCAAGTACAAATCGTACATCTGGCCAATTTTTCATTTTCAATATTGTTGTATTTCTCCACTGGTTCAATGAATGGATACTTTGACAACCAACCAAGTTGAGAACTCCTTGTCATTTCCCACTTGCACCCCCTTTTTGGTTTATTTTTCCTTTTCTTGCTAGAAACATCATCATCCTCATCCAAGTCAATTATCTCATCCTGGCTAATTGGGCCTAGGGTATCACTTGGAGCATCTTTATGTGGTATTGCTATCCAAATTTGATACATTTTGATTTAAATCAATGACAATATTAACTTGACCTTCTGGTCGTTGTGAGGTATTGGGAATGCTACCAATATTTGGTGGAAGAGTTGATGATGTAGCTCCATCTTCACCTGATGGATCAAAAGCTTTGGTAATTCCAAAGTAAGACTATATGGTATGTCTAAGTTTTTTGCATTTTGATGGCCTCCCAGTATCTTCACCACCCTGAGGAGTGGCAGGAGTCTCTTCACCACCTTGAGGAGCCTGAGGAGTGGTAGGAGTCTCTTCACCACCTTGAGGAGCCTAAAGAGCAACAGGAGTCTCTTCACCACCCTAAGGAGTGGTAGGAGCCTTACCACCCTGAGGAGTGGAAGGAGTTTGAGAAGCGGTAGGAGCCTTACCCTTGCTGCTCGAGTCGCTCAAAATATTCATCTCTCACTTCGAATAAAAATTGGAAAAAAATGTCTTCTTGTTTAAGGACAAAGAATAATAATATAGATCACATTCCCTACTCAATATCATCTTTAAGACTAAAGCAAGAATGGAAAAGAGATAAATAAAAATTATTATTATAACTAATAACACTATGAAGAAATGATCACTCACCTTTAAGTCTACGTTTTCAGCTTTGGCTGACTTCTGAATAAATGACACTTTCGATTGTATTTATTTATGTTCAAGGAATGGATTAATAATATTCCTTTCAGTGATTTATCAATGATTGTGTGAATAGAAATGCAATAGGAATTTATAAATAGTGTGATAAGTGTTGTTCTTTAAAAATGGTGTAGAATCACATATCAAATTCAATACCATGGAATACAATATAAAAATTTTGGCTTTTCCTTTAAAACTTATTTGATAGTCCTCAGAGTTATATAACCTTGTCGCGGAGTTCTAAATTTTCAAAACTTCATGATTCCCTGACTTGGTTGATGGTTCACTTTGTTGAGTTGCAAGTCTTTCTTGGTCATCTTTCTACTCGATGGGTCAGAGGTTTCAAAAACTTTGAAACTTCAGAGTTTGGTTCTAACTTCTAAGGTTCTCTTTGTTGAAGCAAGAATGGAAAAGAGATAAAGAAAACTTATTATTATAACTAATAACACTATGAAGAAATGATCACTCACCTTTTAAGTCTACGTTTTCATCTTTCACTGACTTCATAATGGAGAAGTAGAACCCAAGAATCGAACAAAATGTGTAAGAATAAATGACACTTTCGATTGTATTTATATCAATCTATGATTCCATATTTGGAAAATTCTACGAGATTTTTAAATGGTATATTAAAAATTTGGTGAATCCCTCGTGCTTATTCAATGATACATTGTAATTTTCAAGGCGAAATGTGTACTCAAATGTAGTTACTTTTTTATGTTATTGGAAAAATAAGTCCTCATGAGCAACTATTTATAAATTTTAATTGGTGAAATGGGTCTTCACAAGCAACTATTTGTAAATTTTAATTGACCAAATGGGTCCTAATACAATGTTGTTTTAATAGTATTGGTGAATATGTAGGTGTTTTATTAAATTCTTTCATGATTCTAGGCAAAAAATATTAGTCGGTCTAATTGAAACGCGTAGTTTGACAGTGGAGAATATGTTTCTTAATTATGCCTCATAAAAAAATTCATTGATGAATGGACATGCATTGGACCTATAGTTCATAAAATCTAAGCAATTTGGACACCCTGTTGGGTGCAAGAAATTCACCAATTTCGACTTGGCCGATTCCTAGAATTTGCCAATTGGTGAAGATTCGCCACTAAATTTTTCCCTGGCTCATGTTACACCTAGTCTAAGGATGGAGTGTGCACATAGGTTTGATTTAGTAGATGCAACTAATATTAGTGGACAAGTGAGTTTTAAGTTTTTAAATCATGTACTCATGTATGTATACAATTTTTGCACATGTATATAAATATATAACATTATTCTAATTTGGCATAATGTACTTAGATTGTGTACATGTCTTATACTATCTATAGGGATCAACGCATACATTAGAGTAGGATTATCACTTAGAGGGTCACTTGATTCACCGCTGACATAATGACTCTGTTGGAACCTGAGTTAGTTAATAGTTAAAAAAAAAATCAATATTTGAATGTATTTAGAAAATATTGAATATCTATTTTGTTCCCCTTTTGACATCTATATGAGGAGAGTTTTAAAAATACAATGATCTCTTTTCCAGTTTGAATGTATTGATGAAATTGATATTTTGAATCTTCCTTTTTGAAGACTAAATCTTCTATGATTTTATGCCTATTTTATAACTAAATCTTCTAGAAGACTATTTAGGTGAAGATCACATGGTTTATAAATTTGGTACTTACTTTCAAGGTTGAGTATAGGTTGTTTAGGTCATGTGAAAAAATGGTGAGAGGCATTAATATAAAACTAAATTGTTTGTGAGCCATAATGTTATTTAAACAAAATATGATTTTGCAGTTTTCTAGCAAAAAGTACAGTTGTCTAATCTATAGGGTCTCACTAAAGCATGATTAATAAATGATCAACTTGTTGTCTATCAAAATACCTTATCAATCCAACAAAATTTTCCTTTAAAAGAGTAATTGGGTAGGTAGTGGTACAGCTAGGAAGAGAATTTCAGGGTATTGCTTCAATTTATGTTCTAAGTGTGTGTTCCTATTATAATAGGAAAAATTTCTATAGCACCTAGTTTAACAAAAGAAAAATATATGATAGAAATTTTTACTACTTGGAAAGGAATTTTCCTATGCATGTTACTAGTAGAGCTATTGCAACTTCTCAATCATGATGAACCCTAGTTTTTTCTTTTGATTAGGGATTGACATCCACAAGTAGATGGATTTTGATTGTGTGATTATGTTTTTTAAACTAGGATAGGTCCTATTGGACCTTACTTTTCTAGCACATAGTTGATCATGTTTGGTGAGCATGCTAAACATTTTTTGGCCAAGATTGGTTCAATAAGTAACTAATTCATTGTCTATTGCTTGGCCAAATACCTCATCTAATATAGATCTGAGTTGGCTAAGTGAATACTCATGTTTTACTTTGACTATTTTTTCAATAAAGTTAATTCTATTTTTTTCCTTTGAAATGGCATAATCTAACAATCATGCATAAAGTGACTCTTTTAGAACTTATTTGAAGGAGTTTCATTCTATCATTTGATGAGAGCTTTCATAATACAAAGTAGAGACATTTTTGCTCATGATAGCATGGGGAGTGATTCAATTTATGGATTGAATTTTGATGATGAAATTTTTTTCTTGAAACATGAGCAAAATTCTGGACCTAACAACAGTGGCTCATAGTTTATGATTTGTGTACCTCCCATCTAGATGGAAAGCATGTGATATTTGGGAGAGAATATCTAGTTTGTTCCTTTTTATCCCTTCTAACTATAGTTTCCAATTCATATTCAATATCAGCATGATATTAGTTGTATTCTTCTTGATTTTCCCCATGCCTTGTGTGACATGAAGTATACCAAGTGCCCCACAACATTATTGTTTCCAATTAATAAGTTTGGTTCATTGTATCTTCATGTTTGACAATTTTCTAGAATGATTGAACTTTAATTCTATATTTTTAATTTTATAGAAAGGGGATTACAAGATGGCATTGAGAAAATATAGGAAGGTTCTACATTATCTTGATATTTTTTGGGAGAAAGAAGAGATTGATGAGGGTATACTTTACAGTTACTTTGTATTTTTTTCTTTATTACTTTTTTTTTCTTCTGTTGCTATAGGGATATCCCCATGACCCAGCCTACTATCCAAGAGGTGAGTTGAGGCGAGACTAATCCCCTATGGGTGGGCATGATGGCCCGCAAGCTATTCCACCAATTAAGCCCAGAAGCAAGTGTCAAACCTGAGACCTATGGGGAGCAAACCCATGGCCCAAGCCAACTCCACTACCCGTGCAGGTTTTTTTTTCTTTATTACTTAGTTGCTATGGGTGTAGTAAAATTTCTTTTAGTGCTCCACTTAAATTCTGAAGTCAAAAAACTTTATGGTGGCATTCACATGCCACTGTTGTATTTTAGATGTATTATCCACTTGATATGTCAAGGTAGTTTTTTTCATTATATTTGTTAAGGGCTATATTATCTTAGAAAATTTTAATTTTGATTTTATAGTTTCCTTCTTTATATACAATTCAAAAAGGATGTATGTTTGAGTTGCATGACAACAATATAATTTTCAATATTTTCTTAGAAATATTTTGTTCATTTTACATGCTTGATATTCTATAGAAAACAACACAACTTGTTTTAAATAGGATTTCCTTTTGTAATTTGTAATTAATGAATTTCAATGGTTTGGAATGATATTTCATTGTAATTTTTTGTAGGTTTGACAAGTTAGTGTTGGGAACTAATAGAGACAAGCAAATGATTAAGGAAGACAAAGTTGTAGATATTGACTAATAGTTTTGTAATTGTTTGTTAGTGAACTTTGTGGGAAGTATTTTATTGCAATATTAGGCATTAGATACATGGGTACACATGTTTCCAATAACACATATCCTAGATTCAAAGATGAAGAAACCCATAAAAAAATAAACACCCATGCTAGGGTATGTGCAAGATCATCATAGAAAAAATAGGCCCTTAAGCGGCAAAAAAATCAGAGTTAGGAAAATTGATGTAAAAATTTGAATAAGTTATATATATTATTTCAAAAATATGTAAGAATAGAATATGTATAAAATTGAATGTAGTTTCTAAACTCTTAGGTTTTTTTTTTTTTAAATCTATTTGCAAAAATTTGAAATTTCAAAGCAGTAGTACTTAAATTTCAGGGAAAAAATAAGTGTCTTTGACCACCTAACCACAATAAAATGATAATATTTTTATATAATATTTTATATATAAGTAGAGGACTCATGTCCGATGTGATCCATATTTTTTTTGTAATTAATTTTCCAAGTAAATAATTAATTATGAATTTTTACTACAACTTTTTAAAAATATAAAAAATTATCTTAACTTGGTCAAAACTTCATGAAATTCAATTCTTTTTTTAATCCTATAGTATACAAATCATAGAATGTGATGCATGTTTTGGATTCAAAAATGTGATATCATTTAAAAGATATAGATGGTTTTCAATTAGCCTATCAATCAGGACTTTAGTCATAGTTCAAATAGAAAATGAATAATAATTATTAATTAAATTCAAAGTAAAACATATTTTATATTGGTGGAAAGCTGAAAATATCCTTTAAAAACCCTTTTCATTTCATCAATTTTGGTAAAAAAAATTCGTCAACCACATACCTTACACATACCCATCATATCACCACTTTTTGGCCCATCATGATCCTACACATACCTGCTAAGGATTTCTGGTTAATTAATAGTAGACTAATCATGAACAAAAACATATCATAATTTGTCATAAGAAATTACTCATAATGAGGACAAGTGGCTAAGTCCAACATTGGAAGATTTCCCATGCCCTATTAGGTAATTTAATCATTTCCAAAGCCTTTTCCACATGGCGTATGAATCATTTTAAGGGAAAGTGCATGAGAAGTTGGAGAGGTGGAGGTCAATTGTGTTTTCTTCAAGAATATAGGGTAGTTATTTGAAACATCTGTGCAAAAAAATATGAAAAAATAGGGTAGGTGGACCTATTTTTGGGAATCTCCAAGCATCTAGAATATGATTAAAGAGATTTTGATGGATAGATAAATTCAAAGACAACATTCCTTCATTCAACCACTTGAAATCAATATTTGAAGGGCTAAAATAGTAGTGACAACTAAAGCAAGCATATGTCATTCATTTGCTAAAAACCATGTTCCTAATGTTTATCAAACTATTGGAAAACATAAAGGGAGGTTTAAGGAAAAAAATATCTTAGTTTTGACTAGTGGTAGAAAAGTATTGTAACTCTTTATGAATTCTTTCTAGTTTTTTATATTATGTCTTGTAACTAAAAGCCATTTTTTATATATCGAGGGTTGTATTTTATTTCACTTTTTCATGTAATAGCAAGTATTTCTATACTTGTTCTACAATGTAAATGCCTTTTCAATCAATTAAGATAAGTATTTTGGCCTTCTCAGAAGCTATTTTTATTTAGTACAATAAAATGATTGATGTAATTTATTGTGATTTATGTGATAATCTTTGAAATTGTGTCTCATTATCAACACCTTTTGGTAGAAAATGTATGTATTATTGTAGGTTGAAGGTTGTTTAAATGATGCATTCATTTGAAATTTTTGAAAAAAAAACTACATTTCCTTATAATAATGTGAGTATCTACAGTGTTGGGTATGTGCAGGATCATGATGGGCCAAAAAGTGGCGATATGATGGGTATTTGTAGGGTATGTGGCTGATAACTTTTTTTTTACCAAAATTGATGAAATGAAAAGGGTTTTTAAAGGAGATTCTCAACTTTCCACCAATATAAATTATTCTTTACTTTGAATTTAATAAATAATTATTATTCATTTTCTATTTGAATTGTGACTAAAGTCCCGATTGATAGGCTGATTGATAAACATCTATAGATTTCAAATGGTATCACATTTTTTGAATCCAAAACATGTGTCACATTCTATGCTTCACATACTATAGGATTAAAAAAAAAAATGAATTTTATGAAGTTTTGACCAAGTTAAGGTGGTCATACATACAATTTTTTATATTTTAAAAATTTTAATAAAAAAATCATAATTAATTATTTACTTAGAAAAAAATTACAAAAAATATGCATCACATCGGGACATGAGTCCTCTACTTATATCTAAAATATTATAAAAAAATATTATCATTTTATTGTGGTTAGGATGGTCAAACAAAGAGTTACTTCTTATTTTTTCCCAGAAATTTAATTACTACTCAATTGAAATTTTAAATTTTCACCAATAGATTTTTTTTTTTAAAATAAACCTAGTAGTTTAGAAACTACATTCAATTTTCTATAGATTCTATTCTTACATTTTTTTGAAATAATATAGATAACTTATTCAAATTTTTACATCAAGTTGCCTAACTCTGATTTTTTTGAATTTTTTGCCACGTAAGGGCCTATTTTTTCCATGATGATCCTAGGTATTGAAAAATGTACTCCTTTACATTTTCACATTATGTTTGCATCCCGCTAATTAATTGTACTTATTTAAGCCTTTAATTGGCCAAATCATGCATTCACAAGCCAAATTAATTTTGTTTTCTGAAAAGGAAACCCACATTTAATCAATACATACACTTAATTACACATCTTGGAAAATGTGTTCCTAGTTTTAGTGGTTAGGACCCATTTTCCAAAGGGTGAAGGGGTCCCCTATAAGTCTTGGATCCCATTTTTTAATATGTTTTTGGTAGAAATTTAATGATCTAAATCAAATTGCAAAGGTTAGCTTGTGGTGTTTAATTGTTGGGTAATTAAGGAAACACCTATAAATACATAGTTATTTTATCAATTCATACCTAAGCAACATTATCTATCATGAAGGAAACTTTCACAAGAGAAAATATTAATATCAAGACCATTAAAGAGAATATTTATTAGTCATTTATTGCACCATTCAATATCATATCTTTATGTCAAGAATTATGTGTTTTCATGCATGTTTTTGAGCTAACATTGTGATGTAGGTTTCAAAATTCAAGCAAGCGTTCAAGTATTAAGATCTATCAAGAAATCAATCTATTTCATGCAAGATCCAATCCTTAGAGAGATGTGTTAGACTTCATTCCTCTAAGGGAAACCATTAAAGGGTTTGGTGAGGTGTAATAATATTTGTTCTTGCATCAATTCCTTCATTTTGTCATTATTTCATTATCAAGGTTTAATTACAAGACTAGGGTTGACCAAGGAAAACCCTTATTCACCAAAACTAAAAAAATTATCTTCTCTAAATATATGTGCATATTTGTAGGTGAAGAAGGATTGAAATTGGATCAAAAGTGCAATTTTGTAAAGTTATCATCAAATTTGTCAAGACATGGAAACTCACCTTTAGGTTTTATTTCTAGCTTTCTTACAATCAAACTTGGTGGAATCAAAAGATTAGATATGGAATTTGAGGATTGCAAAAATAATTTTCAATCCCCTGTATAGAGACCCATTCACCCTTAGGAGAATATGTCCTTCAACAGATCCTGAAACCTACTTTTGGAGCCAGGTAAACACTATCCTAAAATTCTCAGATCTAGTGGTTAATGGTTATTTCTAATATTGTTATCATATTACTTCATATTACAAGTGTTATATCTCATAGGTTTGATTATTAAGTAACTTGTATTCTTCTCCCAAAACAATTGTTCAATCATTTTTTTCATAAGGAAGTCAAGGTAGCATAGTGTCTAGACCTAGGGTTAACCCACCTTGAGGGTTGTAAGTCAATTCTAATCATTTGTGGAACTATCCATCTTCCTAATGAACATGGAAAAGGTGGATTTGTGATTAGGTAGACACCCCCTTTTGCTTTTGGCATAGGTCCCTCATCTCACATCCCATGTTTAGGTCTCCTATCCATCTTCCTTCTTTTCCATCATTTCATTTTCATGAACCTGACATTGTACACCTTAAATTCTGATTTGGAGATATACAAAACCCTATATTTAGATTTGCATTGGTATTTTTTTCATTAGTGTTCTTTGCATTGCATTTAGGTTTCAATTTTGCATGTTTACATCATTTAAATTCATAAAAAAATCAGAAAATTTGCATTAATTTTGCATACATCTTTCATTTTAGTCACATCAAGAGTACCTTTTAGTAATTTAGACTAAAATTTTAGTTCAAAATTTCATTTCAAAAGTTTTCACTTTGTTCACTATTTATCACTAGTTGCACTTTCATTAAGACACCTAACACTAGAAAAATCTCTCCCAAAATTCATAGTTTGCAGCCTGAAACAAAGGACTCAAACATCAAACCATAAACACAACTTTAATTTTTCCAATCCCTATACAAAGACTCATTCACCCTTGGGTGAGCCTGTCCTTGTACAAGTTCTTTTTCAAATTTCTAGGAATCATTTCCTTTGTTTGCTTCATTTCATTCTGCCATCAGATTTGTGTTTTAGTTTTAGAAAATAAAAAATTCTATACTTTCTTACATTAAGTTCAATTGGTCAAATTAAGTGCATTGTTTGAAATAAAAATTGGCATTAAAAAGACATCATTTTTTAGGTTTTTATACAACACAATTAGTAAATTATCATGTTTCATATCTAAAAATTAAAAAATTATTTTACACACTTAGATTGTGATTCATACTTTTGGGTGTTTATTACATTTGTTTAGTTCCTTTTCTCCATTTTGGATGTTCTTTTGGTTTGGTGAAGCTTGTATGAGTTTCACAATGTGGTTTCCTATTGCTAATAATTTAGTGAGACATAGTTTGAGACTCATGCCATCTCGCATTAGTATATCCACTATGGATCTTGAGTTTTCTAAATCTTTCACTCATAGTGTTGACAGTAGTGAACCCATTATGGACCTGTTATGTCTTGCATAACCACCCCATTTTTTTTTTGGTCAAAATGGGTCCCCCTTTGTTGTTTTTCCTTTGGTGTTCTTGTTCGGGCTTTGGAAGTTATCTTTTTCTCCTATCTTTGTTTTCCTTGTTCTATCGGGATCAATTTTTCGAGTTCTCACTGACCCTTGACACCTATAAAAGTGTGAGTTCTAGTTCTTATCTTGATTTTGATCTCCATGTTTTTGCTTGCTTTTGTTTTTGTCCTATTAGGTTTTAGTATCAGACCAAAACTAACACTTGGCACCTTCACTACGTTCGAGTACTAGTTTCTTCCTAATCTTACTCCTTATACTTTGTCTTATTGTCTTTGTCTTAGTAAGAGTTGGGTTTTATATTAGAACTATCACCTTGTACTTTCTAAAGTGTGAGTTCCCATTTTAAATTTGATCCCACTCCCCACATTTTGTCCTTGTATTTTTTTTGGTTTGTCAGAATTGGGTTTTGGAATGAGTTGAGAACTAAGAACCTTCATAGGTTCTAGTTCCAATTCTCATCTCGGCCTCAATTTTCAATTGTTTTTCTTTGCATGTTTTGAAATCGGGTATCAGACTAGAACCAGAACCAAGAACCCTTTACTAATTCTCTTTTGGGTTCCATTGCAATCCCGATTCCCACTTTCATCCTGCTAATTGTTTGTTGGATTCAGGTTTTGGAGCTTTCCTAAAACCTTACATGTGTTTAAGGTTCCAGTGTCGCATCCCTTCCTAATCCTGACTTTTACCTATCTTTTATTTCTATGATGGTTCATTTATAATCTATCCCCTGATCCCGAAGCCCAAACTACTGCACATTAATGAAAAATGGCTTCCACGCATGAGCCACTTTATAATCTTGCCACTCTTCAATTTTTAGTCATTGTTCCTTGGTATTTTTGATGAAGGAGCTAGAGCAAAGCAAAGGATGGGAGAAAGAGGCCAATTTTGGAGAATTTTTTGCTAGATTTGTCACTGAAGGATGTTGGATTTTTCCGTTGTGTTTCTTGAGGTGGAAATTCTTGTGTTTTTTTGTTTGTTTGTCTCCCTAGTTTGTCATTTTCCTTCTTTTCTCATTTTTTCATGTTTTTTTCGTGTGCTCTATACTTTTCTTGAACATTCTGGTTAATTCACATTCCTTTTCTATTAGGTTGTCTTTTTTTTTTTTTTCCTATTCTTTTCTTTGCACTTTGTGTGCAGGTTTTCATGTGTTCTCATCATGCCCTAGTTTTGCTAGGGTTTTCATACGACTGAGTCAATGACATTTGAATTTTTGAAAACCTTAAATTATTAACTATTTGAATCATAGCCCAACACCTTTCCCGCATTTGATCTCCAAGGTGGAATGAAATTTTGTTAAGTTATAAATCAACATTGTTACAGTTTTGTTTTTGAATATTTCTTAATCCTAATATTGAAGGGTATTTTTGCATGAGCTTCGAAATCAGGTTTTAGATTGAAACCAACATAGTGCATTATTACTTGGTTCAAGTTCCTCACTTTGTTCCAACTCTGACTTCTGGCATTTGATTTGGATCGGACATCAGAATGGAAACCAACGTTCACCCAATTGATTTTTCTGGTGCCAAGTTCCAACCTGAATCCAACTCCTGACTCTTTGTTGGAGGTTAGAATCTGAAGGAAACCTTAAGCTTGACTTTGAGTAGGGTTTCATTTCCAACTTTTGTTCTAATTTTAATTTTTGAATGCTCTTCAAGATTGGATCTCGGTAATGAACCTTACCCTTGACCCCATGTTATGTACTAATGCTAGAAATTTTGTTGATCTCAAATTTTGACTTCTATTAGGATTGGAACCCAAAACAAAACCTAAGGTATTCACACTTGCAAAATTCTAGTGTTGGGTGTCGACTCGATCTTGACTTTCGATATGTTTTCTTCTAAGACCTTCGAGGTAGAACACATCCTGATCCTAACTTCTGATATGTTTTATTCTAAGGTTCCAGGGTAGAACACAATCCTGATCTCCATTCCTGATAGGCCTATTTGTAAAATATATATGATGTGTAACCTTGTCTATTGCTCCTATTGTCTAATGAATATAATTATTTGTAGTTTTAATTAAATTTCTTCTATTGGTGTTTTTCCTAGTGCACCTAAGGGATCTCTAAAGAGTATCCAAATCCTATATTCAAGACCCTTAAAATTAATGGCCAACTGACAAAATTTGGTTGAACACTAAAATCTTCTACACTTTAGGCTTTGTGGGACCTAGGAGGGTGTTCCTTCTAACACTTCATTTGACTATCCCAATGAATGACATAGAAAATCACAGATTGGTTCCTTTGTGGGGTAAATAACATAATTCACTGAAAGGTTGACTAGTCTTTGAGCAAATAACTATTAATTCACTAGGAACAAAGAAATATTTTCACACACATGCCTCATACTAAGTAATTTTTAAGAAATTTTTATTCTAACCCTGAGTCCATGGTCTAATATACTATCATTATCATTCAAGTGACAAATACCATGACAAATAGACTAGTGTTTTCATCAATTGGGCAATGGAGTCATGCATCTTACAATCAGTTATATAGAAATTCTTTAGATTTGATAATTCTAGACTATTTTCATCAGGCCTTGCATTATGAAAACTCACTATACATAAAGCATCACTTCTTACAAAATCCTCTATAAATTCTCACAAATTCATGACCTCATTTAAGCATTTAATCAATTCTTTGATCCAAAGTAGAAATAAATACATGCATTCAAATGAAGCATTTGAAGATGAACATAATATGCTTGATATTGTATTCAAAATTTTCAAGATGATGTATAGAGAAGATTATATGGATTATGCATGAATTTTTTTTCAATATTAGTAATCTCTATAAAACTATTTAAGATTTACATATGCACAATTCAAAGACCAAGACAATACGACTATTCCATTTACTAGTATTCTCTAATTTCTACCCTTTTCATATATTTCACCTAAGGAATCAAAAGATTAGAACACCTACAAACGAGCCCTGAATTCCCTTTTATAATGTAAGTGAGCAGACTAGCTACCAGCTCGAAATGCATACCACATTACAAAATTTCATTTCACTTCAAATTTTATCTGTATTTCAAAAAATCTGACATGTTGACTCTGTTGTAACACGTTTAAATGGGAAAACCATAATTACAATAGCCACCAAAAAGGGAAAATTAAAGTGCCACCAAAATTTCCCCTAGCCACTAGGTAAGCAATAAAGCTGATGTTCATATTTCCATGAGAGTGCACATTCAACATCAAGTACCTCAAAAATACCAGCCACACACATAGAGAAAAGCAACCACCGTCGAAATTATCAAACAACACAAAATTTTCCATTCCGCACACCACCTTTTCAACAACCATAAGACTTACCACTAGCAACACCTAGTCCACCGTCCACGCACCCGCTTTGTGTCATCTTGAGAGATGGAGAAGAAACCTCAACTCCCTCTTCATCATTGTCTCATTTCAGCACAACACCATCTTGCCCGCTTGGAGTCTTGACAGCTAAAAGTGGGACTGACAATACCTCCGCTCCAGTGGATGGAACTCATCCCAGGGTCACGAGATATTGGTGATAGCTAGAGTCTATCTTTGTTTCAATTTCAGACAAGTTTTTGCTGACGTCAATGGGTGAGTTCTTCCATCCAAAAGAACCACAACCATATTGAAGTTTCCTCTAAATTCTGGTTGAAGGCCCAACAGATTATTTTCCTTTTACTCCCATTACATCTAAGCGTGCAGCTTGGCCCTTCAAATAGTGACTACGCCTAGTAACAACAGGTGCAAATTCCTTGCCATGGATATCCTTATGAGTGCCTTGTGTATGCTTGGATTCTTCACCATGAGACCTCTGCAAATTGAGTTGAGGAGACCTTTGGATTGGAACAAATGAAGTACCAAACTTATTTATCCCGTAACTCAAAGAATCTACACTTGTAACTTTGGATTCTTGCACAAACTCAAAAGACTTGACGACTAATTTTGATGGAAAAAATAGCAACTCTCAACCAGTATTTATTAGACAATGTGATTATAGCAATCATCAATTCTCAATGAAAACACATGCGCAAATTGGGAAATTCATTTCCATATGTATTATCTTGATTTAATTTGGAAGTGCATGTAAATTTACATATCACACTTCATGTGTACTGACAATTAGGTCTCCACACACGCGAAGATCAATTTGATTGCATTTTCAAAGATAAAATCATTAATGCATGTTGGTTGCAGAATTAAAAAACTATCATGTGCATGTTTATCAATTTTGAATGTCAATTGTTGATCTCTTGATGAGATGGTAGATCAAATGGCTGACTTTGGGTTGACTAGGTTTGAATTCCAAAAATGATTCATTCATTTGTCTTCAGCCAATAGCGTTGATCCAAATCAGATGGTAACTCACCCATTGGTAGGTTTCATCGTTCTCACAAACTTGGTGGATTAGTCCATGTGTCAGGATCTTGTTGATCTCGTAGCATTTAACGAGCATTCACTTTTTCCTTGTGAGTCGGTGGGGAACAATGGATATTGTTACCAATACTCAATCTTTATCATTGGTTTAGAACCACGGGTAGTGAGCCAAACAGTGGATAATGGGTCCCACGTCCATATAAGGAAACATGTCCTCATCTCACTATCCTCCCACTGCATAACTGACCAGAATTTAACATCCATGAGCTGGTAAGGTATGACCAGGATCATTTCCCACAATCTCAAATTTCAAAACCTACACACACAGAAAGGTTAGCATTAAATAAGGGGAAATTGTTAGGCTGATGAGAATTTAACCCTCATGGAAGAATTACTTAAGCTTAAATCATTTGGGAAAAATTAAAACCCAACTTCATGAAACAATTAAAATTGATGGCCAACTGGGTGACCAGTGCTCTAAACCATAAGGGTTCGGTGGCCAAACACACATGATGGCTCAAGTGATGACCTAAAGAACTAAAAACCGGCATGGAGGTCAACATGACATTAGAAGAACAAAGGGCCTTGAAAGATGAAACCCTACCCAAACTGGTCATGGGAATAAGGGTTTAATGTGCTAACTAAATCCATGGGATCCTTAGAAATTAAAATTTTTTTGGAAGCTCCATCATCTTCATCAGAAGAGGATATTGGCACTAAAGAGGTGAAAGAGGTGCAAGAAGAGAAAGGAGGAAAAAGGATATAGAGACCTAAGAGGTTGAAGGCAGAACAACTACCCCACTCTATGTACAAATATCAAAGAAATTCACTCCCTTCAAAGTTAAAGTAAGAAGTAATGAAGGTAACCGACACATTGGTTGGTCATATTGATTTGGAATAGTTTGTTAAAGATACTTTTATTGAGGATGCAAGTCCAAGAGAAAAGAAAATTACTAACTCAAGGTTAGCACACATAGGTTCATTTCCCATTGTTGTATAGTGTCCTAAGTTGATATTAGTAGTTGTAAATGTATATAATTCAACTCAAAGTAAATACGTTGATTCTTGGGGAAATGATATTGATTTGTTACCAAGGATGATGAGACTATTGTTTGATTTTCCTCTTTATCCTAACATTAGAATTATGACTAAAACCCAAGAACTGGCACAATATCAAAAAGATGTAGAGGGAAAAAAGACATATATCAATAAGAGATGGTTTAAAATTGAGAAGTCTATAAAGAGACTTCCCACAAAGCTTAAGAGGTATGATTTCTTGGCTAAGGTAGGTGATATTATTACACTATTATCTAGGGAATTTGGAAAGAAAGAATCACATTCCTTTGAGGGTTGGATGTTCCCATTCATTTAGATCATTCTTGATGGAAAATAGTACTTGGACTAGGGATAGATGGCATCAAATGCAATTCATGATCAAATTGCTAAAGTAAAGGATACTAAGACATTCTATATGAGCTCCTATGTTATATATTGTGCTACTAGGATGGGAAATTTCCCCGGATTGACTCTAGTGGGCATGCTCAAAGAGGAAAATGGATAGAATAAGGTCTAGAAATACTATGATCAATTGGAACTCAAGAAGGCATAAAGAAATTTCAAAAGAGTAAATGATACCTTCTTGTATGTGGTGATCAACCAGTTGATGGGAGATGTAGGTTTTAGACCGTCAAAAGAAGCCATGGATTTTGTTGAGGAATGGGGAATTTTATTCATTCAGTACCCCAAAACTACTTATATTAGGTTATTTGGTTGTGAAAAGGCTCCTTTCAAATTTCCTAAGTGTTGTAATGATAAGATGATATTAATGGAATTTTCTAGGTAGGAAGTTGAGGTAAATACAAAATTCTTAGAGAAACACAAAGCTGACTGCCATTCTTTTCCTATGGAGTTAGGATTTTATTCATTCCAATCAATAGTGGTAGCCAAGCTAGCAACAAAAGAGTTTCAGGCCAACAACCCAAAGTTTTATGAAGAAAGGAACAAATTTGATCTTAAGGGGAAGATGAATGAGATATATGCTTCTATGTTTCCTTGTCATGAAGACCACCTTGAGGATTTTTGGGCTGACTTACAAGACCAATTTTAGGTTAGAAAAAGAGGATATGAAATATTGACCATTCCATAGATGAGAGACTTCGGGGTTAAAGAAGATATATGAGAAGGGGATTCAGATGATGGAAATTTTCATGATCTTCGGTATGAATTGGATCAAGTAGCTACTAAAGATTTGGATCCAATTATTTGGATGGAGAAAGAAGAAACAAAAATAAATAAAATTTAATAGGTAGTCATTTAGAGGAGTCTGTAGTGTAGGAAAATGAATACCCTTGCATTTTCACACTTGTTTGGGCCCATATTACTATGTGTATCCTTATTTATGTCTTAACTGGTCCTATGTTGCATCCACAAGCCTAATAAACTATCTTTTTTGGCTAATCCCAAAAACATCAGAGGAGAAATGATAATTTAATGATTCTGACTGTGTGTCCCTTATTTATTGGTCAGGACTAAGATGCCACCTAGGGCATCTTTTTCACCCAAAGGTCTTGTGACCCTAATTTCAAGTTGATTAGTTGAAAAATGGATGCTTTATGGTTTAATACATAGAACATCAGTTTTCTCCAACTAACATTCAAGAATTCCATAGATATCTAAACCCAATGAAGAATGAAGGAAGAGATCTAATAATAGGGTATCTTAGGATATGTATAGAGATTAGTGAGGGGTTCACCACCAAGTAAGAACTTGGAAAGACTAATTCAATGTAAGATGCAACACTAAACCCTAGTTTGATGCAATGACCTACAAAATGACCTAGAAAAGTGTATAAAACAAAATAGAATGTGTGCTCCTGGAAACTTGTAGAGATTTGAATGGAGATTGGAAATGTTTTTTATCCTAAAATTTTGGGCCTACTAGGACTCATTCACCATTTTGGGTGAATTAGTACCAGTTCTAGATTTCTACGCAAGAACAAGTTTGTAGAAAATGGGTATCCAAATTTGCAAATATATCTGCAAAACACCTATAGTGGGACTCATTTTCCACTTGTGGTGAATGAGTCCAGTTTGGATTTCTAGAAATTCAAAGGCTAGATCTACTCTTTTCAGTCTGCTCAATCTGTTCCTCCAAGTTCCTAGATTCGAAACTCTGATTTCGGGGCTGTATATAACCTTTTGGTGGACTATAACCTTGCAAATGGGGATTCAAATCTAACAATCTTGTAACCTAATCTTCAATTATATTCAAGTATTCAAAGTACCTAGATCTGCAATTACACAAAGAAAGAGAGAAAAAGTTTTGATTATTAGGGAATAGGGGTTTGCCTTGGTCAAACCTCTTTTAGGTAATTAAACCAAATGATGAAATAAGATAATGAAGCATGAAACTTAATTAATGCAATTATAACCTTTCCATAATGATGGATCTTGAATCTTTGCAACAATTGATGAAGAATCTTTCATTTGAATTCCTTAGAATTGATCTAGAATGCTATCTTTATGACCTTGTGAAGACTTGGAATGCTTAACTCTTGAATGCTTGACTTGATGACATGAATGTTTGATGAAATAATGATTTGAAAGCTTGTTTATATAGGCAATCCACTCACATGACCATTAATTTGATCCCCAAGGCCATCATACGAGAAATTTGAATTAAAAAACCCACTTTTCCCACTCATAATCTTAAAAATAGGCCAAATGGGACTCATTCGCCATCCTGAGTGAATGAGTCCCACTTGGATGGGACTCATTCACCCAAGGTGATGAATGGGTCCCACAGGGGCTAGTTTTAGTCGTAAAGTGTGGGGGAGTGATGAAATTAAGTTTATATGTTGATTTTGTCAAGTTTTTAATTAAATTATGTCATGGGATGCACAATATGGGGTAATACGAGCCTATTAGTGATGATATAAAGGTCACAAATGCAATATGGCCCAAAATCCAATGTGAAAGTGTAAATAAATAAGCTTTAAAACACTAAATTAAGTTAAAATTGGGTCCATTTAGCTTAGAAGGGCCCTAAATCCCATGTGAATGTGTAAAACGCATTACAACACTAGATTAGATCCACTTAGTTTACAAGCCTCCTAAATTTAATGTGAAAGTGTAAATAAATATATTTTACAACATTAAATTTGGGCTTAGTTAAGTTAATTAGCTTAAAAAGGGCCCAAGACCTAATATGGATGTGTAAGACACCTCACAACACAAGACCAAGGTGACATTAAGTCCAATTTATCATTAATTATTCCCATATCAAGTGTGAAAATGTAAAGGGGTCTATTTTTCTACACTACATTTAGGCCCCACTTTAGCGAGAGGATGAACTTGCTTCAAACTCACACTAAATTAGACATTCAAGAGGGGTCCAATTGTGCCAATACGGATGGCCTAGGATAACAAAGATGAAGGAAGTGGTCAAGCCCCTAGAATCCAAGATCCTAAGTCAAATGACCTAAGAATGAAAGGAAACACACAAGATGTATGATTTGTAGCATAAAAGGATATGCAAAGATGGAATATCAGTGACTAAAAGAAAAATGAGTAAAAAAATATGAGGTGGATCAAGCTTCAATCGTTTGTACAACACGTTGTGGATTAGATCTAGGTTGTTTCTCCAAAAATACACACTCACTCTAAGGCAACAAAACTTTTGGTTGTCCATTGGGTGAGAGGTCCTAAAAGGTGATAAACATACACTCATGGCTAGTATGCACTCACAAAAACACATGAGTGGCTATTGGGAAAGTCATGCCTTGGTTGGGCTTCCCACTCAAACCATACCAAAGTTATACCCCCTAATAACTTTAATAAGGTACCACACAAAAAATATTTTTGATCTTCATGAGGCAAGCAAAACTTTGTATGCTTGGAGCCCATAAGTAAGCAAGATGATCTACATGCATGCAAAGTGTATTATTCAAGGTGGTCATATAAAAAATGTTGTAAATATGGAATAGTGTAAGATATGTTCAAAGGGATTTTGCTTAGTTCATGCAAGGTCTCTTCTTAGGGAACATTGTTTAATATTTCCAAGAGATGGAAAGTTGAAGAAATATCACACTCTTGGAGGAAATCAAGCTCAATAACACCACCAAGAAAAGGACGCATTACAAGAAAAAAGAAAATTGCATAGTGAAACATGAGTGTCGATGTATGCCCCCACTTTAAAGTGGTTGCTAACACCATTACTATGAGCAATTGCTTTAAAGTAGAAGAAGAAATGAGAGCTTATTTAGAAAGTCCTATGCCAAGTCATATGTTTCTGAAACAAACTACATTGTGAATAAGTATGTCACATGCAAGCCAACTTAAGGCATGTCGTCCACATCCCAAGCTTGCTCTTATATGTACATGAAAGGTGATCAACTAGCCAAAAGAGACAATGACAAGTAACATACAAGGACAAGGCTATCTAACCCCATGTCCCCACTTATTTCAGGCCAAGGATGAGCTGAATAGGATGAAAATAAGTTTAAGTTAGAGGAACTAGGTGCTTCAACCCAAGAAAGAGCACCATAGTCCTTAAGATGTTGAATTTTGTTACTCAAAGCCTTACATTCATTAGTATCATTACCATGAACTCTATGATATGCACATAATGAAGTCTTGTAATAACATTTCTTTCATTTTCATGGAGGGAGAGATATAAGATGATCTTGGATTAGTCTCGCCAAGATACTATATTGATCAATAGAAGATGTTCCTTTATTATGTGATGAAGATATCTCTTGCTTAGTACAAGATTTCATACCTATGAAAGACTCTTTAGATTCTGATATTTTGTTTTCTCCTTTACAGGAGGGTGTAAAGTCTAACAAACTCAAATCATTAGTGTTTTGTGTGATGACATTGGCATTAAGTGAAGATGTCTTTGTTTATTTCATTTCTTGCAAAGGATAACTTTCAAGACCACTAGTGTCTATCACTTCAATATACACTACTACTAAAGTCAACTTAGAAGAATATTTTGTGATACTATTGATATTAGGTGAAGGCTTGTTTGTTTCTGTCAAGGGGCAATAACCAAGACCACTAGTATTTTCTTGCGTGTGAGGCTCTATAGGGACTCAGATACCTTTTTCTCTAGCACCACATCCTTTTCCACTATAATCAAGTTGTTTCATCATTTCATAACCCTTTCTATAAATATTTTTCATCTCTTTTGGATGCAGTGGTTTCTCATGATTAAGTTCATCAAAATTTGTTGCATAATTTGCTTCTTTGTCTATGTAGATGAGGCAGTTGCTTTTGAAGGGTCTTCTGAATTTTTTGTTGACATTACCACTTTTTATTTTTCATGCTTCTTGATTATGATCTTTGGTTTCCCATCAAAGCAAGATGTGAAATCCAAGGAACCCCAATTATCATCTAATAGCTTCATGATTTGATCAATATGTTTTTCTGTCTTTCTATTGCACAAGTTCTACTTTTGTGGTTGGTGTTAATCTTTTCAATGGATTCTACTTTTTTTTCTCAAGTTATAAGACACTATAAGGATCATGATCAACATCAAGTGTGTACATTGTGTTGTTGTAGACATACTTTATTTTACAATGAAGAGTAGAAGGAACCACATACATCTCATGAATCCAAGGTCTTCCTAAAACAATATTGTATGAAAGATGATTTGGTATAACATGGATCGGTGTTTTTAATGTAGCTTTTCCATCTGTAATAGGAAAATTAATCACACTGAGCGGTTCCTTTCCAACATTGTCAAATCCACTAATAGATAAAGAGACTGGTTGAGTTTTTGATTTGTCCACACCAAGTCTATCCAAAAGGGATACACTACACACATTAAGGGTGGAACCAATGTCCATGAGGGTTTTCTTTATCCCTTTTCTATTGTATTGAGCTATGATCATGAAAGCATCATTTTGTTTTTGCACTTCCAAATAGGGGAGTTCATGTTGTGATAGTGAGGGGAGGCTTGAATAAAGTCCCATAATGATATCTTCGCAGGAGTATTCTTAAGTTGTTCAACAAGATCATACTCATTTCAATGAGGAGGACCTGGTAAGATGGGGTTAGGTAGGATATGATTAGGAAATTGGAGGGATGTTGAAGGTGTTTATCTTGGTTGTGGATTGTTCCTAGTGTTATATGTATGAGCAATGGTATTATGACTTGGTTTCTATGGCACGTTATTATTAGGTGGGTATAGGATAAGTTCAGGTTTGTTTTGAGTTTGTAATCATTGTGGGGGGGTAAAGAATTAGATGATTCTTAGGATGTCCCACAGGATATGTAGCAGGTCCATTAATCAAGGGGGATCTAATGGAAACTTACACATTCATAACCTCAATGGTCTTGTTTTGATGTATTTCTAATAAAGGGAAATCTAGAATAACCTCTTCACCATCACCTAAGGAAGCCACATTACTATTTTTGTCATCTTCTTGCACCATGATATTCTCCCAAGGAGAAGAGTCTTTAGGAGAACTACAAACCAAATGTTCTTGACATTCAACGATTGGTTCTTCAAAAATGACTTCATCATAAGTAGAGGAATGATCAATGGTTGGATTTTTTTTCTTTTCAATGGTGGTGTTTTCTTGTTCAATAATGTTTTCTCTAGGGGAAGAGAGGAAATCAAGATTCCCATTACTTTCATTGATTAGATCTTCTAACATATAAGTATCTTCATCACAATTAGGAGGGATACTTAGAGAAGAAAAAATGTGATTGTCATGATCATTTATGATTGCATTCCTTTGTTCCCTAATATATTCCAAAATAGGATAGGTAGGGGAATGATCATAAAGAGGGTTGTTATAGACCCTAAATATTTTATCATTTGACACCAACATATCTTCCTCATATTCAATTTCATCCTCTAAAGAATTATCACAAGAGGGGAAGGTGTTGAGAGGTGAATGTAGACTAGTTGAAGTTTCAATGGTCTCTTTTTCTGTTATGTTATCGTCATGATTACCTATGGTTGTTTCTTCTTATTCATCAATTTCTTTACTAATAAGAGAGGTAGAAGGAGAGAAACAACTAGGACTCTGAAAACTCTCATTGATTTGTTCTTCTAACACCAAAATATCTTCTTTTCCAATATGAGAGATATTAGGAGAACAAATATGATTGTTAGGAATGTCCAAGATTGTATTCTCTTTCACTAAAACACTCTCATAGGGAGGGAATATGGACATTTTCTTAGCATTCCTAGAAAGGTAAGGTACTAACATTATTTGAGAAAAAATGAAAAGAACTTCTAACCATCTCATACAATGCTTTAACAATGTAAAAAATCTATATATCCAAGGATGCAAAACACTTTTATCCAATGTATGCAAAACATTAAGAATGCAAACAATGTATATCCAAAAATGAAGAGCACTTTTATCAAACTTATGCAAAGCTTTATGAATAGAAATATTGTGTGTGCAAAATTGAAAAGTAATTTTATCCATATTATGCAAAAATTTAGAAATGTGAGCATTTTCAGAGCTAATGATGCTTGTTATTGAAATGATTTCAAAAATGACTACCTAAATTGATGTTTTTGACCTAGATGCATAAAAAAAATGTTACCAAAACTTTCCAGACTTATGTATATGTTACCATGAAGCTTAGGAAACACAAAAATGAGATTTTTAATGTTAATAAAGGTAGCTTAAAATCTGGATTGCAGTTGATTCGCCCAAGGTGGTGAATGAGTCCTAGTTAGGGTTTCTTTCAAAATTTTCCAAAACCTTCAATTTATTTTCATGATTTTTATGTTGGATGACCTGAAGATTAAATCCAAATGCATATTTTATATGATTTGAGATGATTTGAGATGCAAAAATACAAGCTATATGAACTTTCACTAATGCAAAATTAGAAACCCTAGAATGAAATTTAACTAATGCAAAATGCAATGCAATGTTAATGCAAGATAATTCTAGGATAATGATGGACTCCAAATAAGAAAATAAGGTATTCTAGATGTAGGTTCACCAAAATTATTAGTTGAAAATGGATAATTTAGGGTTTAAGACATAGAATATCACTTTACTCCAACTAACATTTAAGAATGCCCTAGAGATCTCAACCAAATGAAGAATGAAGGAAGAGATCTAGCAATAGGGTATATTAGGATATGTTTAGAGATTAATGAGGGGTTCACCACCAAGTAATAACTTGGAAAGAATAATGCAATGTAAGATGGAACACTAAACCCTAGTTTGATGAAATGACCCAAAAAAGTGTATAAAACAAAATATAAAGTTTCAAAACAGAATGTGTGCACCTTGAAACTTGTAGAGACTTAAATGGAGACTGGAAATGTTGATGATCCTAAAATTTTGGGCCTACTAGGACTCATTTTCCATTCTAGGTGATCAGTCCCAGTTCTAAATTTCTCAATAGGAGAAAGTTTCGGGCAAATGGGTATCCAAATCTATAAAGATCTCTAAGAAAACCTATAGTGGGACTCATTCACCACTTGTGGTGAATGAGACTAGTTTGGATTTTCTAGAAATTCAAAGTCTGAATCTTCTTTTCTCAGTTTGCTCAATCTGTTCCTCCAGGATCCTGGATCTAAAACTCAAATTTCGGGGCTCTAGATGACCTTGTAGTGAAGATTATGACCTTGTAAATGAGGAATCAACTCCAACCAGCTTGTAACTTAATCTTCAATGATTTGCAAGTCTTCAAAGCACCTAGAACTACAATTACACAAAGAAAGAGAGAAAAACTGTTGATTATTAGGGAACAGGTGTATGCCTTGGTCAAACCCCTTCTAGGTAATTAAACCAAATGATGAAATAAGATAATGAATCATGAACATCAAGTACTGCAATTAAAACCTTTCCATGATGATGGATCTTGAATTGTTGCGACAATTGATGAAGAATCTTACCCTTGAATGCCTTACAAATGATCTTAAATGTTATCTTGATGACCTTGTGAAGACTTGGAATGCTTAACTCTTTAATGCTTGACTTGATGACATGAATGTCTAATGAAATAATGATTTGAAATCATTTTTATATAGACAATCCACTCGCATGACCGTTAATTTGATCCCCAAGGCCGACATAGGAGAAATTTGAATTAAAAACCCACTTTTCTCTTTCAGAACCTTAAAAATAGGCCAAATGGGACTCATTTGATATCCTCCATGAATAAGTCCAACTTGGATGGGACTCATTCACCCAAGGTGGTGAATGGGTCCCACAAGGGCTATTATTGGTCTTAAAGTGTTGGGGAGTGAAGAAATTAAGCTTATATGTTGATTTTGTCTAGTTTTTTATTAAATTATGCCTTGGGATGCATAATATGGGGCCGTAGGGTCCTATTAATGATGATATAAAAGTCATAAATTCAATAGGGCTCAAAATACAATGTGAAAGTGTAAATAAATACACTTTACAACACTAAATTAAAGAAAAATTGGGTCTATTTAGCTTAGAAGGGCCCTAAATCCCATGCGAATGTGTAAAACACATTACAACACTAGATTAGGCCCACTTAGTTTACAAGCCTCCTAATTTAATGTGAAAGTGTAAATAAATACATTTTACAACATTAAATTAGAGCATAGTTAAGTTACTTTAGCTTAAAAAGGGCCCAAGACTTAATGTGGATGTTTAAAACAC
The DNA here is from genome assembly GCA_007258455.2 of Sequoia sempervirens. NCBI lineage: Eukaryota > Viridiplantae > Streptophyta > Pinopsida > Cupressales > Cupressaceae > Sequoia > Sequoia sempervirens. The sequence continues at coordinate 13,760,505 of VDFB02271358.1, read as the reverse complement.
CTCACAACACTAGAACATGGTAAAATTAAGTCCAATTTATCATTAACTACTCAAATATAAAGTGTGAAAATGTAAAGGGATCCATTTTTCTACACTACATAATTGCACCCTAAATGGGCCCCTTTTTGGAGTCTCTGCCCCAAGTTTCATGCCTTGAAACTAAGACACCACCTAGGGAATCTTAGTCCCCCTTATGGTATTTTTGGAATTTAATTTTGAATCTTGGTAGGATGCAACCTCCTTTATTTAATGAATTCATATGTCGGCTTGTTGTGGTGTAATTTTGGGATATTAAGCATGGATAAATATAAATACAAGGTTCCTTTCTCTCATTTTCATATATCTAAGAAATCTAAGCAATCTAAGCACTCTAAGAATCCAAGTATTCAAGAGAAATTCATCAAGCATTTGGAGCCATCATCAAGATTCTAGCATCCTATCAAGGATATTATGGCATCATGTTTGTTATTGTGCTAACATTTGTGATGTAGGGTTTATGATTCAAGCAAGTGTTTCAAAGATCAATATCATTCAAGAAAGATTCAAGAACCGCATCCATTACAACCATTTCAAGCATATTTGTATCACCTTATTACAATGGTTTTGTTGAGTTGCAACATAACACTTTGTTCATTCATCATTTCCTTTATTATTCCATTTCATTTCAAGGTTTATTTACCAACAAGGGGTTTGACCAAGGAAAACTCCCATTTACTAACAATCAACAAGTTTTACTTCTCTTATTTGTTTGTGATTGCAAATTTAGGTTGAATAATTGAAGATCATTTGAAGTGAAAAGTTGCAAAGTTGTAAAGTTACATTGCAGTGTTGTCATCTTCACAGAAACTCACCTACATGCCAGATCAAGAAGTTTCAGAACTTGAGATCAAAGAAGAAGGAAGTGCAGACATGAGGCCTCAAGACCACATTCAGTGATTCCAAAAATTTAGATTAAGAATAAGATGGTAGTAAGGGCTTCTTAGTCCTCCAAGTGGAATTTTATAGAGATTATTTTGGATCCTTTGTCACCATCCAAAGATTCTACATCTACCCCAAAAAATAGCAACATGACTAATAACACAATAAGGATGTCTTAGTCCTCTATAGCATATTTTGACAACTTCTTTGAATTTCCATAATCCTCATCACATTTGCAGACTTCCCAAGTGCACATATTTAACTTGTTGGGGCATTATTTCATCATTTGCACTCACCATTTAGCTTACATTATTAGGTTTTGTGAGTGGAATGTTTACTTGTCTTTTCCAAGATTTTTCTTGGTGGTGAACCCCTCAAAGCTTAAAGAACCCCTTCCTAGGTCTTCTTTGTTGAGAATTGACTGACATTCGATGTTGATAGTCAATCCAATTTGGATTACTACAACATAATTGAATGATAATTCGAGAAAAGTGATGTTCTATGATCTAGGTTATAAAGCATTCATTTCCCCATTATTCATTTTGGTGAACTCGACATTTAGAACATTCATTCATTTTTCTATTTTGGAGTCTACTAAAATCCTAGATCCAGGTTGCATTCATTCTTGCATTGCATATTGCATTAGTGAAAGAGCATCTAGGGTTTCTCATATTTGCATTAGTGAAAGTGCATATAGGTTGCATTTTTTCTTTCTTGCATCATCTATCTCATTAAAAAACTGAGAAAGATGTTTTGTCAATCATCATAATTGCATTTAGGAACATTGTTATTGCATTCAAAATTGAAAAATATTCATTTAAATTTGAATTTAATTGCTTTTCACTAGTCACTTTTCTTGCATTCATTTGCACACTTTTATGTTTCTAATCATCAAGTCCCTAGATAGGCAACTTGGGAACACTATTATCAATCTATATTTATCCATTTTTTTGAAGCAAACCCTTACTAGGACTAAAATTCCCTTAGTGGTGTCTTACTCCCTTTGTAGGTTTCTGCTTCAGAATCTTGTTTAGGTTTATTCCATTTTGTTCTAGTTTTTGGAACTTCAAAATCTCATCAGTAGGACCAAGACACCCTTGCTAGCATCTTACTCCCTATGGAGTTTGAATTTGTAGCTTTCATGGTTTAAATATGTCTTTTTGTGCTTCCTAAGCCTCCTAGTACCATATACTATAAGTCTAGAAAGTTTTGAGAACATCTATTTTATGCATCTAGGTCAAAAACATTAATTTAGGACACTCATTTTTTAAATCATTTCAATTACAAGCATCACTATATCAGAAAATGCTCACATTTATGAAAATTTGCATAATATGGATAAAAGTACTTATCACTTTTGCATACATAATATTTACATTCATAAAACTTTGCATGAGTTTGACAAAAGTGCTTTACATTCTTGGATATACATGGTTTGCATTCTTAAAGTTTTGCATTAATTGGATAAAACCGTTTTGCATCTTGGGATATACATTGTTTACATTATCAAAGCATTGCATCAGATGGCTAAAACTTCTTTTCATTTTTGGTCAAACAATGTTAGTGCCTTACCTTTCTAGGAACACTAAGAAAAAATTCATATCCCCTCCCTATGATAGTGTCTTAGTGAAAAAGAATACAACCTTGGACAATCCTAACAATCATTTTCATTCTTCTCCTAATATCTCTCTTATTTGGGAAGAATATATTTTTGTTTTAGAAGAACCAATCAATGAGATTTTTGAGTCCTAGTTGTTTCTCTCCTCTTACCTCTCTTAGTGAACAAGATATTGATGAAAAAGACAAAAATGCCTTAGGTAATCATGATGACCACATAACCATTGAAACTTCAACTAGTCTACATTCATTTCCCAACATCTTCACCTCTTGTGATAATGTTCTAGAGGATGAAAGTGTAAGTGAGGAAGATATTGTCATGTCTCTTATTTTTTGCAATTCTGGATATTGTAGATATTGATACACAATTGATAATAATGCTTGATCAAAGATCACATGTTCCCATTTGATAAATAAGATTATATTAAAAAGGATATTTATATTTGATTGAATACATATATACATAAATAAAACAAGTATTATTATTGATAATTAATAATAAAGAAAATATAATAAAATTATATAAGTATCGCAAATATAAATAAGTATAAAGCATTATTTATATTGACTATTCAAATATCCTTATAATGATCATTATCATTAAGAATAAACAAAGGCCTTTTAAAGAACTGTTCTCCTTTATCTTACTCAAGCAAAAAGAAATCTTAAGAAGGCATTGCTTGGCTCAAGTAGGGTATCGGTTCATGCTTATTAAATAGAGTTGAAATGTCTTGAGGGGAATGCATCGTGGGGGAATAAGAAAAAAAGGAAGAGACATTAGTGCATCGTGGGCCTTTGGGGAAATAAACAAAGAGGGCATTTCAAATTAGTGAAGGCAGCATTACAAATTTGTAGTCAGTATTAATTTAAACAATAAATTAAAGGCTTTCCAACGTAGCACTTGGGATCACTAAGTTTTGGATGCAACCTTGTTGGGAAGAGTTGCAACCAATGAAGGAGTGTGTTTATTATATGGGACACCACTTCATTACTACATTCGAGCAACTATGAAATTTCCAAATTTATGTTGGTGGGATTGATCACCTAGCTTGAACTCCAGTTAATAGAAGACTGGTGTACTCCGTGGAATCACATAGAAGAGGAACGATCCTCTATATGACGAATAATAAGCAAACCAACCCACATAAAAGGCTGGAATAATAATCGCTGGAGGGAACATAAATAAGAATGAAATCGTATACCTCTGCAGAGGCATCAACGGTAGACCCCAAAGGAGACGGCATACAGATTGTCGAATGAAACTAGGGATAGATTAATTGGAACAATAGATTATCTATTCAAACTCTACTGTATGAGCCGTTGGAAGAAGAGACTCCTCATGGCATTTGGAAAGAATGATGAGGAGTACAAAAATAAACAATGAGAATATCCACAGACCTTTCAACAGCTAGTATGGTAAGTATTTAGGTGAGTAAGCTCTTATAGAATAAATGATCACCATTTTTTATGAAACCCAATCACGAGATAAACAAATGGAACTAAAAAAATGAATTAAGAAATTAGTAATGGTTGGCCTATATATCTAATATATATGATAAATATAATTATATCAAACATAATATGCTTTTGTATATATATATGGCTCAGATATTTTGGTATTTAATAAATGTATATATATATGTGTGTATATATATAAGGGTGTATATAAGGTTATTTATGATTATCCAATAATCATGCTTGCATCAATTATTTAGTCTTATAAGTAATCACGACTCCATTCATTCACTATGATATAATAGAATTCCATCTATGAGGTCTTGGAAGATGTTTAATGTCTTATAGACTTATGAAATATATATGAGAGAAGAATTGTACATAGAAGTGATATGAAGAGATGAATAATTTTTTGACGAGAATGAAATATTTGTGTCATCTCTAGTCTTATTAGTTTTCATCACTAAATTCATTTATCTCTAATGTTCTAATGCCTCTTTGAGAAAAAACTTTGAATGCAATATTTGGGTTTAAGTGTTTTTGTCAGAAAGGGGTCATTACATATATGTTGGAGTTAGATGATCAAACCTTTAAGATCTATGAAAATCCTCCTTATGATCCTTCCCCTACCTATCCTATTTTGTAAGACATTATAGGACAAAGGAAAAAAATTATGGATAACCATGATAATTATATTTGTTATTCTCCTAGTATCTCTCCTAGTTTTGAGTAATATGCCTCGTTGTTATAAAATATGACCAATTAAATTAATGATAAAAAAATTCTTGAATAAGATAATAACATCATTGATAGGAAAGACAATTCAACCATTGATCAGTCCCCTACTTACGAGGAAGTTATTTTGGAAGAACCAATCCTTGAATGTCAAGAACATTTGGTTTGTAGTTCTCCTAAACACTCTCCTACTAGGGAAGATATAATGATGGAATAAAATAAGAACATTCAAAATATTTATTCCTTAGATGAATATGATGAAGTAGCATTAGACTCCTCTGCACTAGGAGATCATGAAAACAAGGATAATTCTTTTGAGGTTATGCACATTAGATACCACTTGGAGTACTCTCCTGAGCCTAAACTTATCATTCATCCACCCTCTCAAAACCCACAAGTTCAAAACAAACCCATCTTTATCCTCAAACCACCTAAGAACAATGTTTCGCAGCAACCGCATTACAATATTGTTATTCATACATACAACACTAGGAACAACCCATAACCAAGACAAACAACTTCAACATACCTCCCTTTATGTAATCCCATTTTTCCTAGTGCTCCTTGTTTAACTTGACATAGTGGGAAGGAGTATGATATTGTTGAACAACTTAAGAATACTCCTACAAAGATATCCCTATGGGACCTAATTCAGAATTCACCTAATTATCACAGTATGCTTCAAACAACCTTGCAACAAGTTCCTATCTCTTCTAATGTGCAACCAAATGACATAGTATCCCTAATTCAATAAATAAATGCTAACATTGATTTCCACCAAAGTGAGCTCCCTCTTTTGGAAATGCAAAACCAACATGATGCTTTCATGATCATAGCTCAATACAATAGCACAGGGATAAATCAAACCCTTGTTGACAATGGTTCAACATTAAATGTATGCAGTGTAAACCTTTTGGATAATCTTTGTGTTGATAAATAAAAAATTCAACTTGGTTCTTTATCTATTAAGGGATTTGACAATGTAGAAAAGAAACTGATTGGAGTGATAACTTTATCTATTAAAGTTGGAAAGGCCACATTAGAAACACCGATCCATGTTATGCCTCATGATCTTTCATATAATCTCCTTTTAGGAAGACCATGGATTCATGCAATAAATGGAGTTCCTTCTACCCTTCATCGTAAAATGAAGTATGATCTACAACAATAGAGTGTACACATTGGATGCTAATAAGGAGCCTTACAGTGTTTTATAACTCAAGAAAAACAAGGAGAATCCTTTGAAAACATTGACACCAACCGCACAAGTGGAACCTGGACAACAAAAAGACAAAGAAAATCATATTGATCAAATCATGAAGCTATTAGAAGATGATTGGGGTTCCTTAGACTTTGAACCTACATTCATGGGAGAATACAAGATCATAAATAAAGAATCTGAATTAGGAAAAGAAAAAGCAATAATATCAACAAAAAATTTAGATGACCCTTTGAAAGCATCCACCTCAACCACTTTAGAAGAAAAAGAAAATTATACAAAAAAAATTGATGAACTTAATTATGAGGAACGAATGAATCCAAAAGAGATGAAGAAAATTTATGGAAAAGGTTATGAAATGATGAAACTACTTGGTTATAATGGAAAAGGATGTGGTGCTAGAGATCAAGGTATTTGTGTCTCTATAGAGCCTAACACACAAGAAATAACCCATGGTCTTTGTTATTAACCTTTGATAGAAATAAAACCATGAAACCAACCTCCACTAAATATCAACACTCTAATAAAAGATTCCTCTAAGGAAACTTTAAGAGTAGTGCATCTTGAATTGATAGATACTAGTGGTCTTGATTTTTATCCTTTGAATGAAATAGAGAATCCCTGGCTTAACATTAATGTCATCACACAAAATTGTTATGATTGGAATTCGTTAGATTTTACACCCTTCAGTAAAGGAAAGAAAACAATTTGGTAATCTATAGAGTCTTGTGTAAGTATGACATTTTGTACTAAGCAAGAGATATCTTTGTCACAAAAAAGAGCAACATCTCCTACTTTTGATCAGGAAAGTATCTTGTTGAGACTCCTCCAAGATTTTTTGATATCCCTCCCTCCAAAAACATGAAATAAATTCTACTACAAACACTCATTTTGTGCATATTATAGAGTTCATGGTCATTCTACTAATGAATGCAAGGCTTTGAGTAGTAAAATATAACATCTTAAGGATTTTGGTGCTCTCTCTTATGTGGGAGCACCTAATTCCCTAATTGATACTGATTTTCACTCTAGCATGTTCCTTATCAATCATTTCAACTCATCCTTGTCCTACACTAAGTGGGGGCAAGGGGTTAGGAATCCTTTTCCTCATATGTCACTTGTTGTCTCTTTTGGCTAGTCAACCACCTTTCATGTATATATAAGAGAAAGCTTGGGATGTGGATGACATGCCTTAAGTTGGCTCACATATGACATACTGAGTTATCTTTAGCATTGTATTTTTGGGGGCAACCCTTCCATCCTATTACATGACGTAGCTTATTGGAAACATATGACTTGGCATAGGGCTTTCCAAGTAACATCTCATGTCTTCTTCTACTTTAAAGCAATTTCTCAAAGCAATGGTGTTAGAAACCACTTTAAATTGGGGGAATACATCGACACTCATATTTCATTGTGTGATTTTCCTTCTTTTTGTGATGTGTTCCTTTCTCAATGGTGTCATTGGGCTTGATTTCCTCTAAGAGTGATATTTCTTTGACTTGTCCTCTCTTGGAGACATTAAGAAAAATGTTCCCTAATATTATACCTTGCATGAACTAAGCAATATCCCTTTGAACATCCCTCTTTCTTGTTGCATTTTTCTTTTTGTAGCTTATTAAATTCATGGAGGTATGGCTTTGATATGGTTCTTTGGGGTCACCTACTAACCAACTAGCTTCACTAGACCTTGGGAGCATGCATTTTCTTTTTTTCCTTATCATAGTCATCTGGGGTATGATGTTGTTATGGACCTCTTGGGGCTCACCTAGTGGAGAACTAGCTTCACTAGCCCTTGTGAGCATGCCTTTTGATTACATATTAGACAACAGGTTCCACTTGTAAACCTTTTTTGGATAGCTTCCTTTAATTAATGAATTCATATGCTAGCTTGTTGTGGTGTAATTTCAGGATATTAAGCATGGAAAAGTATAAATACAAGGTTCCTTTCTCTCATTTTCATATATCTAAGAAATCTAAGTCAATCCAAGCACTCTAAGCATCCAAGCATCCAAGAATTCAAGCATTCAAGAGCAATTCATCAAGCATTTGGAGCCATTAACAAGACCCAAGCATCATACCAAGGATATTATGGCATCATTTTTATTATTGTGTTAATATTTGTGATTTAGGGTTTACGATTCAAGCAAGTGTTTCAAAGATCAATATGATTCAAAGAAAGAGTTGAAAACCACATCCATTATAGTCATTTCAATCATATTTGTAGCACCTTATTACAAGGGTTTTGGTGAGTTTCAACATAGCAGTTTGTTCATTCATTATTTCCTTCATTATTCTATTTCATTTCAAGGTTTAATTACCAACAAGGGGTTTCACCAAGGAAAACCCCATTTACTAACTTGTATCAAGAATTTTTTCTTCTCTTATGTGTTTGTGATAGAAGATTTAGGTTGAAGACTTGAAGATCATTTGAAGTGAAAAGTTGCAAAGTTGCAAAGTTGCATTGCAAAGTTGTCATCTTCATGGAAACTCACCTACAGGCTAGATCTGGAAGCTTTAGAACCTTGAGATAAGAGAAGAAGGAAGTGTATACATCAAGCCTCAGAACCACATTCAGAGATTCCAGAAATTCAGATCAAGACTAAGATGGTAGTAAGGAAGTCTTAGTGCTCCAAGTGGAATTTTGCAAAGATTCTTTCAGATCCTTTTTTGGCATCCGATGATTCTGCATCTACCCAAAAAAATAGTAGTGGGACTAATAAGGAAGTAAGGGTTTCTTAGTCCTCCATAGCATATTTTGGAGAAAAGTTAAGAAAATCAGGTCTACAGACCTAGTAGAGAGGGAAGAGTCAAATTGAGAAGGCTAGTTCTTGAGGTTTTGAGGAATAAGTGGTTGTTTATTCTAACTTGTTTGGTGTTGTAGAAAGTCAATATCATTTGATCTTGCATCAAAGTGGTATTAGATCAATAGGGAATAGGTCATTGGAGATTGAAGATTGTTGATTGAAGAGAAGAAGATAGGAAGTTGGATTGTCACAATGTTAAGATGCCTCCAAAGAAGGATAATGTAGTAAGAAAGATGCAATAGATGGAAGAAAAGATGGAAAGAGAGATAAGAAAGATGCCAGAACTTCAAAAGAGATCTAGAGCAAGGTTGGAAGATGTTGAGACAGGACAAGATAGGGGAGTGATTGTGAGTGAAGACAGTGAAACTAAAGATGAAGAGGATGAATACTTTGAATATGTTGAAGAAGAGTTAGATACTGAAGAAAAAAAGATGGAAAGACTTTTGAAGGCTGTAAAAGGAAGTAAGAATAAGGTAAAGGTTGAATTACCAATGTATGATGGCACTTTAGATGAAGAGTCTTTGTTAGATTGGATTTCTACTTTAGATAATTTCTTTCAGTGTGAAGAAGTTTCTAATGATGAAAAGGTGAAGATAGCCAAAAATAAATTGGAGGGGCATGCTTTAGTTTGGTGGGACATTGAACAGGCTGAGAGGAGAAGAAGAGGTAAGTCAAGTATTTATTCATGTGATAGGATGGTAGCTAAGTTAAAGGGAAAATTCTTGCCAAGAGACTATGCCATTCAAATGTCAAAGAAACTTCAAGATTTGAAGCAAATGGAGATGGATGTAAAGCCCTACACCAATGAGTTTTATAAATTGATCATTAGAGTTGGACATGTAGTTGATGATGCTGAGAAAGTAGCGAAGTACCTTAGTGGGTTGAGATATAACATCCAATATTAAATTAGTATGCACAATCCAAGAACCATTGAAAATGTTATCAGCTGGCAATAAGGGAAAAAGAAAAGGTTAAAAGGAGACAAGAAAAGTCAATAATAGGAAGGGGAAAAAATTCAAGAGGTAGAAGCACATTTACTTCTCTAAGGCAAAGCAATGAAGGCCAAGGTGATGCACAAAAAGGACAAGAATAATTTTCATATTTCATAGGTGGATTTAGGGGATCAAGAGGAAGATTTGGAGGTGGCACTGGGAGTGAAAGAAAGTTCTTAGGAAGATACTACAAGTGTAATGAGTATGGCCACCCTTCCTAGAAAATGTCCAGAGAATCTTGGTACTTCATCAAGTAGTGGATAAAGAAAGAATGAAAGGAGAGCTCAAATTGCACAAGAGGATGAATGTGAGAGTTCAAGTTCAAATACCTTACATGTTGCATCTGGAATTGGAGAGAATTTGATGATGATAATAACTTTGTTTCAAGCACCCAAGGAGGAGGAGATGGCTCATAGAAGGAAATTGTTCAAGAAAACTTGTAAGTGTAAAGGTAAGGTGTGTAAAATTGTGATTGATTCAGGGTCTACAGATAATCTAGTGTCTTGTTAAATGGTTGACAAGTTGCAGCTAGAGAGGATCCCTAAGAAGACACCATACAAAGCTTCATGGGTGAGTGATGATCAAAGTATTCTTGTTAAGGAGCAAGAATTTTTTGAATTCCACATTGGTGCATATAGGCATAGAGTACTTTGTGATATCTTACCAATGATTTGTTCCCATTTACTCCTTGGGAGGTCATGGAAATTTGATAGGAACTCAACATATGATGGGAGAACTAACACATACAAGATCTTGAAAGATGGTTTCAATTTAATGCTAAAACCAATACAAGAAGGTGGAAAAGATTAGGATAAGTTATTCAAGGTCATTACCTTTGGAAAGAAAGAGGTTGAAAGGGTTGATGAAGAGAAGCAGGTAGGAAACAAGACAAGTGTAACCACTTCTAAGTCAGGGAAAGAGAAAACAAAGGGATTGCAAACTACTATAGTTAAGAGGAATAACAAAGAGAGTGAAATGAAGGTTTCTGAGGCATAATTTGCATAGAAAGCATTGAAAAAACAAGATGGAATAGTGGTTGGGATATTACACTATCCTATCATTGTTAAGGACAAGAAGAGGTAGACAAATAGTGAGCACATAGTGGTTGGAAGATTTGTTAGAGCAGGGGTCATGGAAAGACAAAAATTGGGTATAAAAGAGCAAGAGAAGATGAAGGCGGATCTAGGAGAAGTGATTAGTTTCTAGTGTGATAAAGAGGAAGAATGGAATGAACTTAGGAAAAGTGTATTTACAAAAGGTTAAAAAGGAAAAAGGACAGTCATGAGAAGAAGGGAAGTAAGGAGACATATGGCAGGGCAATCTATGTACAAGAAGGAAATCATAGTTGTTGAAAAGGATAGTTACAGAGGTGAAGATGCAAGAAAGTAGGGTATGACACAGGGGAAGAGGAAGAGAGAATAGGAAGGCCAAGAGGATATAAAGCATTAGATGGGGCAGACAAAGGTTCTTTTCCAAGAGACTTGGAAATCTTTTAAGGGCGGTTGTATAGCACAAGAGCACCAATCTACTTGGGTCTACATGTGATCAAAGTGATTGGAGGTAGGTTGATTTATGGTTTGTAGTCATTATTTTTTTCAATAAGTTCCATTTGACCATTAGGGTGGAATTAAGTTGTTAACTTTGTAGAAGAGTTTAAATATTGTCAAAAAATAGTGCTCAAGTTGCAAGATTTTGTAAGGGTAGGTTATTATAACCTTGAGCCAAGTTAGAAGTTAGGTCTTTTGGTTTAAATTAAGTCCGTGAATGCCACTAGGTGGTGTGTCTAAGTATTCTAGGGGGTTACAATGTTTAAATAATGTCTATTATGTGGAAAAATGTAAAAAGGTATTTATGAAAATTGTAAAATTGTTATTAAGTGCAAAACACTTGTATTGGGAAGGCCAATGGTCATTTGGATTTGAAAGGTCATTGGAGGGAGTTGAAGCAGTTGGGGGATGAGGAGATAAGTTTAAATATGGTGGAGGATGTTAAAGTAATCTCTCTTGAAGAATTTGAGTAAAAAATCTCTGTTTTAAAGTGCTTTCTATAGAATTTTCTCTATTTTTCTTCACTTTCTAGTAGGTGTATAACCAGTACAGGGAAAGTAGATGCATGAAATATTTTGAATATTAAAGGGGAACATATTAACTTTCTTTTTCACTTAATTTGAGTTCTTAATTCACATTTTGGTGGGAGTTTGGTTCATTTTTCTGTTGACGGGTCTATAATTAACTTTGAGGAGTTTGAAGTCTTAAACATGATGTAAGATCCATCCCCCCTTATGCGTTTATTGTGACTAAGTGGGATTGGTGTGGAATATTATAATTTAGGGTGGTATGATGTTAGGAGTGTTTGTATGAGAATTCAGAGTGAAGAAAACATGACTGTCCCATGAAATTTGGTAAAAATTATGTGAAAGATGAGGGTTTGAGAGTAAGTTTGAAGAAAGGTTGAGTGAAGAGTCTTTGTGAGAGTTTTATGAGTTTTTAGAGGCAATTTTCAGAGCATTGGAGGGATTTATAAGGTTTTAAGTGTTTTGGGATCATGAGTTTGAATAAACCCTACCAAAACCTAAGGAAAATGAGGGTTTCTTGAAATAGTGAGTATAAGGAAGCTTAGGGTACTAAATCTTGGTGGATCTAGGGTTATTTCATCTATCTTTAAGATCTAGATGGTTGTGTCAAGCTGGTGAAGAGATTAAAAGGGATTTTCTTTGAAAAACATACCTAATTGGTCTACTAGGATAGTGTTTCGTTGGGTTTTTGAGTCATTAGTTCCAAAGGAGTTGATATTTGTTTTGGTAAATTTTTAATATGGCCTTGAAGGGTATTAAAAATAGTAAAGTGTTAGGTTAGGGAGAGAACTATTGAGGAAAAAAGTTAAGAAAATCAAGTTTGCAGACCTAGTAGAGAGGGAAGAATCAAACTGAGAAGGCTAGTTCTTGAGGTTTTGAGGAATAAGTGGTTTTTTATTCTAACTTGTTTGGTGTTGTAGAAGGTCAATGCCATTTGATCTTGCATCAATGATGATAGGGAGTTACAAGCTTCATATTATCAAATTAGTACTATCAATTTAAGTAAGAAAATAAGGACTCAATAGATGAATCTTATTGACATTATAGCAACCTCAACAAAGTCAAGAATGATCAAAGATAAATAGGCCAAGGATGAGCTCAAGGATAAAGTAGGGAAGATGAGAATTTTTTTGAAGTAACTCACCACTTCTACTTCCTAACAACCAACACCATTAGAAGTCCTAGTGTTAATGAGCTAGAAGGAAGTTTATGAGTTGAGCGAGATGAAAAGGAAAGCTCAAATGATGGATAAGTGGTTTGGTACTCTCAAGAAAGAGGTGGAGGAACTATTCACTATAGGCCATAAGTGGTATAATCAGGTACGTGAGCTTGAAAATTCTTTAAAACAATATGCTCAAAAATTGTGGAAAGAAGAAGACAAATATGGGGAATATATACGAAAGTTGAGAATTTTAAAGGTACCTAGGGGATATATAATTGAGTATGGTATTTTGGAGGATTAAGATTTGAGTTATTTTGATAAATGTATGAGCATATCAATCTTCAAAACATATGTTCTCATGGAACATAGTGTAAGAGAGGGGGACCAACCATGTCAAGGCTCCAAGTCACGAAGAGCTGAGAGTGGAGGGCTACCCTAACTTACCTCACTCTAAAGGATGTCTTAGGATGAGGATCAAGAATGAAGAGCACTATGAAGTGATTTTGTCACTCTATATTTCCAAAAATCTACTTAGGGCTAGATGAGCCAATTTTTTGGAGTAAAAAATATACCATAGACAACTCTCTATCTGAGGACAACAGTGTGGGTCTGGGATAACAACACAAGACACTGGTGTCTCTCTGGCATGCTGGCATCCATACGACCAGAAAATGTAAAGTACAATAGAAAAGACCAAAAAATTACTTAATAGTCTAGCTAACTGATTTTAACAAAAAAGATAGAATGATAAGGTACAAAAAGTAAGTGCAGAAATAATAAAATAAGTAGATGAGAACTAGGGTGATCAATATCGACTTAGTGTAATACTAGTTCACCAGCGAGCTTGTATTCATGTAAATATTACTCCCCACCTTTGAAGAATATAGTATAAGGATAGGGTTCCCATTTCACACTTGCTACACTCAAGGACGCTTTAGATATATCAATCCAATAAAGAATGGAGGGAGAGATGTAACAATAAGGTGTCTTAGGATATGATTTCAGATTACAAGAGGGGTTCACCACCAAGTAATGACTTGGAAAGACTAATGAAATGCAAGATGCAACACTAAACCCTAGTTTGATGTAATGACCTACAAAATGACCTAGAAAAGTGTGTAAAACAAACCAAAAAGCTGCAAAATAGAAGGTGTACACCTGGAAACTTGTAGAGACTTGAATGGAGACTATAAATTCTACAAATCCTAAAATCTTGGTCTACTAGGACTCATTCTCCATTTTGGGAAAATCAGTCCCAGTTCTAGATTTCAAGACAAGAGCAAGTTTTGGGAAAAAGGGTATCTAAATCTACAAAGATCTTTGAAAAAAACCTACAGTGGGACTCATTCACCACTTGTGGTGAATGAGTCTAGTTTGGATTTTCTAGAACTTCAAAGTTCTAATCTATACCTCTTAGTCTACTCAATCTACTTCTCTAGGTTTTCTAGATCTGAAACTCTATTTTCAAGGTTGTAGGTGACCTTTTGATGAATATTATGACCTTGCAAATGGGGAGACAACTCCAACAAGCTTGTACCCTAATCCTTAATGATCTTCAAGTATTCAAAGCACCTAGATCTGCAATCACACAAAGGGAGAGAAAAATTGTTGATTGTTAGACAATAGGGGTTTGTCTTTGTCAAATTGCTTTTAGGTAATTAAACCAAATTATGGAACAATGAAATAAGGACATGAAACATGAAACATAGGATATGAAATATGAAAAATGATACCTTGAATGTTCCTTGTTAGTTTGATGTCATATAAATTTGCAACTCAACATGAAACGACCATGAAGGATGTAGATCTTGACCTTGAGATAAGTGTAGAACAATTCTTGATCTTGGATCTTCAATGCTACATCACAACACTAGCTCAATAACATGATTGATACTTAATATTCTTGACATGATGATGGATCTTGAATTTCTACAACAATTGATGAAGAATTCTACCCTTGAATGCCTTACAAATGATCTTGAGTGTTCTCTAGATGATCTTGTGAAGTCTTGGAATGCTTAACTCTTCCTTGCTTTGCTTGATAACATGTAGACTTTTGAAATAATGATTTGAAAGCTTTATTATATAGGAAATGCACTCAAATGAATGTTTATTAGATCCCCAAGGCTTGCATAGAATAAATTTGAACTTAAAACCCAGTCTTTCCTACTCAAACCTTGAAATAGCTCAAATGGGATTCATTTACCAAGATTGGTGAATGAGTCCTACCTGGATGGGACTCATTCACCCAAAGTGGTGAATGGGTCCCATAAGAGCTATTTTTCTAACTAAAGTGTCAGGGAGTGAAGAAATTAAGTTTATATGTTGATATTATTTGGTTTTTGATTGAAATATTCCCTGGTATGCACAATATGGGGGTCATAGGGGCCTTTTAATGATGATATTAAGGTCATAAATGCAAGGGGGACAAAAATTCAATGTGCAAGTGTTAATTAAATACACATTACAATAGTAAATTAAGGAAAAATTATGTCTATTTAGTTTAGAAGGGCCATAAATTCCATGTGAATGTGTAAAACACATTACAACACTAGATTAGGTCCACCTTAGTTTACAATCCCCTTAAATTTAATATGAAGGTATAAATAAATATAGTTTACAACATTAAATTAAGGTAGAGTTAGGTTAATTTAGCTTAGAAGAGCCCAAAACCTAATGTGGATGTGTAAAACTCATCACAACACTAGATCAATGCGACATTAAGTCTAATTTATCATTGATTATCCCCACATAAATTGTGAAAATGTAAGTGATAAAATTTTTCAACACTACATTTAGCCCCCACTTTAGTGAGAGGATGAACTTGCTTCAAACTCACATGAAAGTAGACATTCAAGAGGAGTCCAAATGTACTAATGCGGATGAAAAAGTATGAAAATGACCAAAGGAGGTGGCCAAGCCCTCAGAATCTGAGATATTTCATCAAACCAACATAAACATGAAAGAATAGGAACAAGGTGTATGATTTGTAGTAAAACAAGATACACAAACATACAATTTAAAAGATATATAAAGAAGAAAGAAAGGAATAATATGAGTGGATCCAACTTTGATGAAAATGTGCTCACTCTACGACCAAAGAACTTTAGGTCATTTTCAAGTTGAGTATCCGCAATATCCTCACTCTGGGGCCACGAAACTTCAAATCATCTGTGGGGTGAGTAATCCAAAGAGGTGAGAGACACGACCGGTATGTACCCACATATGCAAGTGTTAAGGGATGTCATGCCTTTTTTTGTCTCCCATACAACCAGACCAAAGCTATACGTCTTGATAACTTTAATAAAGTGCCATCCAAAAATTATTTTGAGCTTCATGAGACAAGAAAAACCTCGTATGCTTTGAGCTCATGAAAAAATAATGAATTTTGAGCTTCATGAGGCAAGAAAAGCTTTGTATGCTTGGAACTCATGAACAAACAATATGGCTCCATAGGCATGCCAAGTGTATTATGCAAGGTGGCCATATAACAATTGTTGTAAATGCAAAATAGTGCAAGGTATGTTCAAAGGTATTTTTCTTAGTTCATGTAAGGTCTCTTCTTAGGGAACATTGTGCCTAATTTCTCCAAGAGAGGACATGTCAAAGAAATATCATGCTCTAGGAGGGAATTAAGCCCAATGACACCACCAACAAAGGGACGCATCATAAGAAGAAAGACAATCACACAATGAAACATGAGTGTTGATATAGTCGCCCACTTTAAAGTTGTTGCTAACACCATTACTGTGAGAAATTTCTTTAAAGTAAAAGAAGACATGAGAGGTTATTCAAAAATCCCTATTCCAAGTCACATGTTTCTGAATGAGATTATGTATATCACATGTAATTCAACTTAAAGCATGTTGTCCACATCCCAAGCTTGATATGTACATGAAAGATGATCAACTAGCCAAAAGAGACAACGACAAGTGACATATGAGGACAAGACTACTTAACCCCTTGTCCCTACTTAGTGCAAGATAAGGATGAGCCAAAATGACTAATGAGAACCTTGCTAGAGTGAAACTTAGTATCAATTAGAGGAACAAGGTGCTTCAACATAAGGAAGAGAACCAAATTCCTTATGATGTTGAATTTTATCTCCTAAAGCCTAACATTAATTAGTAGAATGACCATGAAGTCTATGATATGCAAAAAATGAATGTTTGTAGTAAAATTTCTTTTATGTTCATGGAGGGAGAGTTATTAGACGATCTTGGAGGAGTCTCAACAAGATACCTTCTTGATCCCAAGTAGAGTCTATTTTCCTTTATTTTGAGACAAAGATTTCTCTTTCTTAGTACAAGATGTCATCCCTACACAAGACTCTTTAGATTGTGATATTTTGTACTCTCCTTTACATGAGGGTGTAAAATATAATGAATTCAAATCATTAGTGTTTTGCATGATGACATTGACATTAAGTGAAGATTTATTTGTTTGTTTCATTTCTTGCAAAGGATAACAATCAAGACAACTAGTGTCCATCAGTTTAGGATGTACTAATGTTAAAGTTAGCTTAGAAGATTTTTTTGTAAGAGTTTTGATATTGAGTGAATGTTTGTTTCTTTCTATTAAAGCACAATAACCAAGACCATTAGTTGCTTCTTGCGCGTGAGGGACTATAGGAACATAGATACCTTGTTCTCTAGCACTGTATCCTTTTCCACTATACCCAAGTTGTTTCATAAGTTCATAACCTTTTCCATAAAGCTTTTTCATTGCTTTTATATTTGGTGCTTGCTCATGATTAAGTTCATCAAATTTTTTTGTGTAATTTTATTTTTCTTCTAAAATGGATGAGGTGGAGTCTTTCGAAGGATATTCCAAATTTTGTGTTGACATTACTGATTTTTTGTTTCCCTTTTCAAAGTATTTGTTTATTATCTTGTATTCTCCCATTATTGATGGTTTGAAGTCTAAGGAACCCCAATCATCTTCTAACAGCTTTATTATTTTCTCAATATGCTTTTCTTTTTCTATTTGTTGCATAGGTTCCACTTGTGTAGTTGGTGTTAATGTTTTCAAAGGATTCTCTTTGTTTTTCTCAATGTTCAAACAACTATTTGGGTTAGGATCAACTTCGAGTGTGTACACTTTGTTTGTTGTAGACATACTTCATTTTACAATGAAGAGTAGGAGGAACCTCATTCATTGCATGAATCCATGACCTGCCTAAAAGGAGATTATATGAAAGATCATGGGGCATAAAATGGATCATTGTTTCTAATGTGCCTTTTCCAGCTGTAATAGGAAAAGTGATCACACCAATTGGATTTTTTCCTAAATTTTCAAATCCCTTAATAGATAAAGAATTAGGTTGAATTTTTTATTTATCCATACAAAGTCTATCTAGAAGGTTTATGCTACATAGATTAAGAGTAGAGCCATTTTCAACAAGGGTTCACTTTATCCATGTTCTATTGTATTTAGCTATTATCATGAAAGCCTCATTTTGTTTTTGCACTTCCAAAGGGGGGATTTCACTTTGGTGGAAATCAATGTTGACATTTATTCCTTGAATCATGGATGTTATGTCATTCAGTTGCATTATAAGGGATAGGAACATGTTACAAGGTACTTTGAATCATTTTGTTATTGTGAGGGGAGGCTTTTATAAGGTCCCATAATGATATCTTAGTAGGATTATTCTTAAGTTGTTCAACAAGATCATACTCCTTTCCACTTTTTTGCAGGAAAATAAGGGGGACTAGGAAGGATAGGATTATGCAATGGAAGGGACACTGGAGGTGTTTTTCTTGGTTGTAGATTATTCCTAGTGTTATATGTATGAGCAATAGTGTTAGAACTCAACTGCTGCAACACATTGTTCTTAGGTGCTTAAAGGATAATTTTGGATATATTTTGTTGTTTGTGTGAAGGTGGGTAAAGAATTAGATGATTCTGAGGATGTCCCAAGGGGTAAGTAGGAGGTCCATTAAACAAGGGGGATCTAATGGAAACTTGCACATTCATAACCTCAGTGGTCTTGGTTTGATGTGTTTCTAATAAAGGGCAACCTAGAATCACCATTTCACCATCACCTAAGGAAGCCACATTGCTATTGTTGTCATCCTCTTGCACCATGATATTTTCCCTAGGAGGAGATCTTTTAGGAGAACTACAAACCAAATGTTCTTGAAATTCAATCATTGGTTCTTCCAAAATGACTTCATTGCAAGTAGGGGAATGATCAATGGTTGCATTTTCTTGCTTATCAATTATGGTGTTTTCTTGTTCAATAATGTTTTCTCTAGGGGAAGAGAGGAAATCAAGATTCCTATGAATTTCATCGATTAGATCTTATAACATCAAAGTATCGTCAACAAAATTTGGAGAGATACTTGGAGAAGAAAAAATGTGATTGTCATGATCATTTATGATTTCATTTCTTTGTTCCCTTGTGTCTTCCAAAATAGGATAGGTAGGGGAAGAATCATAAAGATGGTTATTATAGACCATAAATATTTTATCATTTCACACCAACATATCTTCCTCACATTCAATTTCATCATCTAAAACATTATCACAAGAGGGGAAGGTATTGAGAGGTGAATGTAGACTAATTGAAGTTTCCATGATCTTGTTGGTTATTTTTTTAGAACCAAACTTAATCTCAGTCCTAATCTATGAGCCTGCCATGACCCAATTATCAACTAGGTTGAGTATTTACCAACACATAAGTAGAGTAATTATTACTTTACTTCTTCTCTTTGGGCTCTATGAGACCCAGGGAGGGTAATCCCATATATACTCATAATATTTCATGCTTGATCAAGAGTAGTTCTTCACATAGATGCACTATCCCATTAAAATCACCTTATCTAAATCTCGAAAAACCTTTGATAGAAGTGTTACTAATTTTCAAGGTGTGCGCCTTCATACTTAGAGTTGGGACATTGTAATTTAAAGTATTTTAAATCATTCTTCATCTTAAATCCTAGGCCCAATTCAATACTAGTTGAACTACCTATAAGATAAACTAACAAGATAATCATTGCTTTATCTAAGGTAGAAAATGAGTTATAACTGGTAATCAATCAATAATAAAATTTTGATTGAAGCTCAGAAATTAGTGGACCATTAGAGTGTCACTTTGTAACATCTAACTCACTGTGTCTACAAAATATCACTTCCTTACTAAATCCTATATTCTTTTCTCACAAACTAAAGAGCTTATTTCAACATTTAATCAATTCATTGAACTGAAGCATAAAAAAAATTCATACATTCTGTGCAAATGACAAAAGACAAATGAAGTTTTCATTAACAATCTTCATTCATAACTTGGAAGAAAATACATAGGAGATCAACATTTTGAAACTAAAATTCTTCTTCATTTCTGGTATTTCTTTCTAAAACCATATTTAAGATTCATACACAGTATAACTTTCATCTTAAACTTGCTTCTGATACATCTACTAGAGTATCTATTTACATTCTATTATGCTATTAGAGTATTGTATCTACTGTGACCGTGTCTAGACTCAAAATTCTGAACTCTCTCTTTTTTAGCCATGAAACCCCCTTTATATAAAAAGGGGAGCAAACAACACCCGACTAAATTACAATTTTGATTTCATTTGAGTTCATTTCAAAAAGCTAATTATAACTAACTCCTCAAAGGACTCCCCAAATAGTGTCATACGCAATCATTTCAGAACAAAGGAGGAAAAAAACATGTGTAGGATATTAGCTGTCATTGTCACAACATTCGTCGTATGGAACAAAAATATTCAGTTCATATCATCTTGAAAACCATCCACATCAGCACGAGAAAATGAAAGAAGAACCATGGACATATGAAGACAAATACCTCCTATGCAAAGACCATGGTGTCATCAAAAACTAAAATCTAGGAGGTGACCCTACTCAGAGTCGTCTGCATTTGAAAATTCCTGACTACTCCTTGGCCCTGATGCAATTGGAGGTATCACTAGCACGTCATCATCAGAACTCCCATATGGCACAAGTGAACGTAGGTACTAGCCATAGTCCGAGTCAATATCAACTTCAACATTCGTAGGAGAGTTTGAAAGCATGATAGGAGAGTTGTGCTTACCCAAGAGGGCCCTATGACTCTTCTCCTTCTTCTTGGCCTTCTTCACTAGCAGTGCCAATTCCTTGCCTTTGCATTTGACCACTTCACCTAGAAGGGTCCTATTGCTCAAGAAATTTTTACTCTACATAATTGACTTCTTCTTAGGGCCCCTATCCCTCCTTTTACCCTATGAAACATTAGGAGAAGCCATGGCTTCCTGCTCAGTTGTGTCGTCATGACATTCAAACATACTTAGCCGACTAGACCTCCTAATAGGTGGAAATGATGCATCAACTTTTCCCATTTTCTCTAGAGCTAGAGAAGACATAATTAAAAAGGTTCTTGACTTAAGACCCACAAGAGAAGCACCCCAATACCAAAAATTGTAGATAACTTGAGCAACAAAAATCTCAAATAGACCAGAGGACATAATCTCATTAAAATTTTCTCAAGATGAAAACACTAAAATATTCTTAGGAAACCTTAATCACCTCTACTACACACACCTTACTTCTTCTATAGACTGAAAAGATAGTGTGAATAAACAGTGATCAACCTGCATTTAAATAGAAAATTCAAGCATGCATAATTAATTATTCAAAATTTCTATGCAAGCAAATTTGTAACTTATCAGCTTGGCTTTGCATCTAGACCATTCATCTTAGAGAAATTAAAACTTCATCTAAGGTGACCATGATCATTGTTTTTTGACCATTATCAACTTGCTCCTTGAAAATAGGGAGGCTATTTCAAATGATGCCATGTTTCCTTTTAACCTTGATTAATCATAGTTTATCTAACAATTAGCATGAATTTCCAACCTAATTCATGCTTTTCATTAATATCGGTGAAGTACATAGGACCATTTTCTTAGAGAGAAACTTTCTTTAAATGCTTCATCACTGATCCTCCCCAAAATTTAGGGTACAATTTAGTGATGAAGTTATTCATGTGATGATTTTCAGTCCATCAGATCATCTTGCTTTATCAACGGTTCTCCAGTTCCCTCACCACTTTCCTCTCTGATTTATGAAAAATCCCCACGATCATGCCATGTTTTCTTTTTCATTTATGGTTATCACTCATCATTGATCTAATTTATCTTCGCCCGGCTCCATTAGTGATGTAAACATCTCGATGATGATATCTAGCCCCTGGTTCTGCGGCTTGACCCTTGGTCACATTCATCCCTCCGTCGCGCATCACTAATTTAAACCTTGCTCTTAAGTCTCTATCTGCGACGAGAGATGTTGTGTCAGCACCATATTTGGACATATACAACCTGCATAAAACAAACATCACAAAAGACATCGCTCATTTGATCATATGACATTAACAATAGAAAAAACCCTTTATAGGACATCCATCGCTTATCGCTAATTCAGAACCCAAGCTCTAAATCAAATCCACGATGAGCGATGAAGTTACTACATAAGGCCTTTGTTCATCGCTAATTCTCCTCATATGTTTTGTAAGAAATTAGCGATGAGAAGATTTACAACCTTTGTAATGTCCATCATGTATTGTTGATGTGAGACTTTATATCAAAACATATCCACGATCAAGCAATATATAGGAAATATCATCATGTCGCACATCGTTGTTCGAAGTTTATCTTTCTATGGTCATCTACGATGAGTGATAAGAACATAAAGTCAGAATCATCGCTCATCGCTATTACAATTTTGAAGGCTCAAAATCCATTAGCGATGAGCAATATTGCAAGGAAAATATCAGTCCATCACTCATCGCTAATTAAAAGTGTGAACCAATGAATAAATTAGCGATGAGCGATACAACTATGAAGGCTATCAAGACATAAGTGGGAACTTTCTAAGCACGTGCTTATTATTTGTTTTAAGAGAGGGGATTTCACTAGGATGACATGAGAATGGTAGGCTGAAGACTTATGAATCATGCAATACAATAGATGTATAATTTAGGTGATTCAAACCTATACATAATAAAGGTTAGTCACATGATGATATCTTACATGCATGAAAATATTCTTTGTGACCAACAATAGGAAATACCAGTAAACGATAGAATAAAACACCAAGCGATTAAAAAAAACAAAACCCTTAACCTCATATAACAACCCTACAACATATGTAACAAAGATATTTAGGTAAAATTTCTTAGGTTTTTAACATGAGCATGCTAAAATTTTGTAAAATTTGAAAGTGCCATCAATGGATCTTTTTAGGGATATATGTTCCTTACTTAATAGAGTGAGAATTCAGATCCTCTGGAGAAGTAGACCAAGTGCCTACTCCATTGGGAAATAGTGTGAAAAATTCATCTTTTCCCCTAACTGTTTTTGGTTTGACAAGTCAAACCATATCTAATAGCCCCAGGCCACCAAAAATTGTAGTCCTTCTCTTACCTCTGCCATAGACAATTTTTTTATCACACCTCACTGAATCCAATCAAAAGACATTACTAGAATATGCCCAATTAAACATGATGGAAGTTCTCAATAACTTAGCAAGTACAACTTTATGAAAAGATTCACAATTACCCTGCATCTGAGAATCAAGCATACCCATAAAATACTAATTATTATGTGGTAATGACTCATAAGTTTTGTCATTCAAAATATTGTAAAGTTGAAAGGGAGAAGGAGTACATAAATTGAAAACTACTATGGTGATACACCGAATTGATAAGAAATCATGAAATGAAAACAAGATGAACATACACTGAGAAGCTAATGGTTAGTATTTCACTTATTCAACATGACCCCTTTAGACTTATGCACTATTCTTAAAAGGATTTCTCTACATACATATCTTAAGAAGGAAAGATGAATTTCACAACTTTAAGGTATGAATACAGATTTTAGAAAAACACAGTTAAGAACTTACAGAATCTAAAAATACAGAACTGAAAGTAATACAAACATTAACACTAGCTTCCGAGGTAAAGTCTATGTTTTATTCCAGATTCTAGTTGAGCTACAAATCATACATCAACTGAGAGAGGATTGTTAAAAATCACTGACTCCAGAAAATGCACAATCTGAACTACTTACAAAGAGGGAAAAAATGCCCTATATACAAAAAGATGTCGGCCCCTTAGGGCTTATAAAAAATATCTCACTTCGGGATAAATCTCCCCTTAGATCCTTTGCATGAAATTAATGCTGCATTCAAGTGTGTCCCTGTTGTCCATGTCGGTGAAGATTTGTTCCCAGGAGAAGCCTTTAGATCCTTTTTAGCTACCACAATCACTTCTGGTCCTTGTGTCCACTTTAGAATCCCTTGTCGAGATGCCTTGAATGCTTCAGAGCTCAGAGCTGATCCCTATCACTTTCACTCTATTGATCTTCCTCTAACTGGTGAAACTGCCACGACTCACCTATGGCTTCCTCTGATTGGATGCATTCATGCTATATAGATTCCAGACGGTCAAGGGTCATCAGACTGAATTTCATATCAATGAGACACTAGACGTGTCTCCCTGATGTGGTTATGCCCTTACAGTAGCATTAGCATAGAATACAACCATCGCTGAGAGTTCTGATCGAGCCAAAAAAGTTATATTGACATCGCCTTTGTCATCGCCCAGATCTTCGGCAAGACATATCGCTTTCAGGAAGACCTCATGGCGAGCCCTCAGGAATCACCAATCTTTGTGGGTTACCACTGCACTAGATGTCGCCAAGACCTTCATCCTATCGGGAAGACATCCTACTGAGTGTAAGACTTCCTCTCAGAGTCTCCTCAAGCTTATCATTACAAACCATATCAGCAAGAGTTTATAGATGTCACCCCGAACGCATTTTTCTCTACCCGAGCTCTACATTTCTTTTGGTGAGACACTGGCAAGTCAGGAAGACCTCTTGGCAAGCCTTCAGGAGTCATATCGCTGAGCTCCTCCATCGGCTAGACACCCGTGTGTCGGTAGGACCTTCTGCCGAAGGAAAAACACTATACCGAGGCCCCCCATTCTTCGTCAGGACCTCATGCTTTTGCCGAGACATCTTGGCGACTTCATTTTTCATTTCAGGGAGACAAGCTTCCTTCATTGTGACCTTTCTCTGAATGCAAAAATCTCTTCGGGCTCATACCCTCTTTCGGTAAGACTTCGCCTTGTTGGTGAGACGTGTTGGCGAGCCTTGAATCATTCGACAAGCTCCTTTATGTTGGCAAGACCCTACCGAATTGGCAAGACTTCATGTTGACACTATCGTCCTTCACTGAGACCACTCCGCGGAGACCCTTCATTCTTCGGTGAGACCACAAGTTTTCGGTGAGCTATTACGCCGATATCAATCCCTCTCATTGAGACTTTTGCTGTCGGGGAGACCCCTTGCCATTGGCGAGACCTTTTGCCGAAGCTACCACATTACACTGAAGGCGCCAAACTTTTTTGTCAGGGATACATCATATCGGCCATCAGGATGCTACAACGATGTCCTTTTCTTTCCCCCATTGACATCTCTCTTCGCCGAGACCTTTGCTAGTTGCAAGGACCCTTCCCCGAGCTCCTATATCTTTCGGCGAGCTCAAAATATTTTCGGGAGACTTCCTTCGTTCGCCGAGACATCACACCGAGTGCATTCCATTTCGGCGAGACACTTCCAGGTTGGTGGGACCTTTCATCAATGACGCTTCCCTTTGCCAAAACATCCACCTTTTGCCCAGACATTATGGCAAACTAAATCCTTTTGCCGAACTCGTTTCACTTCGGGGAGACACACTTGGTCAATGAGACCTCTCACCGAGCTTACAACTTTCACCATAACCTCCACTTGACGGTAGGACATCTCACCAAGACCACCGTCTTATGCCGAAGGCATCCAGTCTCAGTGAGACATTACTATGGTCGCTAAGACATCTTAGCGAGCTCCATCTGTTCTCCCTGATGACATCCCTTTCACCAAGACCCTCGTTAGCCACCGAGACTTCATGCCAAAGGAAAAAAATTATGCCGACGGTGAAACCCACTTCGGCGAGACTCTTCATGATCGCCGAGACCTCTTGCCGAAAGCAAACCGTCTCCCCTGGCACCAACCCTGTGAGCTACTATCGGCGAGACATCCCAAGCAGAGAGATACATAAGAGTTATGGCAACCCGTATGTCTTGGCAACTGGCTCATTCAACCACATAGAACACACTGCTAGTCGGCAAGACAACAGAGGGGTTTTGCCGACTTTCTTCTCTGGTGGATTTTGTGCCAAATCTGACTTAGGCATACTTTTCAAATGAGCTCCTTTGTGAAATAGATCAGTTGTATGATTTAATCCTTCACAGCAATGTCCCCATTTGGCCTTCTCAAACATTTGTCACATGATTTGTCCTGCCTGATTGAGCCCATAGGTGAAAATTGGGCAACATTTTTGGTGACCTTTGCTATATGTTTTCCTACTGAACATGGAAACCAGTAGCCAAAGCTTGTCCATTGGGCATGGAGTCATTAGGAAGCTCAGAAAAAATTAACACATCAGCTTTGCACATAGCTCAAACGTGTATGTAACTTATAGATTATAACAGGTTGCCCGAAACTCAAGAAATAGGAGAAACTTAAAAGAAAATATTTACTATGTTGAAACAACACTTAGGAAATGGAAAAACATTTAAACTAAAGTGCAGAAGCACTTATTGGAAACATAAACCCAACCTAATAGGGTATGTGCAGGATCATCATGGAAAAAATAGGCCCTTAAGTGGCAAAAAATTCAAAAAAATCAGTGTTAGGAAACTTTGCGTAAAAATTTGAATAAGTTATCTATATTATTTCAAAAATATGTAAGAATAGAATCTATAGAAAATTGAATGTAGTTTCTAAACTACTAGGTTTATTTAAAAATAAATAAAATCTATTTGGTGAAAATTTGAAATTTTAATGCAAGTTTAAATTTCAAGGAAAAATAAGAAGTAGGTGTCTCTAACCACCTAACCATAAAAAAATGATAATATTTTTTATAAGATTTTATATATAAGTAGAGGACTCATGTTCGGATGTGATGCATATTTTTTGTAATTTTTTCCAAGTAAATAATTAATTGTGAATTTTTATTACAACTTTTAAAAAATATAAAACTCGTATGTCGACCACCTTAACTTGGTCAAAATTCATGAAATTTATTTTTTTTTTTAATCCTATAGTATGTGAAGCATAGAATGTGACGCATGTTTTGATTCAAAAATGTGATACTGTTTGAAAGTTATAGATGTTTTTCAATCAGCCTATCGATCAGGACTTTAGTCATAATTCTAATAGAAAATAAATAATAATTAATTATTAAATTCAAATTAAAGAATAATTTATATTGGTGGAAAGATGAGAATCTCCTCTAAAAACCCTTTTTCATTTCATCAATTTTGGGCTAAAAAAAGTCGTTAGCCACATACCCTACAAATACCCATAATATTGCCACTTTTTGGCCCATCATGATCCTGCACATACCCAATATGTACAATAGAGGAAACCATCAGACTTGAAAACAAGGCTTGAGGTGTATCCCATTAATTGGGATAGGAAACACTTCACCTTCTGTTGTGGCCAGTTGGTAAGCATTGTGTTCCTTACAGTCTTTGATAATAAATGGACCTGTCCACATGTTGTCAAACTTGGTGTGATGGCCTAGCCTAATTTTTAGAACATCCCATTTCAGCACGAGATCTCCCACCTTGAAATTTTTGGTTGTAGCTTTCTTGTCAAATGTTCTCTTTGTTTGGAGCTGATGATACTCCAAAAATTTCATTGCTTTATCCCTTGATTCTTCGAGCTCCATGAGCTCTGCATATCTCACAGAAATTAGGTTATGTCCCTCAAACATCTCCAACTAGTGAACAATGTCTAGAGTCGGAAGCTCCACGGATAGAGGTAATCTGGCCTCTTTGCCATAAACTAACATATATGGTGAATTACCAGTAGACCTCTTAGGAGTCACTCTCTCTTCCCAAAGTGCATACTTTAATTTAATGTGCTAGGTCCTTTGATTATCATCCATTGTTCTTTTAATAATCCTAATGAGATTCTTATTTGTGCTTTCAGCTAAACCATTACCCTAAGGATAATAATTTGAGGATGTATTCAAATGAATGCCATGTTTAACATCTCAATCAATTACTCTTAAACCCGTGAATGCAAGAGCATTATTAGATATAATAGAGTCAAGAACCCCAAATCTGGTTACTATGTGATCATAGAAATTCAATATAGAAGATTCATTTTCCTCTTTTAATGCAACCGCCTCTGTCCACTATGTAAAATAGTCAGTGGCTGTAAGTACCCACCTGTGACCAGTACTAGATGGTGGATTAATTGGTTTGATAAAGTCAATGCCCCATCTCATGAAGGGATGCTCCACTTGAATTGGATGTAGAGGCATAGCAGGAAGCTTTTATTTTCCTGCAAATAAAGAACATTTGATACACTTTCTTGACCATGCATATGCATCTTTAAACAAGCTAGGCCAGTAGTAACCAGCCCTCATGATTTTCCAAGTAGTAGTTCTTGAAGCGAAATGACCACCTGCAGCTCCATCATGAAACTCATGAAGTATCTTCTCCACCTGATCACTGTGAATACATCTTAATAGAACACCATTTAGGTCATTTTTGAAAAGAACACTATCCACCAGCACATATGGTATGGATTGCAGTATGAAGTATCTTCATTTAGATCTGTCTAAACCTGGTGGACACTTACCAGTTTGTAAAAAATGGGTCATGTCTTGAACCCAATTAATTGTTATCACAGTCACATCATCTTGAGCATTCTGAGACTCATTTGTATTAGCAAAAACAACATCCTTTCCCAATTCATTTTCACCGTTTGGCCCTGTAGCAAGCTGTTCATAGAGACCTTTACCTCTAACCAATTTGGTAATCTTAATATCCACATCATATTCCATAACCTTAGTGATCCACCCTGCTCTTTTTCATTCAGATCTTTGCTCAACAGAAATTCCTTGACACTTGGGTGTGTAATCAGAACATGGATTTTGTTGTTTGAAACAAGAGGTTTAAACTTCTTTAGGCTTTTGATCACAACAAGAACATGCTTCTCAACAAATGTATATTTTTGTTCATAATCAGAAAGTCCCCGACTAAAGAATGCTATTTGCTGCTCTAGGTTATCACTATTTTTCTGAACCAGCATAGCAGAAAGTGAACTAATGCTGCCAAAAGCATACAAAAAGAAGTCCTTGGAGAACTCAGGATTTACTAGTGTTGGAGTTGATGCTAAAGCTTCCTTGATCTCTTCAAAACTACGTTTTACCTCTATAGTCCAACTGAAAACTGCATTCTTTTTAAGCATGGTGGCCAAGGGCTGTAGTAAATTTGCAACATCAGGAATGAATCTTCTCAGAAAGTTAATTCTCCCTAAAAAGCTCTGCAATCCTTTCTTGTGATTGGGTAATGGCGGTTCAAGTATAGCTTTGACTCTTTCAAGATCAATGGTAACTCCATCTTTTGATACTATATGGCCTAGCAGTTTACCTTCATGAACTGCAAAAATACTCTTTTTCGGATTGAGAGATATTCCATATTCCCTGAATTTTTCAAAAACTTGCTTGAGATGTGACAAATGTTCATCTTCATTTTTCGAATATACAGTTATGTCATCTAAGTAAACCAACATAAATTTCTGAATTAAACTTTGAAACGCCATATCCATGGCACGCTGAAAGGTGGCACCAACATTTGATAAACCAAAATACATTCTCTTGTAGGCCATAGTGCCCCATTTCATTGTGAATGTTGTTTTATACTAATCCTCTTCCTTGACAAGAATTTGGTTATAACCAGAATACCCATCCAGAAGAGAAAACCTTTCTGACCTAGCAACAGCTTGAGGAATTTGTTCCATGGACAGTAAGGGGTAGTGATCCTTCAGGGATGCTCTATTAAGGTCTCTAAAATATACACATAATCTTATCTCACCGCTCTTTTTTCTAATTGGAACAAGGTTAGAAACCCAAGATGTGTGCTTAATTGGGAATATGATACCCCCCTCAACTAACTTGGTCAACTCTTTGATCATTAAAGGTTCAAGCTTGGGGTTCAATGGTCTTTGTTTTTGTCTAACAGGCTTGACACTAGGTTCTAACTCAATTGTATGTTGTGCAATATGAGGATCAAACCCTCTTAAATCAAAATATTTCCAAGAAAAAACATCATGGTACTCTTGGCATAAAACAATGAAAGCTTTCTTATCTTCAGCTGAACAAATTTTTCCCAATTTGAGAAGATTACCTTTAAAGATTTCAACTTCCTCATAATGATTCTCTTTCACTTGGATGCCGACTTTATTCTTCTTAAGCTGATCATCAGAATTAAATATGGATTCTAAGGTAACTAGCCCTTTGGGAAGTTTATTGGTCTTCAGCTGTATCACTTGATCATCATACTGTTGTTTAATCTTTTCCTGGTTTACTATAGAAAATTGATCTTCTTGGAGCAGAAAGGTCAATATATGTTCATCACTTTCAAATACCTGCCAGTTAATGTTGTTATCAGGAATTGACGGCCTCATAACCACCTTGACATACTACTGTATTTTATCCTTTTTAATATCACCCGGGATATCAAAATGTGCTCCAATTGTTGCAAGTCTGTCAACATGCTTATTCTGATTTCGTGGAATAGAAATCAGATTGAAGGCATTAAATTCTTCAATTATGTTCCATACTATGTTTCTGTAAGACTTCAAAGCATCATTCCTGGCAATGTTGACCCCCCTGACCTGATTGACTATCAATTCACTATCTCCATAGACTCTCAAATAGTCAATTCCTCTTTTCCTCACCCATTCAAGGCCTTGGATAAGTCCTTCATACTCAACACTATTGTTAGAACATGCAAAAGCAAAATGGAAGGCTAAAAAGTACTTATCACCTTGTGGAGAAATCAACATTGCACCTCCACCTACCCCATTCTTGCTCCTGGAACCATCAAAGAACATCTCCCAAATTCCACCTTGTTTTTGCAGCAACTTATCTGAATCCTTTTCAAAGTTTGGAATCTTTGCATCAGGCTCAAGTATGACATAGTTACCCATACCAGCATCTTGAATAAGGTCTTCCGGACTGTCTAACACATTTTCAATTGCCCATTCATTCAACGACACATTAGGAATAGATTTTGGTTGAAGTTCTTGAGTGGCAACCAGCTCACTGTCATTGAAAGCGACAAAATTGGTGTTTGCAGCAATAGGAGCAGCATTAACGAGACTTGGGTTATACGGCTCAATATGATCTTTCACCAACTTTTTTGATTTAATGGTAACCTTAGTTCCATATCTAGTTCTAAATAGCATATGTGACCAATCAGCTAACACATAACCACCTATGTTGGTTGTAAAGTCTCTTGATAAGCACAAGGAAAAGAAAGGTGGAAGGTCTATGACACATATGTCTTGGGGAACTGAAAAATTAGGACAAGCATGAAGGGTAAGACTCAAATCTTTAATGATGCCTAATGTATTAACAAAGGTACTATCCAATTGGATCACTCCTTTCTCTAAAGGCTGATACTTTAGCCCAAGCTTGTCAGCAATCTGCTTTGGCATAACTGAGCTACTAGCCCCACTGTCTACCATATAGTTATGAACTAACTTATCACCTATGATTACAGACACATAAAAAGGAGGTGGTTTGACTTCTTTTCCTACCTCTTTGCTGGGTTGTTTATCATTTCCTTGGGAATCATTTGTTAACATTGTTCTAACTTGACCTATTGGAGACTCAGACTGATTAGACACTTTTAAATTTGACAAAGCAGAGTGTAACATGTCTTTTTGACCTGGGATAGCTAGTGAATCCCACATAGACATTGTTAGATTCATCTTCTTCATACTATCAAGAATATTAAACGGCACAACTGGGTTTACTCGATAATGTACCTTTATGCCAGTGTGATTAGCTTGTATATGTGGTTGCTCCTTATCTTGGAGTGGCTGATTTCTTTGTGAGCCATTAGTCACTTGAGATGTAGATGGTCCTACAGCTACTGCCTTTCCTTTATTAGTTGCTTGATCAAGCTCGAAAGCTCTTTTCTTTGCCCTAGTGTTAGCTGCGACTAAGGAATAATCTACATTCAATCCACATAATTCTTCACCTTTCCAGTTAAGTAGGGTAGCATCATTTGTAAATTGATCTTGGTGTTGTGGAGATGCATCATTAAGTGCATGTTGTTGTGAGATTGATGGATTTTATACCATCAGTGCTTGATTGATGAGTCCATTTGAGCAAGTGGCTTGATTGTGAGATTGGTTACAGGGGTAACACCACTCATAATTTTTTGCTAAGTTATTTTGAATCGGGATAAGATCCTTGACTGTACTAATAGGTGCTGGAGCATAAGCCTAAAAAGGTCTTGTGTTCACATTCTGCCTTGGGCCCTAGTAATTGCCTTGGTAAGCTTGTTTATTACCTTAATATGCTTGTTGATGACCTGAACTCTGCTATTGATAAGGCCTGTTATATGATTGTTGTTTGTCCAAGTTCACAAGCTTATTACCAAAGGTCTTCAGTAGACTTTTGATCTCCTGTAACTCATTTGCAGAACTTGGAGCATCACTTTCTTGTGTTACAACAGCAGGAATAGGTGGTAAAGGTGCAAAAGGTGGTATCTACAAAGGGATATTTGCATGAATCTCTAGAAATATAGGCATTGGTGGCCTGGGAGTAAGTTTACCAGTTTGTATTAGGCTGTTTTCAGCTCTAATTGCTATTTCAAATGCGTATGGTAGAGAAACACCCCCCATTGATTATATCATAACCGCTATATCACTGTTAAGGGCCTTCAAGAAGTACAAAAATGCATATTCTGGAGGTGGCCTCACCGTTGTAGGGAATCTATCCCAGGTTCTTTGAAATCTAAAATTAAAATCATTCATTTGCTCCTGAGGAGCCCTCTTAAGTGTAGTCAATTTCTCCAACAAGGATAAATTGTCAGACCTATCCTGAAACTACCTGTGTATCTTGTCACCCAACTCATCCCAAGTGGCAACCGAACCTACTTCAAGACTCCTGAACCACTGCAACACTCTCCCCTTGAATGATGCAGCAAGTAATCTTACAACCACATCTTCTTGTGTGATGTGGTGAACACCACATAAGGAAGCAACATCACATATATGTTCAATCGGGGTAGTCTAATCTTCCCCACTGAAAATTGGCAAACTTTTTAGAGCTGCCATTGGGATGTCATTGTGTTGTAACAAATTTAATGGACTACCTCTATCGAATGGCACAAAAGGCTGATTTCTGGGAGCAGCCATTGGAGGTGGGTTTACATGCACTCTAAGCGGATTAGAAAATGGGACAGTGATATGAGATCTCAGAGATGGAGGAGTAGATTTGGCTCTCCTAGAATAAACATGTTTTTTCCTTGCCCTTTCTATTGCTCTGCCTTATCTTCTTGGAGGTGACAGCTACAAATATTGGAAAGGAATCAAGCTGCTCCTTGTGTGAACTCTTCTCATAAACTATGAAAGCACTTATTCTGAAGTTCTTTCTCCCAATGAAGTCACCAAGTATGCAAAAAAAATGACTTCTATAAAGTCCTAAATTTTGTTGGTTGCATACCAAACTAGCAAATATCATGCAAAAATTGTCCCACCAGGTGTGCCAGAAACTGTTGTCTCTTAGAAATTGCACGCTATGCAAAGTTATGAAAAATGAGCTTCCTAGAGAAACATGGGATTATTTCAAGGCCATGGGTCACCTAAGATTGAAATGAACCTCCAAAGAAGGTTGGCTTCCTTTAGTAGTATCACCTAACTACTGATCTGTAAAGGGAAAGGGAGGAGTACATAAATTGAAAACTACTCCTATGGTGATACACCGAATCGATAAGAAATCATGAAATGAAAACAAGATGAACATACACTGAGAAGCTAATGGTTAGTATTTCACTTATTCAACATGAACCCTTTAGACTTATGCACTATTCTTAAAAGGCTTGCTCTACATACATATCTTAAGAAGGAAAGATGAATTTCACAGCTTTAAGGTATGAATACAGATTTTAGAAAAACACAGTTGAGAACTTGCATAATCTAAAAATAAAGAACTAAGAGTAATACAAACATTAACATTGGCTTTCGAGGTAAACTCTGTGTTTTATTCTAGATTCTAGTTGAGCTACAAAGCATACATCAGCTGAGAGAGGATTGTTAAAAATCACTGACTCCAGAAAATGCACAATCCGAACTACTTACAAAGAGGCAAAAAATTCCCTATATACAAAAAGATGTCGGCCCCTTAGGGCTTACAAAAAATATCTCACTTCGGATAAATCTCCCCTTAGATCCTTTGCATGAAATTAATGTTGCATTCAAGTGTGTCCCTATTGTCCATGTCGGTGAAGAGTCGTTCCCAGGAGAAGCCTTTAGATCTTTTGCAGCTATCGCAATCACTTCTGGTCCTTGTGTCCACTTTAGAATCCCTTGTCAAGCTACTTTGAATGCTTCAGAGCTCAGAACTGATCCACGTCGCTTCCACTCTTTTGATCTTCCTCTAACTGGTCAAACTACCATGACTTGCCTGTGGCTTCCTCTGATTGGATGAATTCATGCCATATAGAGTCTAGATGGTCAAGGGTCATCAGACTGAATTGCATATCGGTGAGACACTAGACGTGTCTCTCCAATGCGGTTATTCCCTTATAGTAGCATCAGCATAGAATACAACTGTCTCCTAGAGTTCTCATCGAGCCACAAAAGTTATATCGACATCGCCTTTGTCATCGCCCAGAACATCAGCAAGACATATCGCTTTCGGGAAGACCTCATGGTGAGCCCTCAGGAATCACCAATCTTCATGGGTTACCACTACACCAGATGTCACTGAGACCTTCATCCTGTCAGGAAGACATCCTACCGAGTGTAAGACTTCCTCTCGGAGTCTCCCCGAGCTTATCATTATGAACCATATCAGCAAGAGTTTATAGATGTCACCCCAAACGCATTCTTCTCTACCTGAGCTCTACATTTCTTTTGGTGAGACACTGGAAAGTCAGGAAGACCTCTTGGTGAGCCTTCAGGAGTCATACCACTGAGCTCCTCCATCAGCGAGACACCCGTGTGTCAATAGGACCTTCTGCTGAAGGAAAAACACTATACCGAGGCCCCCATTCTTCGTTAGGACCTCATGCTTTTTCTGAGATATCTTGGCAACTTCATTTTCCCTTTCGGGGAGACAAGATTCCTTCACCGTGACCTTTCGCTGAATGCAAAAATCTCTCCAAGCTCATACCCTCTTTCGATAAGACTTCGCCTTGTCGGCAAGATGTGTTGGCGAGCCCTAAATCATTTGGCGAGCTCCTTTATGTCAGCAAGACCCTACCGAATTGGGAGGACTTCATGCTGACGCTGCCATCCTTCTCCGAGACCACTCTGCCGAGACCCTTCATTCTTCGGCGAGACCACAGGTTTTCAGCAAGATATTACGCCGATATCAATCCCTCTCGCTAAGACTTTTGATGTCAGGGAGACCCCTTGCCATCGGTGAGACCTTTTGCTGAAGCTACCACATTGCACCGAAGGCGCCAATCTTTTCTATCGGGGAGACATCACCTGTCAGGGAGACATCATATCGACCATCAGGATGCTACAGTGAAGTCATTTCCTTTCCCCTGTTGACATCTCTCTTCTTCAAGACCTTCGCTAGTCGCCAGGACCCTTCCCCGAGATCCTATATCTTCTGGCAAGCCCAAAACATTTCAGGGAGACTTCCTTCATTCGCCAAGATGTCACACCGAGTGAATTCCATTTCGGCGAGACCCTTACGAGTCGGTGGGACCTTTCATCAATGACACTTCCCTTTACCGAGGCATCCACCTTTTGCTCGGACATTATGTCAAACTAAATCCTTTTGCTAAACTCGTTTCACTTTGGGGAGACTGCACTTGGTCGGTGAGACCTCTCGCCGAGCTCACAACTTTCACCGTGACCTCCACTTGACAGTAGGACATCTCGCCGAGACCACTGTCTTACACCGAAGGCATCTAGTCTCAGTGAGACATTACTACGGTCGCCAAGACATCTCAGTGAGCTCCACCTATTCTCCCCGATGACATCCCTTTCGCCAAGACCCTCGTTAGTCGCCGAGACTTCAACCTAAAGGAAAAAACTTATGCCAACGGTGAAACCCCCTTCGGCAAGACTCTTCATGATCGTCAAGACCTCTTGCCAAAAGAAAACTATCTCCCCTGGTGCCAACCCTCTGAGCTACTATCAGCGAGACATCCCAAGTAGAGAGATACATAATACTTATGGCGACCCGCTTGTCTTGGCGACTAGCTCATTCAACCACATAGAATGCACTGCTAGTCGGCAAGACAACAGAGGGGTCTTGCCGACTTTCTTCTCTGGTGGATGTTGTGCCAAATCTGACTTAGGCATACTTTTCAAATGAGCTCCTTTGTGAAATAGATCAGTTGTATGATTTAATCCTTCACAGCAATGTCCCAATTTGGCCTTCTCAAACATCTGTCACATGATTTGTCCTGCTTGATTGAGCCCATAGGTGAAAATTGCGCAACAATACCCATTTTTCATATCTTTCATAATAAATATTATTATCACTATCAAAATCAATATGAGCATTACATAATAACTGAGGGTTACTTGTATGTGCATATTTTTGATATTCAATGGTTAACAAACTTGAAATCTATTCACTATTCAATAGACCACAATCCTAGTCCATTCTTTGAACCATTTATCTCTCTTGTCGTCCAATAGAAAAACTTGCCTTACCAAGTTGTAAGTCAGGACACACCAAGATATTACCACTATCAAAATCTATAAGCTTCATACACTGGGTTTCATCATTGATTTGACCATTTATATCTTCTTGAAAATAAAAATAAGCATTTTCACTATTATGAGCATCAGTGGTTAACATTGTATCGTTCATAACTTTTTCCCTTTCAAGGATTCACTTGTTTGTATTTAAAATTGAAGGCATTTGATCATTTACATCCATACAGCTGTTGGTTTCATCAATAGGTTTACCCACAACTGAAGACAAAAAACTTTGCACATATTCATTCCTCATTTTTTTCATATTATCTAAACATGTGTAAGCCATCTGCATAATTAATATTCTAAAATCCTTCAACAATGCACTATATCCCTCCTCAAAATCTTCAAAATACAAATGAATGCAATCTGATGTACTAGGTCTGAAAATTTTAGGGATTAGTGCAAGAGCAACAAAAAATTTGTGACTGAAAGCAACGCTTGACTCTTCATCTTGTTTCTTAAGTTGTTTTAACATTGTGACAAGATTACAAGGATCTTTTAAAAATTCCTTCCTAAAAGCATCCACCAATTTATCCTAGTAGGAAAAGGACTTCTCAAGAAAACTTAAGTACCAATCCCTAGCTTTAGCTTCAAAAGATCTAACAAAAAATATCATCCACATATCCTGATCTCCAAATGAATGTTTCACCATGAAATTATAGAAACTTTGGACATGTACATCCCCTTCACACATATTGCATCCATTAAACCTAGGCATCTTCTTATAGACTTGAGATGGAATACTTTTAACCTTATAATCGATCCATGACAAGTCTAATTGATCATATAATGAATCAAATGAATTGACAAAAGGTGCAAAATCTTGACTAATAGATCTAGTATGATTATCTCTTAATTGGGCTTGTATAGCAATTAGGTGCCTTTTGTTCAACTCTTTAACTCCCCTTTTGAATAGAGCTTTCCATTCTAGCCTTATCCTAGGCTTGTTCACACTTGGGTTTATGCACTTTTTGGTATCAACAATTTGAAGGTTATTAGACTTCTAAAGCTTCTTAACAATATGCATCCAAGTTTCTAATGGCATGGTTATTTCTCTTTAATAATCCATGGATGTATGCAAATATGGTTTTAACTAATTGTGCACAATCACAACTATGACAATATGAAGGATCATTGCAAATAGATAGTAATTCTTAAGATATACAACTTCATTCTAACCATCCATACTTGCTATTTTGTGAATAGGACTTCAAGTGGAGTAGTAATTACAATTTATATGACAGGTTTAGTAAATGAAAATATGCAAAGAACTATGTACATTCACACCTCCGGGTACTACAACTTTGAATAGAGCTTTTTTAGATTACAATAAGAAATAGAAGCCCTTCATGAGTAGAAATTATAGAGCAAAGTCACCACCTCTTCAATCAAGAGGAAAAACTTTGAAGAAAGGATATCTTTATTTGAGTTCTTCCAATAGAGTCACCTTAGGGCTACAACAAACCACTTTGCAGATTTGGAACTTCTTCAAAATTTGAACCAGATGTTCATTTTGTTTTGACTCCTTAAAATGGTCTTCAACACATTTGCATCAAGGATAAAAAAGTGTCCCTAGTGTAGTTTCAATTTCTATTTGTTATTTTTTAAGAACCAAACTTAATCTTAGTCCTAACCTATGAGCCCACCACAAACCAGTTATTAGCTAGGTTGAGGATTGGCCAACACTTAAATAGAGTAATTATTACTTTACTTCTTCTCTTCTGGCTTTGTGAGACCCAGGGAGGGTAATCCCATATATACTCATAATATTTGGCACTTGATCAAGAGTATTTCTTCACACAGATGCACAATTCCATGAAAATCACCTTATCCAAAGCTCAACAAATCTCGGATAGAAGTGTTACTAATTTTCAAGGAGTGCGTCTTCATACTTAGAGTTGCGAGATTGAAATGTAAATTATTTTAAATCATTCTTCATCTTAAATCCTAGGCCCAATTCAATATTGGCTCAAATGATTATAAGATAAACTAACAAGATAATCATTGCTTTATCTAAGGTAGAAAATGAGTTACAACTAGTAATCAATCAATAATACAATTTTGATTGAAGCTCAAAAATTAGTGGACCATTACAGTGTCACTTTGTAACATCTAACTCACTGTGTCTACAAAATATCACTTCCTTACTAAATCCTAAATTATTTTCTCACAAACTAATGAGCTTATTTCAATATTTAATCAATTCATTGAATTGAAGCATAAAACAAATTCATGTATTTTGTGCAAATGAAAAAAAAAATGAAGTTTTCATTAACAATCTTCATTCATAACTTGGAAGAAAATAAATAGGAGAGAAATATTTTGAAACTAAAATTCTTCTTGAATTTTGGTATTTCTTTGTAAAACCATATTTAAGATTCATACACAGTGTAAATTTAATCTTAAACTTGCTTTTGATATATTTACTAGAGTATCTATTTACATTATCTTCTGCTATTAGAGTATAGTATCTACTGTGATCGTGTCTAGACTCAAAATTTTGAACTCTCTTTTTCAGCCTTGAAATTCCCTTTATATAAAAAGGGGAGCAACAAGCACCTAATTGAATTACAATTTTAATTTCAATTGAGTTCATTTCAAAAACCTAATTCTAACTAACTCGCCGAAGGACTCCCTAGGTAGTTTCATACATAATCATTTTAGAACAAGGGAGGCAAGAAACATGTGTGGGGTATTAGTCATCATTGTCACAACATTCATCGTTTGGAACAAAAAGATTTAGTTCATATCATCTTGAAAACCATCCACATCAACATGAGAAAACAAAAGATAAACCACAAACATATGAAGAAAAATACCTCCTATGCAAAGACCATCGTGCCATCAAAAATTAAAATATAAGGTGACCCTATTTGGAGTTGTCAGCATCCAAAAATTCTCGACTGCTCCTTGTCCTTGATGCAATTGGAGGTATCACCAGCACATCATCATCAAAATTCACATTTGGGACCAAGGAACATAGGTACTAGCCATAGTCTGAGTCAGTATAAGCTTTAGCATCTGAAGGAGAGTCTGAAAGCACAATAGGAGAGTTGTGCTTACCCAAGTGGGCC
Organism: Sequoia sempervirens; assembly: GCA_007258455.2. NCBI lineage: Eukaryota > Viridiplantae > Streptophyta > Pinopsida > Cupressales > Cupressaceae > Sequoia > Sequoia sempervirens. The sequence goes on along the minus strand of VDFB02271358.1, from coordinate 13,720,636 downwards.
TTGTGACTCTTCTCCTTGTTCCTGGCCTTCTTCACTGGTAGTGGTGGTTCCTTGCCTTTGCATTTGACCACTTCACTTGGAAGGGTCCTATTCCTCAAGCAGTATGTAATCTGCATAATTGACTTATTCTTATGGCCCCTATCCCTTCTTTTACCCTTTAAAACCTTAGGAGAAGCCATGGATTCCTGCTCAATGATGTCCTCATGACATTCAAACATACTTAGCTAGCTAGACCTCCTAATAGGTGGAAATGATGCTCTAGCTTTTCCCATTTTTTGTAGAGCTAGCAGAGAGATAATTAAAAAGGTTCTTGACTTAAGACCTACAAGAGAAGCACCCTAATCCAAAAAATTGCAGATAACTCGAGCAACAAAAACCCCAAATAGACTAGAGAACCTAATCTCATAGCAATTTTCTCAAGATTAAAACACTGAAACTCTACTTAGGAAACCTCAATCACCTCTACTACATGCACCTTACTTCTTCTATAGACTGATAAGATAATGTGAATAAACATCGATCAACCTAGATTTAAATAGAAAATTTGAGCATTCAAAATTCCTACATAAGTGAATTGGTAACTTATTAGCTTGGCTCTCCATCTAGACCATTCATCTTATAGCAATTAAAACTTCATCTCATGTGGCCATGAGCATTTCTTTTTTACCATTATCAACTTGCTCCTTGAAAACAACAAGGCTATTTCAAATGATGCCATGTTTCCTTTTAACATTTATTAATTATAGTTGATCTGACAATTAACATGTATCACCAACCTAATTCATGATTTTCATTAATACCAGCAAAGTACATAGGACTAGTTTCTTAGAGAGAAACTTTCTTTAAATGCTTCATCGCTAATCGTCCCTAAAATTTAGGGTGAAATTTAGCAATGAAGTTATTTATGCGATGATTTTTAGTCCATCAGATCATCTTGCTTTATGGATTTATCAATAGTTCTCTAGTTCTCTCACCACTTTCCTCTCTGATTTATGCAAAATCCCCAGGATCATGCCACATTTCCTTTTTCATTTATGGTCATCAATTGTGGCTGATCTACTTTATCTTTTCCTAGCTCCATCAGCGATGTAAGAATGACAAAGATGATCTCTAGCCCCTAGTTCTGCGGCTTGACCCTTGGTCACATTCATCCTTTTGTCACACATTGCTAATTGAAACCTTGCTCTTAAGACTCTATCTGCAATGAGAGATGTTGTGTGAGCACCAAATTTGGACATGTACAACCTGCATAAAACAAACATCACAAAAAACATCGCCCATATGATCATATCACATTAGCAAGAGAAAAAACCCTTTAGAGGACATCCATCGCTTATCGCTAATTCAGAACCCAAGTTCTAAATCAAATCCATGATGAGCAATGAATTTATTACATAAGGCCTTTGTTCATTGCTAATTCTCCTCATATGTTTTGCAAGCAATTAGCGATGAGAATATTTACAACTTTTTTAATGTCCATCACGTGTCACTGATGTGAGACTTTACATTCAAAACATATCCGTGATCAAGCGATATATAGGAAATCTCATCATGTCGCTCATCATTCTTCCAAGTTTATCTTTTTATGGCCATCTGTGATGAGCGATAAGAATATAAATTCAGAAGCATCGCTCATTGCTATTACAATTTTGAAGGCTCAAAAACTATTATCGATGAGCGATATCATAGGGAAAATATCAATCCATCACTCATCGCTAATTCAAAATGTGAACCAATGAATAAATCAGTGATGAGCATACAACTATGGAGGCCATTGGGGTCAAGTGGGAACTTTCTAAGCACGTGCTTATTAGTTTTTTTAAGAGAGGGGACTTCTCTAGGATGACATGAGAATAGTAGGCTGAAGACTTATGAATCATGCAATACAATGGATGTAGAAGTTAAGTGATTCAAACCTAGACATGTGAAAGGTCAGTCACATGATGATATCTTACATGCGTGAAAAGATTCTTTGTGACCAACAATAGGAAATACTAGTAAACGACCGGATAAAACACCAAGCGATTAAAACGAACAAAACCCTAAACCTCATATAAAAACCCTACAATAGATGTAACAAAGATATTTAGGTAAAATTTCTTAGGGTTTTAACATGAGTATGCTAGAATTTTGCATAATTCGAAAGTGCCATCAGATCTCTTGTTGCATTATGTTGTCACCATGATTACCTATGGTTGTTTCTTCTTCTTCTTCATAATTGTATTTCCTAATAAGAGAGGTTGAAGGAGAGAAACAACTAGGATTCCCAAAACTCTCATTCATTGGTCTCTTGACACCAAAATATCTTATTTGCCAATAGGAGAGATATTAGGAGGAGAACCAATATTATCATTAGGATTGTCCAAGGTTGTATTCTCTTTCACTAAAACACTCCCATATGGAGAGAATGTTAACTTTTTATTAGCATGCCTAGATATGTAATACAATAACATTGTTTGACCTATAATGAAAAGCACCTCTACCCATCTCATGCAATGCTTCAATAATGTAAACAATATATATCCAAAGATGCAAAACATTTTTATCCAATGTATGCAAAACTTTTAGAATGGAAACAATGTGTATCCAAGAATGAAAAGCACTTTTATGAAACTTATGCAAAGATTTGTGACTGTAAACATTGTATATGCAAAAGTGAAAAGTTATTTTATCCATATGATGCAAAGTTTAAAAAATGTGAGCATTTTCAGATCTAATGATCCTTGTAATTGAAATGATTTAAAAAATTACTACCCTAAATTGATGTTTTTGACCTAGATACATAGAACAAGTGTTCTTGAAACCTTCCAAACTTATAGTATATGTTACCAAGAGGCTTGGGAAGCACAAAAATGAGGTTTTTAATGTTGTTAAAGGTAGTTTAAAATTTGGACTAGGACTAATTCGCCCAAAGTGGTGAATGTATCCAAGTAGGGAATTTTTTTTAAAATTTCAAAAAATTTAATTGATTTTTATGATTTTTAGTTTGTATGATCTGTAACATAAATCCAAATGTAGTTTTCAGAAGTTTTTCAATGATTTGAGATGAAAAAATGCAACCTATATGCACTTTCACTAATGTAAAAATTTGAAATCCTAGAATTCCAATTAACTAATACCAACCCTAAAGAAAATTCAATGCAAGCTAGATCTAAGATGATGATGGACTCGAAATCAAAAAAGAAGGTATTCTAAATGTAGGTTCACCAAAATGTATTCACATAAATAGTACTCTCAACCTTTGAAGAATAGAGCATAAGGATAGGGTTCCTATTTCACACTTGTTATAGTCAAGGACACCTTAAAGATCTCAATCCAATAAAGAATGGAGGGAGAGATCTAATAATAAGGTATCCTACGATATGATTTTTTATTACAAGAGGGGTTCACCACCAAGTAAGAACTTGGAAAGACTAATACAATGTAAGATGCAACATTAAGTTCCCTAGTTTGATGCAATGACCTACAAAATGACCTAGAAAAGTGTGTAAAAAAAAAAAAAGTTGTAAAATAGAAGGTGTGCACCTCAAAACTTGTAGAGACTTGAATGGAGATAGGAAATTCTTCAAATCCCGAAACTTTGGCCTACTAGGACTCATTTTCCATTATGAGTGAATCGGTCCCAATATTGGATTTCTACATAGGAGAAGGTTTCGGGAAAAGGGGTATATGGATCTATAAAGATCTCTGAAAGAAAACCTACAATGGGACTCATTCACCACTTTTGGTGAATGAGTTAAGTTTGGATTTTCTAGAACTTTAGATTTTTGATTTGTACCTCTCAGTCTGCTCAATCTACTTCTCCAAGTTTCTAGATTTGAAACTCTAATTTCAAGGTTGTAGATGACCTTTTGATGAATATTATGACCTTGAAAATTGGGAGATAACTCCAAAAATCTTGCAAAATAATCATCAATGATATTCAAGTCTTCAAATCACCTAGATCTGCAATCACACAAAGAGAAAGAGAGAGAAAGAAAGTGTTGATTGTTAGAGAATAGGGGTTTTCCTTGGTCAAACCCCTTTTAGGTAATTAAACCAAATGATGGAAAAATGAAACAAGGATGTGAAACATGAAATATAGGATTTGAAACATGAACAATGATACCTTGAATGATGTCTTTTTAATGATTTTTTATAAATCTACAACTCAACATGAAATGGCCATGAAGGATGTAGATCTTGACCTTGAGATGAGTGTAGAACAATTCCTAATCTTGGATCTTCAATGCTACATCACAACACTAGCTCAATAACATGCTTGATGCTTGATATGCTTGACATGATGATGGATTTTGAATTGCTGCAATAATTGGTGAAGAATTCTACCCTTGAATTCCTTACAAATGATCTTGAGTGCTCTCTATATCATCTTGTGAAGTCTTGGAATGCTTAACTCTTGATTGCTTGGCTTGATAACATTTAGTATTTTGAAATAATTATTTGAAAGCTTCCTTATATATGAAATGAACTCAAATGACTGTTTATTAGATCCACAATGCCAACATAGAAGAAATTTGAACTTAAAACTCAAATTTTCTCACTCAAACCTTGAAATAACTCAAATGGGACTCATTGGCCAAGCTAGGTGGATGAATCCCACCTAGATGGGACCCATTTTCCCAAAGTGGTTAATGGGTCCCATAGGGGCTATTTTGCTAGCTAAAGTGTCGGGAGGTGAAGAAATTAAGTTTTTATGTTGATATTGTTGGTTTTTTTATTGAAATATGCCTTGGTATACACAATATGGGGGTCATAGGTTCCTATTATTGATGATATTAAGGTCATAAATGTAAGGAGGCCATAAATCCAATGTGAAAGTGTTAAATAAATACACTTTACAACACTAAATTAAGGAAAAATTGGGTCTGTTTAGTTTACAAGGGCCCTAAGTACCATGTGAATGTGTAAACACATTACAACACTAGATTATGTCCACCATAGTTTACAAGCCCCTTAAATTTAATGTTAAGGTTTAAATCAGTACACATTACAACATTAAATTAAGGCAGAGTTAAGTTAATTTAGCTTAGAAGAGCCCAAAACCTAATGTGAATGTGTAAAATCATTACAACACTAGATCAAGGTAACATGAAGTCTAGTTTATCAGTAATTATCCCCACATCAAGTGTGAAAATGTAAGCAATAACTTTTTTTGACACTACAGAACTCCACACACATGTTCACCTATACACAAGAAAGAGGGAAAATTATTGTGGCTATATAGGTTTTTTCCTCAATCAAACCCCCACTTTGGTATTTCCACCTCCACGGATAGCTAGAAAGCAACAAAGTAGAAAAATATGATAAAGGAGATTGAAATAAGTACATTGAACACTACAAAAGATCTAAGATACTCTATTAAATCACAAAGGGATAAGTGAAGCATTACTACCTCCATCCAAAAGTTCTCAAGGCCAACAAAGGGAGAATGCAAGAAATGAACTTGGAAAAGTCACCATAGTCACAACGATGATGAAGGGAGGTCTCACAAGACTCCAATATCACATTTTTGGTGGTAGAGTGACACATAAAAAAGTGAAGTTGATGGAGATTCTAGCTGTTGCAATGCTCAAATGGACTTGTCTAGATTTATGTATTTGTGAGAAGGTGGAATGAAATATTTTCAAGGATGTGAAGAAGATGTGAAAAGATGAAGTGATAGAGAATAGAATGGATTTAAAGGCCAAAATGAGAGGGAATGGAGCCATTTTTGGGTTTGTTGGTCACACAGAGGCATTACAAACCATCCCCAATGAGGATTGTAACATCCCTATGGACTCAAGGGTAGGAATCTATCAGGGATGGTAGTGTGTCATGTAGACATCTATGCATTGTGCTCACATCCCTGATGAAAATTCCCCCACCAACACACAAAATATGTGCCAAGTGGATGCATTCTAGATGGGTGATGTGGAATTTCTCCTTCGGGTTTGATTTTCTAAGGTGAGGGTATGAAAAAGGGGAATTTACACAAGGCATACAAATTCTCTCCTGTACATTTTTCCACCACTTTAGTGAGTATGAATATATATGAGCGTTCAGTAAAGTAGATCAAAGAGTTAGAGATGTATACCTAAAGAGTTGATGAAGCATACCACAATCTGGAGAGCTCAAAAGCATAGGGAAGACAAAGGACTCAACAGGTACTCTCTCTTGAGGAGGTTCAGAAAAAAAGGACTCTATAGCTCCATGAAACTACAAAGTTGCATAGAGTACATCGAAGGCCCTCAAACTAGTGATGGAAAAATCCCATAGGATGCCAGCACCTCATAGGGCCACAAAACTATAAGAATGAAGTTTCCAAAGTAATCTCTCATGAAGGAAGCCTAGTGTAAGGGGGAATCCGTAGAGTTGGACTAAAAAGTGGCTTCATAGGTGCACCTGTAAAGAAAAAAGTTAATTTGAAGATAAAACATGCCAAAGAACACAAAGCAGTCATCTAGGAAAACAACTAGATAGTCAAAAAAATTAAAGGCTTTCAAAGGTATCCCTTAGGAACCCTTCAAAAGAAGAGAGGTCCAATCAAGGTACACACTACTTGAAAGTGAGATAGTGCTTTTTTGAAAATCAATTCATCATGGGTATGTGCAAGATCATCATGGAAAAAGAAAGCCCTTAAGTGGCAAAACAATTAGAAAAATTAGAGTTAGGAAACTTGACATAAAAATTTGAATACGTTATCTATATTATTTCAAAAATATGTAAGAATAGAATCTATAGAAAATTGAATTTAGTTTCTAAACTACTAGGTTTGATTTAAAAAAAAGAAATCTATTAGGTGAAAATTTGAAATTTCAATGTAGTAGTACTTAAATTTCAAGGAAAACATAAGTAGGTGTTTGTCTAACCACCCTAACCACAATAAAATGATAATATTTTTTTATAAGATTTTATATATAAGTAGAGGACTCATGTCCCGATGTGATGCATATTTTTTTGTATGTTTTTTCCAAGTAAATAATTAATTATGAATTTTTTATTACAACTTTTAAAAATATGAAAAAATTGTATGTCTGACCACCTTAACTTGGTCAAAACTTTTTGAAATTCAATTTTTCTATTTTTAATCATATAGTATGCAAAGCCTAGAATGTGACACATGTTTTGGATTCAAAAAATGTGATACCATTTGAAAGTTATAGATGTTTTTCAATTAGTCTATCAATCAGGACTTTAGTCATAATTTGAATAGAAAATGAATAATAATTACTTATTAAATTCAAAGTAAAGCATAATTTATATTGGTGGAAAGCTAAGAATCTCATTTAAAAACCCTTTTTGTTTCATCAATTTTGGGTTAAATAAAATTCGTTAGCCACATACCCATCACATTGCCACTTTTTGGCCCATCATGATCTTGCGCATACCCTCATCAAAGAATACTTTCAAAATATGTTCACTTCATCAAGGAATTCGAAAGGAATAAAATTACCCCTCATGAGGAGAAGGTCGAAGCTTCTCCCATAGGAAAAGTTGCTCCTCCTCAGAGGAAATTTCTTCAAGTTCTTTCTTTGTGAACCCATGATGAAGGAAACATGTTCTCCTAGGGGTCCAAGCTGAGAATATGATTTTTGAAAAAGATTGCAAATATTTTCAAGAAAATATTTGTTGGAAATGGATGCATTTTCTAAAAATTATATTTGACATGGTAGCCTCCCTTAGAGTGGTTCATGTTGAATGTAGAGGCACACAACATCCTAAGGAGGGAAAATAAAGAATTGAAAAAGTGATGTTGTGGTCCACAAGACATAACAAGATGTCACCATGGTGATGTTGCACACTTGAGGGACAAAACATAGGTACCACAACATCACAACTCAAGCAAATAAGATAGAAAAATAACAAAAGTGTAAAAAGAAACAATGACATCCAAACAAAGGACATAGGGGTGATCTAATATTTCAGGGTTAGAGCTTCTCATAAATATATATAAGTATGGTAATAGTATAGAGATGAACTATCATCAACCCCCTACTATATTAGACCATATGAAGAATGTATGAGAAGAAAAAGTAAAAATTAAAAATTGGGTCAATATGGAAGGGAAGCCTAAATGCCCCCAACACTTTGCATCATCCCCAATTTTCTAAAAATTAAAATGCATAGCAAAGGAAGAAAGATGCCACAAATAAAAGAAGTTTACGACACATACTCACTCTTGTATCTAAGCACCTATGGGGATGACAAGGGTCATATAAAAACACATAACACAAGCATAGGGGGGACACATCACAACAAAAACACATATAATCTAAAGGTAAAGAAGAGGCCTCCTTTTAACACTCATCAACCAAGAGATCATCTGCTTCCCAATATAGATCATTATAAGGGGAAGGTGGATGAGCCTATAGTGGTGGAATATTAAGGGGAGGTGCTTTTGACGCTCCCACAATAAGGGAAAAGGAAGAAGGCCCCGCAAGGTCTTCTCTACTCAGCTCTTGTGGAGCGATGGTTAGTGATTTCATAAATATCATTGACAAGGCTGAGACATTGTCTAGAGAGTTAAACACGCACTTTATGGGAGTTCCATGTGTTAACTTAATAGAAAAGGAGAATGATGCCTGAGATTCACTACTGGGCTCACTAAGTGACTTGGGAGTAGTGACAAACTTAGGGGAAGTTGGAACTTGCTTCATCACTAAGATGATATGTGCTAGCATAGGACCACCCTCTAAAGAAGGTGGGCTCCTCTTACACCTCCCATTGCTAGAAGGACCAACCTCCACTTTCTGCTTCACCAAAGCATGTGAACTTCCCATAGACAAGGAAAGGGGTGTGGAGGAAGAGGAGAAAACTCTGGAAGACACCATAGAGGGTTTTAGAATGTACATGGGTTTAGGGAATGGTGGGATGTTCATAAGGGACATAAAAAAGGTGGCTCAACCAAAGGAGGGATAAAAACCTACACCTTTTTAGGGTCATTTACACTCACACTCACATTGGGAGCCAGAAGTGGACTATATTTGATTGAATGGAGTCAGAGGGAAGGAGAGAGGAGGACACAATAGGAGGCCCTGAAATAGGGGTAGTCGACTCCCCTTCCTTCCTTTGCAAAGTGGCCTGCTCACCCGCTAGAGCCTTTTTCCGACATGGTTTATATGACTCTTTGAGTTGGAGGTTAGGAGATGAGAAGGGATAGAAGACTTGTGCTTAGCCATAGGGGTTTCTATCACAATCATCTCTAGTAGAGGTATAGATTATTGAATGGGAGTAGGAGGAAGAGGTTAATAGACAATAGCGGGAGTCAACTCTAGTGCCTTGTGGGTGGCCCTCTTCCCATTCACTGCTTTAGAAGCAGGAGTGGTAGGAGGCCACGAAGGTTGAGACATAGAGGATTCCCCACAAGGACCCTTCCCTCTACCATATCGAATGGTCCTAGGGACCTAGGATAAAATGGGAAGTTCAAATGCAGGAGGATTGGGATTTTTCCAAGCAGGCACCATAGGATTCTCCCACAAACACAAAGTAGAATCTAATGACGCCGCAACAGGGTATGTGCAAGATGATGATGGGACACAAAGTTGAAATATGATGGGTATGTGTAGGGTATGTGGTTGACAATTTTTTTTACCCAAAATTGATGAAACAAAAAGGGTTTTTAAAGGAGATTCTCAACTTTCAACCAATATAAATTATGCTTTACTTTGAATTTAATAAATAATTATTATTCATTTTCTATTTGAATTATGACCAAAGTCTTGATTGATAGGATGATTTAAAAAAATCTATAGCTTTCAAAAAGTATCACATTTTCTAAATCTAAAATGTGTCACATTTTATGCTTCACATATGATAGGATTAAAAAACTTTGAATTTCTTGAAGTTTTTACCAAGTTAAGGTGGCTAGACATACGCATTTTTATATTTTTTAAAATCTGTGATAAAAAAATCATAATTAATTATTTACTAAGAAAAAAATTACAAAAAAATATGCATAACATCGGGACATGAGTCCTCTACTTATATTCTAAATCTTATTAAAAGATATTATCATTTTATTGTTGTTAGGGTGGTCATACAAATACCTACTTCTTATTTTTTCCTTGAAATTTAAGTACTACACTTAAATTTCAAATTTTCACCAAATGGATTTTTTTTAAAAAATAAACCTAGTATTTTAGAAACTACATTCAATTTTCTACAGATTCTATTCTTACATATTTTTGAAATAATATAGATAACTTATTCAAATTTTTACATGAAGTTGCCTAACTCTTATTTTTATGAATTTTTTGCCACATAAGGGTCTATTTTTTTCATGATGATCCTACACATACCTAGCAGGACAAGAGGAAGTGTTAGGCTCAAAAATAGAAGAGAAGGAAGAGCAACCTCAAGAGCGCTTCTCTTCTTCCCTCCTATGTGCCATGGAAACATCATTGCCAGCTTTTAAGCAAGCCCTATGTGAAACAACATAGGGAGATGAAGGGTACCTCACATTAGGTGTTAGACACCCTTTATTGTACTTCTCATAGGTCTGATACAAGAGTTCAGACCCACAATTATTTCAAAAAGCATGTTCACTAATTATTTCAAAAAACATGTTCACTAATTTAGGTCCAACAAGGACCGACAAGACGATGCTACTAAGGGGAGGTACGAAAAGTCCATTGTGAATATGGATAGTGCTTAGAGGTGAATTGTACCCATATTTATGTAGGAAGTTGATTAACATAATCTACTTGGTAGTCACATTCACCTGGCACATCGAGTCAACAAGAACACCTATCACAGTGTTTTTGTTGATTCATGTAGGGATGCAAAGAGGAGATGGCTCTCTATTAAAACCCATCGGTAGGTCCTACCATGTGAAGATTATACTAGGAGAACTACTTGTAGGTTGCGCATAGGGGATATGCAGATGTAGGAAATAGGCCATCATGCACACTAAACGACTCTCTCATAGAGCTCCCCAAATATTTGCAATTGGACAGTGACCCAACTAAGGCTTTGTTCTATAATTCTTATGAAATCTTCCAACTACACCTACTAGGGATCACAAGGTTGGGTTGTAAGGTGAAACGAATCACAACACTCATAGAACATGAGAAAAGGACCCTTTAGCACTACTAAATGGAACCAAACTGGTTCACATCAGGTTCATGAAAAATGTAAGAGAGGGGGACCAATCACGTCAAGGCTCCAAGTCATGGAGAGCTGAGAGAAAAGGGATGCCCTAACTTACCTCACTCTAAAGGATGTCTTAGGATGAGGATCAAGAATGAAGAGCACTATGAAGTGCTTCTATCACTCTATAGACCCAAAAATCTACTTGGAGATAGACGAGTTGGTTTCTAGAGTATGAATTGTACCTCATACAACTCTCTTTCTAAGGATGACAACACAAGTCTAGGATTATAGCGCGATGCATTGAAATCTCTCTAGTGCACTGGTATCGGTGTGGCCATAAAATGTAAAGTATAGTAGAAAGGCTAGAAACCTACTTAACAGTCTAGCTAATTGATTTGAATTAAAAATGATGGAAAGATAAGGTATAGAAAGTAAGTGAAAAAATAATAAAATAAGTAGATGAGAACTAGGGTCGTGAATATAAACTCACTGACATGCTAGTTTTCCAGTGAGCTCCACGTACATGTTCACCTACACATAAGAAAGAGGGGAAAATTCTTGGGGTTGTATGGTGGTTTACTTGATTCAAACTTTCGCTTTGGTGCTTCCACCTCCACAGATAGCCAGAAAGAAATGGAGTAGAAAAATATGATAAAGGAGATTGAAAGAACTACATTGAACACTCCAAAAGATCTAAGCTACTCTATCAAATCACAAAGGGAGAAGTGAAGCATTACCACCTCCACCCAAAGGTTCTCAAGGCCAATGAAGAGAGAATGCAAGCAATGAACTTGGAAAAGTCACCATAGTTGCAATGATGATGAAGGTAGGTCTCACAAGGCTCCAAGGTCACAACTTATGTGGTAGAGTGACATGTACAAAAGTGAAGTTGATGGATTTTCTAGCTATTGCAATGCTCAAATGGACTTGTGTAGATTGCAGGAATTGTGATAAGATGGAATGAAAAATGCTCAAGGATGTGAAGAAGATGTGAAAATATGAAATGATAGAAAATAGAATGAATTTGAAGGCCAAAATGAGAGGGAATGAAGCATTTTTTTGGTCGGTTGGTGGTACAGAGGCATTACAAATCATCCCCAATGAGGAGTGTAATGTACCGACAAACTCAAAGGTAGGAATCTATCAGGGATGACATCATGCCACATAGACATTCGTGCATCGCGCTCACATCCCTAACAAAATTCCCCCACTGACTCACAAAACAAACACCAAGTGGATGCATTCTAGATGGGTGATGTGGAATTTCATCTTTGGATTTGATTTTCTAAAGTGAGGGTATGTAAAAGGGGAATTTACATAGGGGTGCAAATTCACTCCTATACACATAGAAGGATCTTGCTTCAATCTCAACAAGATATATCTGATCAAGTGAATGTGCTTAAGGGAATTATTGTTTAAATCACTAATAAGGAAGCTATATCAGGGTCTAAATTGACTTCCTTGTAAGAAATAAAATATTACTAGAATACCCACTTGGAGGGATTAATAAAAGGAGATAACAATGAGGGGACTCTACTGGATAGATTAATGGAGATAAAGTATAATTTACAAGACGTTGCTAAAGAGGTTAGTTGTCTATAAGATGTATGCTACAACCACCAAGGAGTTTGAAAGGGAAATGTTCAAGGTAGAATGGGTAAATGGAACTAAAAAGGAGACCTTGCAGCAAATTGTCAACAATACTAAAGAGTATTTCAAATAGGTCAAAGTAGGAAAAATAGCTAAAGTTGCCAAGTAGAAGAAAGAGTATTCTTTTTTTGAAAAAGAATCTGGTCAAACAGAAGCATCAACTCCATATCAGTTTTTGAAAAGCACCAAATCTAGATTAGTTTTGACAAAAACTCCAAGTCAACTTTGATTGATAAAGAATGAGGCATACTTCTCCAGTTTAAACAATTTCAACAAAGTGAAGACTCTTGTTCAACTTGAAGCGCACCCTATAATTGTGGATTTGGGCCTCGATTGATGTATCATGATTTTTGAAAGGAGAAATTAGTGTTTAATTCTTTCTATGAGTTATAAACTTTTCCTAAATTTAAAGGTATATAAATTGAAGTTATATTTTCTACCTAAGACTAGATATTTTATTTTCTACAACTTTTATGCAAACAGTTAAACATTTCTACAATTTTAATGCAAATAGTTAAATTCCAAAAGTTCATTAGTTTAATGAAGATGACAATAGACAATGGTTTTTTGTATTCCAATGGATATTGTTGTGTGTAAATGTTTCTTAAATTAGTGAAAATCAATAAGAAGAGGCCAAATTTAAAACTATCTATTGTATTATCTATGGATGATATTTTCTTATTATTTATTGATTTGTGAATTTTGTGATGTTCATTTTTGAAAATTTAATTCTCAAAAAAAAAGGTGATGGATGGTGTTATGTATATTAAATTAGCATTATGGATGAATATAAACTACATGATATTTTTATGAATTATTTCATTCTATAGTTTTGATTAATTAGGAAATTCTCATATAGAGATTGCATGTATGAATTTAAGGAATTTTTTGATCACTTCTTGTTGTTCCAAAACCTTGATCTATATTTTTCCATTTATTTGAAAACCTCCTTGTTAGAATACTTTGTAATATCCAATTTCTAGCATTTCACTAGCAAAGGCCCCTTGAATATTGCAATTGCATGAATCACTAGATGATGACACCACAAATGATAACCAACTATGGAGACCATGGAAGATAGGTGATTTAATATTTGCTATCTTTTTCAAGATAAATAGAATAGAGATATTATATTTAATGTTGCTATGTTATTTTGACCATCCATAGAACTGGCACTAGAGAGAGCCTCCAAAGGAAGAAACTGGAGCGAATTGGGTCATTTTCACTAAAAATGTTTGAATGAGTTTTGATCTGCTCCCAACCCACATACATTAATTGAACTCCAATCTCCTACTCAACCTAGAACATGTAGGAATCCAATCCTACCACCATTAACACCACCACTCACTCCACCTGGATTTCCATTGATATCACAACCGATACTACTTAACCCACTATCACTAATGGTGTTCTTCATAGGGAATTCATAACCATTGGGTACTATCCCTAGTGGTATCAATGAGATGCCCAAGAACTTGGGGAAAAGTTTCCCTATGTACACCCATGGAGAATCCTAAAGTGTAGAAGAGAACATTCAGGCATTTAAAGATGAGTTCAATCGAGACCAGGCAACACATCACGATGTGGCATGTAGATTGTTTCCATATTCACTAGGAGATATGGCTTATAACTGGTTCCTTAACTTACCCATCAAGTCCATTCTTAGTTGGAAAAAATTGTTGGATGTCTTCATTAATCAATTTTGGGTCTACATAGACCCAACTATTTTATATCACTAGTTTTCCATGATTAGGAATGAGCCCCATGAACCCTTTCCTCTATCCAATACATGGTTCCAAAGAATGTATAGGTGACTACAACCACCTTACATATTCACTGAGAACATTGCTATTTAGGAATACCTTAAGGCTATAGATCTATTGACTAGTTTATTTCTACAGAGAGCTTACCTTCCCACAAAAATTGATTCACTATCCAAAGTATACCACTTAGCCATCAAGCCGCAAAAATAGATAAGTTCTCAATTAGGTGGCATGGGAGGGACAATATTTTCCCTAGGGTATCCTGGAATTCCCAATTAGATGAGTGCAATTAAAAATGCTCTTACTAGTGGAATCCCACTGTTCAACATGCTCCTAGGTATGTGTAATTCAACCTATAGGCCTCTGGATTAAATACATCATGTACCTGCATTACCATGGGTCAAGAGTGCAACCCTAGATCCCTCCCAACAACAAAAAAATTCTCAAAACCACACTAGAGGATCCAACACCACAACCAACATCCACAATAACTACATAAAATGAGTATATTTCTCATTTGGAAATAGAGTTGGGAACTCTAAAGAAAACCATGTCTCAAGTGGTTAATGAAATGGACCAGTTCACATTGAACCCCCCTCAAAACCAAAGTCATTACCATAACTAGGGTGGGTATCCAAAGTAGAATAATTAGTCCAATCAGAGCAACAATCAAAACTAGAGGAACTTTCAAAACTAAAATTACCAAAACTAGAATAGGGGATACAACCAAAGACCTGAAAATTGATATTGGGATACTAGAAAAAACAATGGAGGAGTCACACATAATTACCTAGCCAATGAGGATAAAAGACACTACAAATGTTTCAGATCTAAGCTTCATGACTAACTAGTGCAAGTTACATGATACCGCTACCCATTTTGAGGTCAAGTGCCCATAAATAGAGAGGATCGTTAAAATTTCTCAAGATAATTCCCAAGAAGCACAATGCAATGCTAATAAAAGTGGCAGGTCTGTAGACATAGCCATGGCCTTTGATACTTATAATGAGTATCAATTTCTTATGTAAGGAGAAAATGAGCCAAAAATGAATACATATGATGCTTAGGCTTCTCAAGCTAAGGGAGACCATTTTATGAGGAATCAAAATAAAGGGCCATTCACCACATCTATTCCTCGCAAAAATATGGTTACCCCTAATTAGAGAGTGGATAACAATCCACCTTCAATGAAAGGCCCTCCTAAGATTCCAAACAGAGGTAATTCTTCCTTCATTCCTAAACAATAATACAATAGTAACAAGGAATATGATCTGATTTCATAAATATAGAAGCAAATGACTTCCTTGTAATTCGTTGATATTCTAAAGTGGTGTCATGCTCAACAAAAACTCATGTTGAAATCTTTGGATAAGGCAGATCACTTGAAGGGAAAGCCAAAGGTGACTCCAACTACTAAAATGAATGCAACTCTATATAGAGGAAAGATAGGAACACCTCCGTTCTTGCTAAGTTTAAGGATCTTTAGGAAGAACTTGCACAATTTCCTTTTAGATTTTGGGGCCTCAGGTAATTCAATGCCATTTTCCATTTATAAGAAACTAGGCCTAACCCCAATTCAAAAACATAAAAAGGTTATACAATTAGATAAAACTAAAGTGAATTTGTAGGGGAGTTGAAAAATGTTCATATTTAGATCAGATTAGATCCAGGGATTCAAAGTTATATAGATATTTAGATTGCTAACATTCCTGAAATGTATGGCATTTTTTTGAGTAGGGATTTGATGAAAACCATAGGGGGTTACCTTTCATTAGAATTATCACACATGTGGTTGTCATGGAGGTGAATGCCAACTCAGATTAAAATAGAAAGTGAACCTCACCTAAACACAAGATTATAGAGTATGATCACCCTAATGAGGTTGCTTATTTCAAAAATGAAATAGGCATATATAGGATGGAAAAGGTTATGAAATTATCAATGTTAGATCTTGATCAAACACATCCCTTGGAAAATGGTGATTCCATGGCTACCACTAACCAACAAGTGTTAATTCATAAATTACATCAAGACAAGTTGGTCTTGGGAGAGGAGGTAGACCCATGGAGTTTTCTACTCCCTAATTGGTGTCAGGTCCATTATTAGAGTCATTCTAAGCTAATGTGTTAGCCTTGTTTAGATATCTTAAATCATGTTTGTCAGTTAGTAGATTTTCACCACATAAATCTTACAAAAGTCCTCAATCAACCTTCATTCAGAACTAGTGTTATAACTGTGTTGACAAGGAAAAACAACACATAAGAAGGAGTATCATCATTTGGTTATCAAACATTGGCCCAATCTATAGATTTGCATATTGAGATTAGAAAACCTCAAGAATTTCTAGATACCCCTACCCCTATTCACCTTCCAATACTGAAAAAATTGCTCAAAGGCAAGGTGAGTTACAAAATTGATGACCATGTACAGTTGTTGGAAATAGTTTCTACACATGTGCTTAATTTGAATGAAGTATCTAATAGTCTTCAAACATAGAGATCTATTGACCCCAACACCCCAAACAAGCCATATTTTCCATTTAGTTCTTCTAGATAGCAACCTAAAATTGACTTGAGGAAAGAGGCTACACCCAAAGACCAATTGTGGACCCTCAATTTCGATGGTTCTAAATACAAAGCAAGGAGTGGAGCTAGAGTAGAACTAACCAACCTAAAATGGAAAACTTACATTGCTTCTTATAGGTTACAATTTAAGTATACTGACAATGTTGCAGAATATGAGGCATTATCTAGGGGATTGATGTTTGTACATCAAAAGAAAGTGTTAGCCCTCAGAGTCATGGGATATTTTGAAGCAATCATGAAGCAAGTTCGTACCCATTACATGTTCCACCATAAAAGATTGGTTGCTTAAAGAAATAGGGTATGAAACCTAATTGAAAATTTTAATGCTTTTGACATTAAGTTGATTCCCAGAGAAGACAATCAGATTGTGGATGCTCTAGCTGTGGCAACTAGTACACTAGACCCTATACAAATTCTAGGTTAAGGAGGTTTTCTGTGGAGTTAGTGTCAATTCCAGCCATTCCTGATAATGTTTGAAACTTCTAGATTTTCGATGATGATCGACACATCCTTTCCTTTTTGGCAAGTTTATACATCTTCAAATGACAAATCATTGATGAGGCCAAAAAATATTAAGGAGACTAGGAGCTAGAACATTTTGATATAGAAGGAATGATAAATTTAAAGACTAATAACATCCCCAAGGGAATGGTAGCACTAGAGAGGATCTTTTATTTAAATCCTCGAGGATTGTGAGAAACTACCTACATATGCTAATGGGGGAAAGTATAAAACATGAAAATTGGCATATTCAAGCCCCAAAAGAAATATATTCATTGAGAAGACTTGTTCGAAGGACATCTGAGACAAAATCTTGAAGCTACTGAAGGAATACATCACAACAATTGCTTTGGGATATGAGGACTTAAAAAACAATTGACACTTCAGTGATAACTCATACTATCCCTTTGAGGCCTCAAGAAAAGTCATTTCGTTAGAAGAAATGCCTAATTAATGCCTTAATAGTACCATTGATCCTTAAAGAGGTGCAAAAATTACTATCAACCAAAACCATTTTTCCTATAAAGAATTTAACTTGGGTTGCAAATCTGGTGCCTGTGCACAAAAAGAGCAAAGAAATCAGAATATGTCGATTTCAAAAACCTGAACAAAGCTTCAGAGAAGGATAATTACCCACTTCCTTCCCTCGATGAAGTGTTGCAAATAGTCAACGACTCATAGATGATGTCATTCCTAGATGGTTATTCTGGATATAACCAAGTGTTGTTCAATTATGAGGATAGAATGAAGACCTCTTTTATGACTAAGTGGGAAACATTTTCCTACCAAAGAATGACATTCAGTCTCATTGATGTTGAGCCACCTTTCAGCATGTGATGGGCATGGAATTTAAGGATCTAGTAGATAAATGTATCCTTATTTACATAGATGATGTGACCATATTTTTCAAAAACAAAGAGGACGATGCTACTGATTTAACAAAGGTGTTGGAAAAGTGTATAAAATATGGTGTTTCTCTGAACCCAAAGAAATGCATGTTTAGGGTCTTAGAAGGAAAACTGTTGGGACATATAATTTTGGAGAGGAATTTCAATTGACCCTAAAAAAGTGGAATCTATCTTGAAGCTTCCTATGCCTAGTAGTAAGAAAGAGATGAGATCTCTTTAGAAATATAAACTCCATAAGGAAGTTCATAAGTGGGTTTGTAGAAATCGTCAAACTCTTCAATGAGATGATGAAGAATGATGCAAAGATCGAATAGAGTAATGAGGCAAAAGTTTTCCTTTTCATAGATCAAACAATCCATTTCAGAAGCACCTGTGTTAACCATCCTGAATTATTTACATCCTTTCTTTATTTATTCCTTTCTATTTGATCATTCATGCGCTGCTATTTTGATATAGCGAAAAGGTGAAGGGGACAAAAAACCAATAAATTTTATGAGTTCCCCATTCAAAAATGTTAAGATCAAATATCCACCATTGGAGGAGCAAGCCTTCACATTGGTAAGAGCTATTAAAAAATTCTTCCATTACATCCTATGCATCCAAATCATCACCATCATTCCTGACCCAACAATGGAGTTTGTTCTTATGTAGAGTGAGCTAGGAGAGTGAAGGGGAAAGTGGATAGAAATAATATAGGAGTTTGACCTCAAAATTTACTCTATGAATTTGGTCTGAGTACATGGCTTGTCCAAAGAAATGGCTGACATTGATTCCAAGATCACTTGTCAACTATATATGATGCAATCATTTACAATAGATCTATGGTATGCTGATTTGATTTTTTTGTTACTAAAAAACAAGTGTCCCAATGGGATGAATACAATTAGAGAAGGAAATTGAGATTAAGAGTGCTCACTATATGATTAAAGGAGGAGATTTGTATATAAATAACTTTGAGGGTGTCTATTTGTGTTGTTTGGATAAGCAATAGGTGAAGTGAACCATTTCTGAATTTCAAGGTAGACATAGTATCGGGCACAATTTGATCGATGCAATGGCACATCAGATATTGCGGTTAGGCTACTATTAGATTCATGTGTTTCATGATTCTCATCAACACATTAGGATATGCCATACATATCAAACTTCAACATCCAAAGAGTGTAACTCGATGATGCTCCTATAGCCTGTATATGAGGTAATACCATTTTATCGATGAAATGGAATGATGAACTAAAACATCCTTCCAAGAACCATTATTCACCTTCAAGAAACAAACACAATTGAATTCCAATTCATTAACCCTTAGAGGAAAGATGATGTAGTTCTAGATCCAAGAAAAATTTTGTAACATAATGGAATATAAATTAACATTTAAGAATGAGAAACACAAAGAACAAAAGAAAGATAGACAAAAGAGAAGAAAATACCATATACACAGGGAAAACCCTTTTAGGTAAATAAACCCACCCTCCAAAGCATTGAACCAATGTATTAATCTGAAACAATTTGGTTACAATACATTTTAGGCTCGGATTCTTAACATGGAGACTACATCTTGCTCTTCTTGAAGAAAATCGGTAGCATAACCCTGCAGTTAAAAATTCTCCTCACACAACTCCTCTAACAAATGCCCATATTTATAGAGCACAAAGATGGACACCTAGAAAATCCACATTTCAACATCATCTTCACTCCATGCATGCAAACAAGGATAACATGCAAGGCACCTATCTTCACTTGCTAAATCAAATAGCATAAAATCTCAACATGCAATATTCCTACCTCATGCAATACTTACACTTTCCATAATTTAACTAGACTTGACTCTTACATTGTCATACACACTGTCATAGTTTTGTCATAATCCATCATAGCATATGTCATAGTCCAACTCTTAAAACTTGTGGAAAATTCCACTAAAATAGCTTACAGTAGGGTCCACAAAGTGGGATGCCTATTTCCACCAATTTAGGATGCATTTCATCCTAGTCACTTACCATGTAAGTTTCCACCTCACCAAAGTAGGTCCCACAAAGTGAAATCACAAGAATGACATAAAATAATACATAGGATAAAATAAATAATTAATTAACAACATTAATGCTAGGATTTGCAAAGGTTGAGACACCTTATTCCCAACATTCTCCCACTTGTAGAAGACCTTTCAAGAGCCAAAATTCAAACATGATTTTAACTTCTAGGAGCCAAACAACATCACCACAACCATCCATGAAACCACATGAACCTCCAACATGCTCTTGTGCACTAACAAGATACCTGTAGCAACATCCAAGATGTACACCATATTAGACAAAAATCCCTATCATCCTCCAATGTTCCACCTATGGAAGAAAAAGGAACAAGCCAAGGTGTATATGCAACAATGCAAAGAGAACAAGGATCAAATCCAAATGATAACAAAGGTTGCAGGAAACTCCAAAAACTCCAATATTCTCATGAGCTAAACAAAATATCAACCAACTCCAAGCCCATAACCATAACACAATACTAAATCCAAAGATTCCTCTAGAGAACAAGATAAACCATTTGTTAGAACAACAACCAAAATAGGTTTCCCTCATCCAACTGATAAACACACCATGCCAAAAATAGAACCCAAAAAAAATGTTAATCCATCCAATTAAGCATACCACAAGGTATCTAAAAAATTAGTAGAACTTATTCAAACAACATATCCAACACATAAACTACAATCACAAGCTCTATGTGTCAAACTTGTCAATGAAGAACATACACATCCAGGAACTCCCACTACATGGGTAATGTCAAATCTAAAAATAGATTATGGTAGCAATGAACACTTATACTAAAGTGTGGCTAATAATTAAGTCATGTAGTAGCAAAGAACAATCACAATGATCTACACATGCAATAGAGGATGTTGCAAAGTCTTTGAAAATGTGTCACCATAACTCTCCCAAGTCCACCACACTAAACCATGTGAACATAAACCTCTTGGAAAAAGTCATAGAACAAAGAGAAGACTTGTAAATCATATCCCAATCATTTCCCTTTTCCAACACCTCAAAGTGCCAAGTTGTGGCGGGTAATATCTCCTTCACAACCCCAAAGAAGCCTCATTAAAACCCAAACATCCAATCTCATTAGATCAAACATAACATATATAACATATATCTACATGGATGCAAACTTCACAAAGAAGATCAAACTACTCCAATTTCCCATCTTAGGAAATCAACCCACTACCATACCCTATGATCATCATAAATGAAAAAGTGAACCCAAGAAGATAGCCATGCTATCCATCTCTCACAATGAATCTTTCACGACCCTCTAAATGTGTAACATACACCCCTATCATTTTTTTTGAAAACCCTTGTTGTTGGTTTCCTTGGTTTAATGTTGTCTATATTTTTTTTTTAGTGAATTTCAAATGCATACAATATAAAGAATATTACAAGAATAATAATACAATAAAATAAATCTTTTTTCAATTGACATGGCAAGGAATAGCATATATTTTCATTTTATATTTATATTAGAATAATACAAGTTATATCAGACCTAGAATGAACTTGTTACAACAACAAGAAGGGTTTTGAATGAGCACCAAACCATCCCAATTCCTTTGAAATCTCCCTATTCTCCAATTCCCAAGCCTTCTTTTTCCAGTGCCAAAGTCCCAAAACTAAAGTCCACCAGTGCAAATACTCAATAGAATCACCTTGGAAGAAGATTTACTACAAATCAATATCCAAAACAATAGCTTCAAGCAAAACTAAGCTAAGAGCCAAAAACCTTGTTCAACTCCATATTTTCAAACACCTAGAAACTGAATTAAATCACTCCAAAACAATCAAAAACCACGCCCAAACTGAAAGCAATGAAAACCACACAAAAAATTCTCAAAAGTATTGATAAATATTCATCCTTTTAGGCACCCAATTTGAACTCTTGAAGCTCTTGTGATCTTAGTTGATAATAAACACCAATATCTAATTAGGGTGGATATTTCCCCAACAAAACTAGTGCAAGTGAAGGAGGGTTTTCATCCTCAATTTGCAGCCCAAGCAACTTGGAAACAATTTGAGAACATTTCTCTATGTCAATAGAGAAAGGAAAATATAAGAAATTAGGGTGATGGATTCCAAAATTCACTTAATTTCATTGTAGAAACCAATGCCTTTCTCCTAATTGAAATATTTAACATTTTAAAATATCTTTCCCTCTCTCCTTTAGGCATCCACTTCAAGGAGGCATTAAAATATTAATAAAGCTTTTAAAAAAAACTTGAAGTCATTTCAATAGGCATAAGGTACACTTTCAATGACCAATTTTACCCCTCAACTTAATTTTATAATATAACTTTATAAAATAACTTAAGTGGTCAAATTAAGCAAATATTAAAACTACAACCTTAGACTCTCCAATAATAAACTGAGTAATAATGTTGCTGCAAGTACACTGGCCTGGAACCAACTCCCCCAAAGGTGACTTACTATAAATATCACTGCTATAAATTTTAAGTATATACCAAACACCCAAACTATGTGAAACTGAAGACCATAGAAGAATACTATGACCAACTAAAGATAGCCACATCTAGACTGACCATTGCTATAAATAGAAACCCCTCTGAAAACCGCAACACTGAACATCAATGCTAGCAAGTGAGTCCCCAAACCACATCAACTAGCCTATGGGAACTCTAGAATAGGGTAATTGAATCATTGCACTGTTCAAGAGTGAGAAGGGGACATTACATACCTCCCTTCCCAAGATTGCTTTCTCTCAAGCAATCATAAATCAGGATGCTGCAATATTTTTTCTCTCCCAAGTAGCATCCTCCACTTGAAAATTATTCTATTTTATCAAGTACTCCTTGACCACCCTTCTATGTAGTGTATGCTCTCTAACCTCCAATATATCCTTAAGAATTAAAATCAACTTTCCTTCCTCATGTAAAGGAGGAAACTCTATAAAACAAACCATATTATGACCAAGTGCTTTCTTAAGGTGAGAGATATGAAAGAAATTATGCACCTTGTTGTCCTTGGGTAGTTCCAGCTCATAGGCTACCTCTCCAATCCTCATGATAACTTTGAAATGACCATAAAATTGAGGCTTAATATTTTTTGACCCACCCTTCTTGAGAGTGGACTATTTGTAGGACTACAACTGCAAGTAAACCATGTCTCCAACCTAAAAAATGTGATCAACATAGTGATGATCAACATACAACTTTTGCTGAATTTGAGCATGTTGTATATTCTCTCTCAAAGATCTCATAATTTTCTAACTATCCTAAAGAAGATCTCTAGCTCTAGGAACTCTCCAATCTCCAAAAATTAAATCAACAAAGCTAGGAGCTTCATAACTATATAGTTCCATGAATAGAGAGATCTGAATAGACATATCAAAGGTAGAATTATAACAGTACTTTCCTAGGTACAACAACTTAACTCATGCATTTTGTTGCCTTGAAAAATAGTTGTGTAGGTAACCTTCCACCCATTTTTTCACCACCTCAGTTTTCCCATCAGTCCGAGGATGACAGCTAGTACTAGGGGTCAGCTCTATACCACATAATTTGAATAATTTTTTCCGAAACAAGATCATAAACTTAATGTCCCTATCATTAACAATGGCCTTGGTTGTCCCATGAATCCTATATACCTCTCTAAAAAATAATTTTGCCACCTGCATTACTGAAATCCCTAGGGATATAGCAAAAAAGTGTGAAAATTTAGCTAATTTGTCCATGTAATAACCTCTCTCAATTTCACTCAATGTTAAACCATTTGAATATACAAAGGAAAAATACATTTTTATCCAAATGCTTCATTCAAATTAATGGTTCCATAACCCTTATCTTTATTTATATAATCTATGAGATTGAGTCAGTGGTGTCAACACGTTCGGGATTGGTAGGTGAATTATAGTGGATGACTCCTTTTATTATTGAAGTGTCTTGATATTTCTAGCTATACTGATCTAGTAAATTTCCTTATGATACATAAGAGAACAAAAGGTGGAAAATTTTCATGTAGTGTTTCTCATATTTTGTGTAACCTATAAATAATTTTTTCATATTTTTTTTAGTGGATTTTGGTTCTATATATAATAACCTCTCTCAATTTAACTCAAATATATAGAATATCTAGTCATGTTTACCAGATATGTATTCTTACAAAATGATTCATTTATGTTTAGTGACAAAGTAACCAAAACCATATTTTTGATACCTTATTCAACTAAACTAAGGGAAAAGACATATTGGGATAGGTGGTTTAATTCTAATGGAGGAATAATTTGTTTCCAAAATTATCTCGATCCTTGTAAACTAAAAAAATGATAAAGTCTCTTAAGAGATGTAATAGTAGAAAGTTACTATAATTTAACACTAAATTAATCAAATTGAAAGGCATCTAGGAATATTCTATTCACACTTACAAGCAGATTTTTGATCTAAAAATAATATTATTTTTTGAATTATCTCAATAATGAAGGGTTTAACCAAGCCTACAATAGATGCATTCTTCACAAATGTATCATTTTTGTTCAATGTGAGTGTGTCAAGAGCCATATTTTATTTTGGTACCTCATTGGACAAAATTGAGGGTGGAAAAATTGAGATAGATTTTTTGTACAATTGGAATAGTCATTTCATTGCCAAAGTCTCATGATACTTGTTACATAAAATTTATTATATTAGATGCAACTTAGGAATAATTTTTTTTCACTTATATATGAACATCTAGTCTAACTACAAGAACCTCTCATTGTTTATATCAACTCAAAACCATTTACTATTAGAATAATGGATATATTTTAATGAAATGTCCCATTTATTTTTATTATAAGCATGCCAAGAGCCAAAAATTTATTGTTTTACATCATGGGATATAATTGAGGTAGTGAAAAAATTATGGTGAGTGGCTAAATACTAGTGGATTCCTCATTTCATTATTGAAGGGTTCCAATATTTTTAGGTTGTATAAATTTAATACAAAAGTCTCCTAAGAGGAACAAGAGAAAAAAATTACAAAATTTAACACATTATTTATCATATTTTATTGCAGCAAGAAAAGTTCCATTTACATCTATAGGAGGATTTCATGCAAGAATATGAAAACCTACATTGGTTATCAAATATTAACCTTTTGGCCATGTTGGAAATGGATGCATTCTAACAAAATACCTCATTTACATTTAATGTAAGTGTGCCAAATTTTCCTTGTTCTATCCTTTTCCCTAATAGCTTCAATTTCCTTAGCTTCAAGTTTCCTCTTCCTTTTGGATCTACGATGACTATTGGTACTGATTGTACAAATAACTGTAATAATTTATATAATGTAATTTTGTGTGAAATAGTCAACAAAAGCTTAATTATGTATTTTTTCATAGAGATCATGAGATTCCTCAAAGTATAACACTTGTGGTGGTTGTTGCTAGATCAAAAAATTCATTTTTCCAATTATTCCCAAAAACATTTAATACAAATCATTTTTTTAGAAATGGATATTTGTTTCCTAAAAAGATTCCTTAATATATCATTAGAAAATAGATATAAATTTAACAAAAAATGGATATCCATTCCTAAGAAATGGATATTTGTTTCTCACAACATAGTAAGGGGAAAAAATTGGTAAAAAATATTCATTTCTTAAAAATGGATGTAACAATGGAAATAGGGTGCTCCACCTTTTAGGAGATGAAGCACAATGAGGGGTTCCTATTTCACGTTTATTAAGGAAACCTTTGAGATCTCAATATAGGGATGTAAAGGGGAAATAGATCTTGTAGTAGGGCGTCCTAGGGTTTTATTAGAAATTAAAAGAGTGTTCACCACCAAGCTAGAGCTAGGAAAGAAAAGAAATGAATGTAACATGAAAAGTATCATGCAAAACCTAACTAAATGACCTAGGAAATGAAATTGAAATGAAGAATAAAAGACTGAGAAAGTACAAAGGTGCACTTGGAAGAAGGATGAGCTTAGGACAAGCTTCAAAATCACAAAATATTTTTGTTTAATTCCCATTGGGACTCATACACCAATTTGAGTGATTTATTCCCTGACTAGGGTTTCTGTGCCAAAGTTGGAATCTCATAGTGGTTGACTTGAATTCCCTAAAATCTAGAAAATGTGTTATACTAGGACTCATACACTACAAGTGGCATATCAGTCCCACTCTTCCTTTTTAGAGGGTTAATGATAGAATCAACTCTCCTATCTCTTCTCTTCCTTCCACATGTAGTTTCTAGATTGGAAACTATGATTTGCAACCTATAGGTGACTTCCCATGAAGATGAAAACCTTGTGACAATTGATGACTTTCTTCAACCCTATAACTTTGTATTCAAAGGATCTTCAAGCTCCAAGACACCTATATCTACAATCACACAAGTAGAGAGGGATAAAAACTTGTTGATTTGTTAGTACATATGGGTTTCCTTAGTCAAACCTTGTGATGAATCAAAGAAATATGAACATGAAATATGAAATATGAAACATGAACAGTAATACCTTGAATAATGTCTTGAGATATAAATAAATAATCTAACATGAAGTGGAAATTTGGAATGTGGATCTTGATCTTGAATTTGGATATGAAACAATTCTTTCAAATGGATGTTTAATGCTAGATCACAACACTAGCTCAACAACATTCTTGATGCATTATGATCTTGACTTGATGATGAATCTTGGACAACTGCAACAAATTATGAAGATTATGCCCTTGAATTCTTTATAATTTCTCTTGAATTCTCTCTGATGCTCTTGCGAAGTCTTCAAATGATCAAGTCTTGATGGATTATGTTGATATCATGAAGGATTATATGAAATAATTATTTAAGACCTTGTTTATATAGGCAATCCATCCAACTTAACAATTATTAGATCACAAAGGCCAACGTTCATGAAATTTGAACTTAAAACCCTGATTTCTCACTCAAAACCCTAAAAAGGGGCCAAATAGGACTCATATGCCCAAGGTGGCATATGGGTCTCACCAGGCCTTCTTAGGTTGAGGAAATAGTAGGGAGGTAATAAATTAAGTATATTTGATATCTATGTCAGCATTTCAATTGAAATAAACCTTGGGATGCATAATATAGGGTCTTAGGGGCCTATTAATGATGTTATGAAGGTTATAAATGCAAGATGGCCAAAAAATTAATGTTAAGGTGCAAATAAATACACTTTACAACATTAAATTAAAGAAAAATTAGGCCAGTTTAGCTTAAAAGGGCCCTAAACCTAATGTGAATGTGTAAAACACATTACAACACTAGATCAAGGAAATATTAGGCCCATCCTAATGTTAACCATTCCTAAATCAAGTGTGAAAATGTAGAGGGATACCTTTTTCATTGCAACATTTAGCCCCAACTTTAGTGAGAGGAGGAACTTGCTTTAAACTCATGCTAAAGTAGACATCGAAGAGGGGTCCAAGAGTACTGATGTAGATGGTATAGGATGAAAAATATCAAGGGAGTGATCAAGCCCCTAGGCTCAAAGATCCTATGTCAAACTGATATAATCACAAATGGAAATGCACAAGGTGTATGATATGCATGTAAACATGCAATGTCAATGACTAAAAGAAAGAAAAATAAAAATAAGAAAAAATAAAAAAGAGGTGGATCAAGCCTCAAACATTTTTCCAATACGATGTGGATTAGATATAAGTTGTTTTTCCAAAAATGTACACTCACTCTCAGGAAATATAACTTCAAGAAATCCACTAGGTGAGTATCTAAAAGGGTGGCTTAGTGAGAAAGTCATGCCTCTATGTCATCTTCTCACCGTATAATGAGAAATTCATTCCCACGTTTCGGCTTCTCATCATATGTTAACCATACCAAATTTGTACCTCCTGAAAAATTTGAAAAGGCACCACATAATAATAAAATTTGAACATCATGAGGCAAGTAAAGCTTTGTATGCTTGAAATTCATGAACAAACAAGATGGCTCCATAGGCATGCAAAGTGTGTGATGCAAGGTGGCCATATAACCGATGTTGTAAATGAAAAATAGTGTAGGGTACATTCAAAGATATTTTTCTTAGTTCATATAAGGTTTTATCTTAGGGAACATCATGCCTAATGTCTCCAAGAGAGGACAATTCAAAGAATATCATGCTCTCGGAGGAAATCAAACCCAATGATACCACCAAGAAAATGATGCATCACAAGAATAAAGAAAACCACATAGTGAAACATGAATGTCAATGTATACCCCCACTTTAAAGTGGTTGCCAACACCATTGTTGTGAAAAATTTCTTTAAACTAGAAGAAGATATGTGAGCTTACTCAAAAATTCCTATGCCAAGTCATAGGTTTTTGAATACTACATCATGAAAAGGGGTTGCATAACTCAGTACATTACATTTGAGCCACTTAAGGAATGCCATCCACATCCCAAGCATGCTCTTATATGTACATGAAATGAAGTCAACTAGCCAAACGAGACAATGACAAGTGTCATATAAGGACAAGGCTAACCTAACCCTTTTCCCCCACTTAGTGCAAGACGAGGGTGAGTTGATATGATTGATGAGAAACATGTTGTAATGAAAAAAAAGATTCCCCCTTGGAAATGGTACAATTTTACCTAATTTAGGCTAGGTACATTCACTAGTAGAATGACCATGAACTCTATGATAAGCACAAAATGAAGTCTTGTAGTAGAATTTATTTCATGTTCTTGGAGGGAGAGATATAAAACAATCTTGGAGTCTCGACAAGATACTCTCTTGATTAATAGTAGAAGATGCTCTTTTATTTTGTGACAAAGATATATCTCTTGCTTAGTATTAGGTGTCATACTTACACAAGACTCTTTAGATTGTGATATTTTGTACTCTCCTTTAAAGGAGGGTGTAAAATTTATCAAATTTGAATAATTAGTGTTTTATGTGATGAAATTGATATTAAGCGAAGATTTCTCTATTTCGTTCATTTATTTCAAACGATAATAATCAAGACCACTAGTGTCTATTAGTTCAAGATGCACTATTGTTAAATTTGGATTAGAAGAATATTTTGTAAGAGTGTTGACATTAAGTGAAGGATTTCTTGTTTCTTTTGAGGGACAATAACCAAGACCACTAGTCATTTCTCGTGTGTTAGGTTTTATAGGGACGTGGATACCTTTTTCTCTAGCACCACATCCTTTTCCACTGTAACTAAGTTGTTTCATAAGTTCATAACCTTTTCAATAAATATTTTTTAGTTATTTTGGAATCGGTGGTTGCTCATAATCAACTTCATCAAAGATTGTTGTGTATGTTTCCTTTTTTTCTAGAGTGGCTGAGGTGGATGCTTTCGAAGGGTCTTCCAAATTTTGTGTTGACATTAACACTTTTTATTTTCCCTTTTCAGACTCTTTGTTTATGATCTTTTGTTCTCCCATGAATGTAGGTATGAAATCCCACAATGCCAAATCATCTAGTGATAAAATTTTGAAGGGTTTTGGATATGTATCTTTTTGTTATTTTTGCATGGGTTCTTCTTGTATATTTGGTGTCAATGTTTTCAAAGGATTTTCCTTTCCTTTCTCAATGTTCAAACAAATTTCTAGTTTAGGGTATATTTCAATTTGGTACACTTTATTGTTATAGACATATTTCATGATACGGTGAAGAGTTGAAGGCACCACATGCATCTCATGAATCTAAGGTATTCCTAAAAGGAGATTGTATGAAATATCATGAGGCATAATGTGGATAATAGTTTTAATGTATAATTTACAACTATAATAGGGAAAGTGATCACCCCAAGTGGTTGCTTTCCTACATTTTCAAATCCCTGAATTGATAAGGAAACTGGTTCAATTCTTGATTTATCCATGCCAAGTCTATCAAAAAGGGTTACACTACACACACTAAAGACTGAGCCATTGTAAAAAATAGTTCTTTTTATCCTAGTCCTATTATATATAGCTATTATCATGAAGGCTTAATTTTTCTTTCTCATCTCCAAGGGAGGTAGCTCACATTGATGAAAAGTAATGTCTATGTTGTTTGGTGCTATAGCTTGAATTTGGACTGCCACATCATTTGACTACACATTAGGAGGAGTAGGACCTTGTAATTTTCTTTGAATAATGTTATGATAATGAGAGGAGGCTTGAATAATATCCCATAAGGATATCTTAGAAGGAGTATTCTTTAGTTGTTCAATGAGATTATACTCCTTTTCATTATGTAAAGGAAAGCGAGGAGGAACAGGAAAGATAGGGTTACATAGTGGGAGGGATGTTGAAGGTGTTTTTATTGGTTGTAGATTATTTCTAGTGTTATATGTGTGATCAAGATATTGTAACTTAGTTGTTGTGACATATTGTAACAATGGAAATAGGGTGCTCCACCTTTTAGGAGATGAAGCACAATGAGGGGTTCCTATTTCGCTTTTATTATATTCAAGGAAACCCTAGAGATCTTAATCTAGGGACATAAAGAGGGTTCACTACCATGCTAGGGCTTGGAAAGATAAGAAATGAATGTAACATGTAAAGTATCATGCAAAACCTAACTAAATGGCCTAGAAAATGGAACTGAAATGCAAAATAAAAGATTAAGAAAGTATAGAG
The DNA here is from genome assembly GCA_007258455.2 of Sequoia sempervirens. Lineage (NCBI taxonomy): Eukaryota > Viridiplantae > Streptophyta > Pinopsida > Cupressales > Cupressaceae > Sequoia > Sequoia sempervirens. Next base: position 13,689,570 of record VDFB02271358.1, on the reverse strand, counting down.
GTGCACCTAGAAGAAGGATGAGGTCAGAATAATCTTCAAAACCCTAAAATATTTATAT
>VDFB02271358.1:13553237-13689412 GCA_007258455.2 Sequoia sempervirens | reverse complement strand
TGCCACCTCCAAATCTTCCTCTTGATCCCCTAAATCCACCTATGAAATATGAAAATTATTCTTGTCCTTTTTGTGCATCACCTTGGCCTTCATTGCTTTGCCTTAGAGAAGTAAATGTGCTTCTACCTCTTGAATTTTTTCCCCTTCCTATTATTGACTTTTCTTGTCTCCTTTTAACCTTTTCTTTTTCCCTTATTGCCAACTGATAACATTTTCAATGGTTCTTGGATTGTGCATACTAATTTAATATTGGATGTTATATCTCAACCCACTAAGGTACTTCGCTACTTTCTCAGCATCATCAACTACATGTCCAACTCTAATGATCAATTTATAAAACTCATTGGTGTAGGGCTTTACATCCATCTCCATTTGCTTCAAATCTTGAAGTTTATTTGACATTTGAATGGCATAGTCTCTTGGCAAGAATTTTCCCTTTAACTTAGCTACCATCCTATCACATGAATAAATACTTGACTTACCTCTTCTTCTCCTCTCAGCCTTTTCAATGTCCCACCAAACTAAAGCATGCCCCTCCAATTTATTTTTGACTATCTTCACCTTTTCATCATTAGAAACTTCTTCACACTGAAAGAAATTATCTAAAGTAGAAATCCAATCTAACAAAGAATCTTCATCTAAAGTGCCATCATACATTGGTAATTCAACCTTTACCTTATTCTTACTTCCTTTTACAGCCTTCAAAAGTCTTGCCATCTTTTTTTCTTCAGTATCTAACTCTCCTTCAACATATTCAAAGTATTCATCCTCTTCATCTTTAGTTTCACTGTCTTCACTCACAATCACTCCCCTATCTTGTCCTGTCTCAACATCTTCCAACCTTGCTCTAGATCTCTTTTGAAGTTCTGGCATCTTTCTTATCTCTCTTTCCATCTTTTCTTCCATCTATTGCATCTTTCTTACTACATTATCCTTCTTTGGAGGCATCTTAACATTGTGACAATCCAACTTCCTATCTTCTTCTCTTCAATCAACAATCTTCAATCTCCAATGACCTATTCCCTATTGATCTAATACCACTTTGATGCAAGATCAAATGATATTGACTTTCTACAACACCAAACAAGTTAGAATAAACAACCACTTATTCCTCAAAACCTCAAGAACTAGCCTTCTCAATTTGACTCTTCCCTCTCTACTAGGTCTATAGACCCGATTTTCTTAACTTTTCTCCAAAATATGCTATGGAGGACTAAGAAACCCTTACTTCCTTATTAGTCCCACTACTATTTTTTTGGGTAGATGCAGAATCATCGGATGCCAAAAAAGGATCTGAAAGAATCTTTGCAAAATTCCACTTGGAGCACTAAGACTTCCTTACTACCATCTTAGTCTTGATCTGAATTTCTGGAATCTCTGAATGTGGTTCTGAGGCTTGATGTATACACTTCCTTCTTCTCTTATCTCAAGTTCTAAAGCTTCCAGATCTAGCCTGTAGGTGAGTTTCCATGAAGATGACAACTTTGCAATGCAACTTTGCAACTTTGCAACTTTTCACTTCAAATGATCTTCAAGTCTTCAACCTAAATCTTCTATCACAAACACATAAGAGAAGAAAAAATTCTTGATACAAGTTAGTAAATGGGGTTTTCCTTGGTGAAACCCCTTGTTGGTAATTAAACCTTGAAATGAAATAGAATAATGAAGGAAATAATGAATGAACAAACTGCTATGTTGAAACTCACCAAAACCCTTGTAATAAGGTGCTACAAATATGATTGAAATGACTATAATGGATGTGGTTTTCAACTCTTTCTTTGAATGATATTGATCTTTGAAACACTTGCTTGAATCGTAAACCCTAAATCACAAATATTAACACAATAATAAAAATGATGCCATAATATCCTTGGTATGATGCTTGGGTCTTGTTAATGGCTCCAAATGCTTGATGAATTGCTCTTGAATGCTTGAATTCTTGGATGCTTGGATGCTTAGAGTGCTTGGATTGACTTAGATTTCTTAGATATATGAAAATGAGAGAAAGGAACCTTGTATTTATACTTTTCCATGCTTAATATCCTGAAATTACACCACAACAAGCTAGCATATGAATTCATTAATTAAAGGAAGCTATCCAAAAAAGGTTTACAAGTGGAACCTGTTGTCTAATATGTAATCAAAAGGCATGCTCACAAGGGCTAGTGAAGCTAGTTCTCCACTAGGTGAGCCCCAAGAGGTCCATAACAACATCATACCCCAGATGACTATGATAAGGAAAAAAAGAAAATGCATGCTCCCAAGGTCTAGTGAAGCTAGTTGGTTAGTAGGTGACCCCAAAGAACCATATCAAAGCCATACCTCCATGAATTTAATAAGCTACAAAAAGAAAAATGCAACAAGAAAGAGGGATGTTCAAAGGGATATTGCTTAGTTCATACAAGGTATAATATTAGGGAACATTTTTCTTAATGTCTCCAAGAGAGGACAAGTCAAAGAAATATCACTCTTAGAGGAAATCAAGCCCAATGACACCATTGAGAAAGGAACACATCACAAAAAGAAGGAAAATCACACAATGAAATATGAGTGTCGATGTATTCCCCCAATTTAAAGTGGTTTCTAACACCATTGCTTTGAGAAATTGCTTTAAAGTAGAAGAAGACATGAGATGTTACTTGGAAATCCCTATGCCAAGTCATATGTTTCCAATAAGCTACGTCATGTAATAGGATGGAAGGGTTGCCCCCAAAAATACAATGCTAAAGATAACTCAGTATGTCATATGTGAGCCAATTTAAGGCATGTCATCCACATCCCAAGCTTTCTCTTATATATACATGAAAGGTGGTTGACTAGCCAAAAGAGACAACAAGTGACATATGAGGAAAAGGATTCCTAACCCCTTGCCCCCACTTAGTGTAGGACAAGGATGAGTTGAAATGATTGATAAGGAACATGCTAGAGTGAAAATCAGTATCAATTAGAGGAATTAGGTGCTCCCACATAAGAGAGAGCACCAAAATCCTTAAGATGTTATATTTTACTACTCAAAGCCTTGCATTCATTAGTAGAATGACCATGAACTCTATAATATGCACAAAATGAGTGTTTGTAGTAGAATTTATTTCATGTTTTTGGAGGGAGGGATATCAAAAAATCTTGGAGGAGTCTCAACAAGATACTTTCCTGATCAAAAGTAGGAGATGTTGCTCTTTTTTGTGACAAAGATATCTCTTGCTTAGTACAAAATGTCATACTTACACAAGACTCTGTAGATTACCAAATTGTTTTCTTTCCTTTACCGAAGGGTGTAAAATCTAACGAATTCCAATCATAACAATTTTGTGTGATGACATTAATGTTAAGCCAGGGATTCTCTATTTCATTCAAAGGATAAAAATCAAGACCACTAGTATCTATCAATTCAAGATGCACTACTCTTAAAGTTTCCTTAGAGGAATCTTTTATTAGAGTGTTGATATTTAGTGGAGGTTGGTTTCATGGTTTTATTTCTATCAAAGGTTAATAACAAAGACCATGGGTTATTTCTTGTGTGTTAGGCTCTATAGAGACACAAATACCTTGATCTCTAGCACCACATCCTTTTCCATTATAACCAAGTAGTTTCATCATTTCATAACCTTTTCCATAAATTTTCTTCATCTCTTTTGGATTCATTCGTTCCTCATAATTAAGTTCATCAATTTTTTTTGTATAATTTTCTTTTTCTTCTAAAGTGGTTGAGGTGGATGCTTTCAAAGGGTCATCTAAATTTTTTGTTGATATTATTGCTTTTTCTTTTCCTAATTCAGATTCTTTATTTATGATCTTGTATTCTCCCATGAATGTAGGTTCAAAGTCTAAGGAACCCCAATCATCTTCTAATAGCTTCATGATTTGATCAATATGATTTTCTTTGTCTTTTTGTTGTCCAGGTTCCACTTGTGCGGTTGGTGTCAATGTTTTCAAAGGATTCTCCTTGTTTTTCTTGAGTTATAAAACACTGTAAGGCTCCTTATTAGCATCCAATGTGTACACTCTATTGTTGTAGATCATACTTCATTTTACGATGAAGGGTAGAAGGAACTCCATTTATTGCATGAATCCATGGTCTTCCTAAAAGGAGATTATATGAAAGATCATGAGGTATAACATGGATCGGTGTTTCTAATGTGGCCTTTCCAACTTTAATAGATAAAGTTATCACTCCAATCAGTTTCTTTTCTACATTGTCAAATCCCTTAATAGATAAAGAACCAAGTTGAATTTTTTATTTATCAACACGAAGATTATCCAAAAGGTTTACACTGCATACATTTAATGTTGAACCATTGTCAACAAGGGTTTGATTTATCCCTGTGCTATTGTATTGAGCTATGATCATGAAAGCATCATGTTGGTTTTGCATTTCCAAAAGAGGGAGCTCACTTTGGTGGAAATCAATGTTAGCATTTATTTATTGAATTAGGGATACTATGTCATTTGGTTGCACATTAGAAGAGATAGGAACTTATTGCAAGGTTGTTTGAAGCATACTGTGATAATTAGGTGAATTCTGAATTAGGTCCCATAGGGATATCTTTGTAGGAGTATTCTTAAGTTGTTCAACAATATCATACTCCTTCCCACTATGTCAAGTTAAACAAGGAGCACTAGGAAAAATGGGATTACATAAAGGGAGGTATGTTGAAGTTGTTTGTCTTGGTTATGGGTTGTTCCTAGTGTTGTATGTATGAATAACAATATTGTAATGCGGTTGCTGCGAAACATTGTTCTTAGGTGGTTTGAGGATAAAGATGGGTTTGTTTTGAACTTGTGGGTTTTGAGAGGGTGGATGAATGATAAGTTTAGGCTCAGGAGAGTACTCCAAGTGGTATCTAATGTGCATAACCTCAAAAGAATTATCCTTGTTTTCATGATCTCCTAGTGCAGAGGAGTCTAATGCTACTTCATCATATTCATCTAAGGAATAAATATTTTGAATGTTCTTATTTTATTCCATCATTATATCTTCCCTAGTAGGAGAGTGTTTAGGAGAACTACAAACCAAATGTTCTTGACATTCAAGGATTGGTTCTTCCAAAATAACTTCCTCGTAAGTAGGGGACTGATCAATGGTTGAATTGTCTTTCCTATCAATGATGTTATTATCTTATTCAAGAATTTTTTTATCATTAATTTAATTGGTCATATTTTATAACAACGAGGCATATTACTCAAAACTAGGAGAGATACTAGGAGAATAACAAATATAATTATCATGGTTATCCATAATTTTTTTCCTTTGTCCTATAATGTCTTACAAAATAGGATAGGTAGGGGAAGGATCATAAGGAGGATTTTCATAGATCTTAAAGGTTTGATCATCTAACTCCAACATATATGTAATGACCCCTTTCTGACAAAAACACTTAAACCCAAATATTGCATTCAAAGTTTTTTCTCAAAGAGGCATTAGAACATTAGAGATAAATGAATTTAGTGATGAAAACTAATAAGACTAGAGATGACACAAATATTTCATTCTCGTCAAAAAATTATTCATCTCTTCATATCACTTCTATGTACAATTCTTCTCTCATATATATTTCATAAGTCTATAAGACATTAAACATCTTCCAAGACCTCATAGATGGAATTCTATTATATCATAGTGAATGAATGGAGTCGTGATTACTTATAAGACTAAATAATTGATGCAAGCATGATTATTGGATAATCATAAATAACCTTATATACACCCTTATATATATACACACATATATATATACATTTATTAAATACCAAAATATCTGAGCCATATATATATACAAAAGCATATTATGTTTGATATAATTATATTTATCATATATATTAGATATATAGGCCAACCATTACTAATTTCTTAATTCATTTTTTTAGTTCCATTTGTTTATCTCGTGATTGGGTTTCATAAAAAATGGTGATCATTTATTCTATAAGAGCTTACTCACCTAAATACTTACCATACTAGCTGTTGAAAGGTCTGTGGATATTCTCATTGTTTATTTTTGTACTCCTCATCATTCTTTCCAAATGCCATGAGGAGTCTCTTCTTCCAACGGCTCATACAGTAGAGTTTGAATAGATAATCTATTGTTCCAATTAATCTATCCCTAGTTTCATTCGACAATCTGTATGGCGTCTCCTTTGGGGTCTACCGTTGATGCCTCTGCAGAGGTATACGATTTCATTCTTATTTATGTTCCCTCCAGCGATTATTATTCCAGCCTTTTATGTGGGTTGGTTTGCTTATTATTCGTCATATAGAGGATCGTTCCTCTTCTATGTGATTCCACGGAGTACACCAGTCTTCTATTAACTGGAGTTCAAGCTAGGTGATCAATCCCACCAACATAAATTTGGAAATTTCATAGTTGCTCGAATGTAGTAATGAAGTGGTGTCCCATATAATAAACACACTCCTTCATTGGTTGCAACTCTTCCCAACAAGGTTGCATCCAAAACTTAGTGATCCCAAGTGCTACGTTGGAAAGCCTTTAATTTATTGTTTAAATTAATACTGACTACAAATTTGTAATGCTGCCTTCACTAATTTGAAATGCCCTCTTTGTTTATTTCCCCAAAGGCCCACGATGCACTAATGTCTCTTCCTTTTTTTCTTATTCCCCCACGATGCATTCCCCTCAAGACATTTCAACTCTATTTAATAAGCATGAACCGATACCCTACTTGAGCCAAGCAATGCCTTCTTAAGATTTCTTTTTGCTTGAGTAAGATAAAGGAGAACAGTTCTTTAAAAGGCCTTTGTTTATTCTTAATGATAATGATCATTATAAGGATATTTGAATAGTCAATATAAATAATGCTTTATACTTATTTATATTTGCGTTACTTATATAATTTTATTATATTTTCTTTATTATTAATTATCAATAATAATACTTGTTTTATTTATGTATATATGTATTCAATCAAATATAAATATCCTTTTTAATATAATCTTATTTATCAAATGGGAACATGTGATCTTTGATCAAGCATTATTATCAATTGTGTATCAATATCTACAATATCCAGAATTGCAAAAAATAAGAGACATGACAATATCTTCCTCACTTACACTTTCATCCTCTAGAACATTATCACAAGAGGTGAAGATGTTGGGAAATGAATGTAGACTAGTTGAAGTTTCAATGGTTATGTGGTCATCATGATTACCTAAGGCAGTTTTGTCTTTTTCATCAATATCTTGTTCACTAAGAGAGGTAAGAGGAGAGAAACAACTAGGACTCAAAAATCTCATTGATTGGTTCTTCTAAAACAAAAATATATTCTTCCCAAATAAGAGAGATATTAGGAGAAGAATGAAAATGATTGTTAGGATTGTCCAAGGTTGTATTCTTTTTCACTAATACACTATCATAGGGAGGGGATATGAATTTTTTCTTAGTGTTCCTAGAAAGGTAAGGCACTAACATTGTTTGACCAAAAATGAAAAGAAGTTTTAGCCATCTGATGCAATGCTTTGATAATGTAAACAATGTATATCCCAAGATGCAAAACGGTTTTATCCAATGTATGCAAAACTTTAAGAATGCAAACCATGTATATCCAAAAATGTAAAGCAATTTTTTCAAACTCATGCAAAGTTTTATGAATGTAAATATTATGTATGCAAAAGTGAAAAGTAATTTTATCCATATTATGCAAATTTTCATAAATGTGAGCATTTTCAGATATAATGATGCTTGTAATTGACATGATTTAAAAAATGAGTGTCCTAAATTAATGTTTTTGACCTAGATGCATAAAATAGATGTTCCTGAAACTTTCCAGACTTATAGTATATGGTACTAGAAGGATTAGGAAGCAAAAAAAGACATATTTAAACCATGAAAACTACAAATTCAAGCTCCATAGGGACTAAGACGCTAGAAAGGGTTTCTTGGACCCGCTGATGAGATTTTGAAGTTCCAAAAACTAGAACAGAATGGAATAAACCTAAACAAGATTCTAAAGCAGAAACCTACAAAGGGACTAAGACACCACTAAGGTAATTTTAGTCCTAGTAAGGGTTTTCTTCAAAAAAACTAATAAATATAGATTGATAATAGTGTTCCCAAGTTGCCTATCCAGGGACCTGATGATTAGAAACATAAAAGTGTGCAAATGAATGCAAGAAAAAGTGACTAGTGAAATGCAATTAAATTCAAATTTGAATGATTTTTTTTCAATTTTGAATGCAATAACAATGTTCCTAAATGCAATTAGGATGATTGACAAAAAAACTTTTTTCAGTTTTTTAATGAGATAGATGATGCAAGAAAGAAAAATGTAACCTATATGCACTTTCACTAATGCAAATATGAGAAACCCTAGATGCTCTTTCACTAATGCAATATGAAATGCAACAATGAATGCAACCTAGATCTAGGATTTTAGCGAACTCCAAAATAGAAAAATTAATGAATGTTCTAAATGTCGGGTTCACCAAAATGAATAATGGGGAAATGAATGCTTTATAACCTAGATCATAGAACATCACTTTTCTCCAATTATCATTCAATTATGTTGCAGTAATCCAAATTGGATTGACTATCAACATAAAATGTGAGTCAATTCTCAAAAAGGAAGACCTAGGAAGGGGTTCTTTAATCTTTGAGGGTTTTGCCACCAAGAAAAATATTGGAAAAGAAAAGTAAACATTCCACTCACAAAACCTAATAATGTAAGCTAAATGATGAGTGCAAATAATGAAATAATGCCCCAAAAAGTTAAATATGTGCACTTGGGAAGTCTTAAAATGTGATGAGGATTATGGAAATATAAAGAAGCTATCAAAATATTCTATGGAGGACTAAGACATCCTTATTGTGTTATTAGTCATGTTTCTATTTTTTGGGGCAGATGTAGAATCTTTGGATGCCGGCAAAGGATCCAAAATAATCTCTACAAAATTCTACTTGGAGGACTAAGATGCCCTTACTACCATCTTACTCTTGATCTAAATTTTTGGAATCACTGAATGTGGTCTTGAGTCCTCATGTCTTCACTTGCTTCTTCTTTGATCTCAAGTTCTGAAACTTCTTGATTTGGCCTGTAGGTGAGTTTTTGTGAAGATGACAACACTGCAATGTAACTTTACGACTTTGCAACTTTTCACTTCAAATGATCTTCAAGTATTCAACAAACAAACAAGATAAGTAAAACTTGTTGATTGTTAGTAAATGGGGGTTTTCCTTGGTCAAACCCCTTGCTGGTAATTAAACCTTGAAATGAAATGGAATAATGAAGGAAATTATGAATGAACAAAATGATATGTTTCAACTCAACAAAACCATTGTAATAAGGTGCTATAAATATGCTTGAAATGGTTGTAATGGATGTGGTTCTTGAATCTTTCTTGAATGATATTGATCTTTGAAACACTTGCCTGAATCATAAACCCTACATCACAAATGCTAGCACAATAACAAACATGATTCCATAATATCCTTGATAGGATGCTTGAATCTTGATGATGGCTCCAAATTCTTGATGAATTTCTCTTGAATACTTGGATGCTTAGAGTGCTTAGATTGCTTAGATTTCTTAGATATATGAAAATGAGAGAAAAGAACCTTGTATTTATATTTATCCATTCTTAATATCCCAAAATTACACCACAACAAGCCGACATATGAATTCATTAAATAAAGGAGGTTGCATCCTACCAAGATTCAAAATTAAATTCCAAAAATACCATAAGGGGGACTAAGATTCCCTAGGTGGTGTCTTAGTTTCAAGGCATGAAACTTGGGGCAGAGACTCCAAAAAGGGGCCCATTTAGGGTGCAATTATGTAGTGTAGAAAAATGGATCCCTTTACATTTTCACACTTTATATTTGAGTAGTTAATGATAAATTGGACTTAATTTTACCACGGTCTAGTGTTGTGAGGTATTTTAAACATCCACATTAGGTCTTGGGCCCTTTTAAAGCTAAAGTAACTTAACTGTGCCCTAATTTAATGTTATAAAATGTATTTATTTACACTTTCACATTAAATTATGAGTCTTGTAAACTAAGTGGACCTAATCTAGTGTTGTAATGGGTTTTACACATTCACATGGGATTTAGGGCCCTTCTAAGCTAAATAGACCCATTTTTTCTTTAATTTAGTGTTGTAAATTGTATTTATTTACACTTTCACATTGTATTTTGAGACCTATTTGATTTATGACTTTTATATCATCATTAATAGGATCCTATGGCCCCATATTATGCATCCCAAGGCATAATTTAATCAAAAACCAGACAAAATCAACATATAAGCTTAATTTCTTCACTCCCCAACACTTTAAGACCAATAATAGCCCTTGTGGGACCCATTAACTAGCTTGGGTGAGTGAGTCCCATCCAAGTTGGACTTATTCATGGAGGATAGCGAATGAGTCCCATTTGGCCTATTTTTAAGGTTTTGAAAGAGAAAAGTGGGTTTTTAATTCAAATTTCTCCTATGTTGGCCTTGGGGATCAAATTAATGGTCATGTGAGTGGATTGCCTATATAAACATGATTTCAAATCATTATTTCATCATAAATTCATGTCATCAAGTCAAGCATTAAATATTTAAGCATTATGAGTCTTCACAAGGTCATCAAGATAACATTCAAGATCATTCGTATAGCATTCAAGGGTAACATTCTTCATCAATTATCGCAACAATTCAAGATCCATCATCATGTAAAGGTTTTAATTTCATTACTTGATGTTCATGATTCATTATATTATTTCATCATTTGGTTTAATTACCTGGAAGGGGTTTGACCAAGGCATACACCTATTCCCTAATAATCAACACTTTTTCTCTCTTTCTTTGTGTAATTGTAGTTCTAGGTGCTTTGAAGACTTGCAGATCATTGAAGATTAAGTTACGAGCTGGTTGGAGTTGATTCCTCATTTACAAGGTCATAATCTTCACTACAAGGTCATCTAGATCCCTAAAATATGAGTTTTAGATCTAGGAACCTGGAGGAACAAATTGAGCAAACTGAGAAGAGCAGATTTAGAGTTTGAATTTCTAGAAAATTCAAACTAGTCTCATTCACCACAAGTGGTGAATGAGTCGCACTATAGGTTTTTTCAGAGATCTTTATAGATTTGGATACCCATTTGCCCGAAACTTGCTCCTATACAAAAATCTAGAACTAGGACTGATCACCTAGAATGGAAAATGAGTCCTAGTAGGCCCAAAATTTTAGGATCATCAACATTTCCAGTCTCCATTAAAATCTCTACAAGTTTCAAGGTGCACACATTGTATTTTGCAACTTTCTTTATTATACACTTTTCTAGGTCATTTCATCAAACTAGGGTTTAGTGTTGCATCTTACATTGCATTATTCTTTCCAAGTTATTACTTGGTGGTGAAGCCCTCATTAATCTCTAAGCATATCCTAATACACCATATTATTAGATCTCTTCCTTCATTCTTCATTTGGTTGAGATCTCTAGGGCATTTTTAAATGTTAGTTGGAGAAAAGTGATATTCTATGTCTTAAACTCTAAAGTATCCATTTTCAACTAATAATTTTGGTGACCCTACATCTAGAATACCTTATTTTCTTATTTGGAGTCCATCATTATCCTAGAATTAGCTTGCATTAACATTGCATTGCATTTTTCATTAGTTAAATTGCATTCAAGGGTTTCAAATTTTGCATTAGTGAAACTTCATATAGCTTGTATTTTTGCATCTCAAATCATTGAAAATCATATAAAATATACATTTGGATTTAATCTTCAGGTCATCCAACATAAAAAGCATCAAAATCAATTGAATTTTTTGGAAAATCTTGAAAGAAACCCTAACTAGGACTCATTCACCACCTTGGGTGAATCAACTGCAATCCAGATTTTAAGCTACCTTTATCAACATTCAAAATCTCATTTTTTTGTTTCCTAAGCTTCATGGTAACATATACTATAAGTCTAGAAAGTTTTGATAACATTTTTTTTATGCATCTAGGTCAAAAACATCAATTTAGGGTAGTCATTTTTGAAATCATTTCAATAACAAGAATCATTAGCTCTGAAAATGCTCACATTTCTAAAATTTTGCATAATATGGATAAAATTACTTTTCAATTTTGCACACACAATATTTCTATTCATAAAGCTTTGCATAAGTTTGATAAAAGTGCTCTTCATTTTTGGATATACATTATTCACATTCTTAATGTTTTGCATACATTGGATATAGATTGTTTACATTGTTAAAGCATTGTATGAGATGGTTAGAAGTTATTTTAATTTTTTCTAAAACAATGTTAGTACCTTACCTTTCTAGGCATGCTAATAAAATGTCCATATTCCCTCCCTATGAGAGTGTTTTAGTGAAAGAGAATACAATCCTTGACATTCCTAACAATCATATTAGTTCTCCTAATATCTCTCCTATTGGCAAAGAAGATATTTTGGTGTTAGAAGAACAAATCAATGAGAGTTTTAAGAGTCCTAGTTGTTTCTCTCCTTCTACCTCTCTTATTAGGAAAGAAATTGATGAACAAGAAGAAACAACCATAGGTAATCATGACGATAACATAGCAGAACAAGAGACCATTGATACTTCAACTAGTCTACATTCACCTCTCAACACCTTCCCCTCTTGTGATAATCCTTTAGAGGATGAAATTGAATATGAGGAAGATATGTTGGTGTCAAATGATAAAATATTTAGGGTCTATAACAACCCTCTTTATGATCATTCCCCTACCTATCCTAGTTTGGAATATATTAGGGAACAAAGGAATGCAATCATAAATGATCATGACAATCACATTTTTTCTTCTCTAAGTATCCCTCCTAATTGTGATGAAGATACTTTGATGTTAGAAGATCTAATTGATTAAAGTAATGTGAATCTTGATTTCCTCTCTTCCCCTAGAGAAAACATTATTGAACAAGAAAACACCACCATTGACAAGCAAAAAAATCCAACCATTTATCATTCCTCTACTTACGATGAAGTCATTTTGGAAGAACCAATCGTTGAATGTCAAGAACATTTGGTTTGTAGTTCTCCTAAAGACTCTCCTCCTTGGAAGAATATCATGGTGCAAGAAGATGACAAAAATAGTAATGTGGCTTCCTTAGGTGATGGTGAAGAGGTTATTCTAGATTTCCCTTTATTAGAAATACATCAAAACAAGACCATTGAGGTTATGAATGCATAAGATTCCATTAGATCCCCCTTGATTAATGGACCTATTGCATATCCTGTGCGAAATCCTAAGAATTATCTAATTCTTTACCCCCCCACAATTATTACAAACTCAAAACAAACCCAAACTTATCCTATACCCACCTAAGAATAATGTGTCATAGAAACTGAGTCATAATACCATTGCTCATACATATAACACTAGGAAAAATCCACAACCAAGATAAACACCTTCAACATCCCTCCAATTTCCTAATCATATCCTACATAACCCCATCTTACCAGGTCCTCCTCATTGAAATGAGTATGATCTTGTTGAACAAATTAAGAATAATCTTGCTAAGATATCATTATGGGACTTTATTCAAGCCTCCCCTCACTATCACAACATGAACTCGCCCATTTGGAAGTGCAAAACAAAATGATGCTTTCATGATCATAGCTCAATACAATAGAAAAGGGATAAAGAAAACCCTCGTGGACATTGTTTCCACCCTTAATGTGTGTAGTGTATCCCTTTTGGATAGACTTGGTGTGGACAAATCAAAAACTCAACCAATCTCTTTATCTATTAGTGGATTTGACAATGTTGGAAAGGAACCACTCAGTGTGATTTATTTTCCTATTACAGATGGAAAAGCTACATTAAAAACATCGATCCATGTTATACCAAATAATCTTTCATACAATATCATTTTAGGAAGACCTTGGATTCATGAGATGTATGTGGTTCCTTCTACTCTTCATTGTAAAATAAAGTATGTCTACAACAACACAATGTACACACTTGATGCTGATCATGAGCCATATAGTGTCTTATAACTTGAGAAAAAAAAGTATAACCCATTGAAAACATTAACACCAAACACAAAAGTAGAAATTGTGCAATAGAAAGACAAAGAAAAACATATTCAGAAAATCATGAAGCTATTAGATGATGATTGGGGTTCCTTGGATTTCACATCTTGCTTTGATTGGAAACTGAAGATCATAATCCAAAAGAATGAAAATGAAAAAGTGATAATGTCAACAAAAAATTCAAAATACCCTTCAAAATCATCCACCTCATCTACATAGACAAGAAGCAAATTACACAACAAATTTTGATGAACTTAATCATGAGCAACCACTGAATCCAAAAGAGATGAAATATATTTATAGAAAGGGTTATGAAATGATGAAATAACTTGATTATAGTGGAAAAGGATGTGGTACTAGAGAAAAAGGTAACTGATTCCCTATAGAGCCTCACATGCAAGAAAATACTAGTGGTCTTGGTTATTGCCCCTTGACAGAAACAAACAAGCCTTCACCTAATATCAATAGTATCACAAAAGATTCTTCTAAGTTGACTTTAGTAGTAGTGCATATTGAAGTGATAGACACTAGTGGTATTGAAAGTTATCCTTTGCAAGAAATGAAACAAACAAAGACATCTTCACTTAATTCCAATGTCATCACACAAAACACTAATGATTTGAGTTTGTTAAATTTTACACCCTCCTATAAAGGAGAAAACAAAATCTCACAATCTAAAGATTCTTTCATAGGTATGAAATCTTGTACTAAGCAAGAGATATCTTCATCACATAATAAAGGAATATCTTCTATTGATCAATATAGTATCTTGGTGAGACTAATCCAAGATCGTCTGATATCTTTCCCTCCATGAAAATGAAAGAAATTTGATTACAAGACTTCATTATGTGCATATCATAGAGTTAATGGTAATGATACTAATGAATGTAAGGCTTTGAGTAACAAAATTTAACATCTTAAGGACTATGGTTCTCTTTCTTGGGTTGAAGCACCTAGTTCCTCTAACTTAAACTTATTTTCATCCTATTCAGCTCATCCTTGGCCTGAAATAAGTAGGGACATGGGGTTAGATAGCCTTGTCCTTGTATGTTAATTGTCATTGTCTCTTTTGGCTAGTTGATCACCTTTCATGTACATATAAGAGCAAGCTTTGGATGTGGATGGCATGCCTTAAGTTGGATTGCATGTGACATACTTATTCACAATGTAGTTTGATTCAGAAACATATGACTTGGCATAGGATTTTCTGAATAAGCTCTCATTTCTTCTTCTAATTTAAAGCAATTTCTCACAGTAATGGTGTTAGCAACCTCTTTAAAGTGGGGCCATACATCGACACTCATTTTTCACTTTGCAATTTTATTTTTTCTTGAAATGAATCCTTTTCTTGGTGGTGTGATTGAGCTTGATTTCCTCCAAGAGTGTGATATTTCTTTGACTTTCCATCTATTGGAAATATTAAACACATGTTCCCTAAGAAGAGACCTTGCATGAACTAAGCAAAACCCCTCTGAACATATCTTACACTATTCCATATTTACAACATTTTTTATATGACCACCTTGAATAATACACTTTTCATGCTTGTAGAGCATCTTGCTTACTCATGGGCTCCAAGCATACAAAGTTTTGCTTGCCTCATGAAGATCGAAAATATTTTTTGTGTGGTGCCTTATTAAATTTATCAGGGGGTATAACTTTGGTATGGTTTGAGTGGGATGCCCAACCGAGGCATGACTTTCCCAATAGCCACTCATGTGTTTGTGTGAGTGCATACCAGCCATGAGTGTATGTTTATCACCTTTTAGGACCTCTCACCCAATGGACAACCAAAAGTTTTGTTGCCTCAGAGTGAGTGTGTATTTTTGGAGAAACAACCTAGATCTAATCCACAATGTGTTGGACAAACGATTGAAGCTTGATCCACCTCATATTTTTTTACTCATTTCTCTTTTAGTCATTGATATTCCATCTTTGCATATCCTTTTATGCTACAAATCATACATCTTGTGTATGTCAATTCATTCTTATGTCATTTGACTTAGGATCTTGGATTCTAAGGGCTTGACCACTTCCTTCATCTTTTTTATCATAGGCCATCTGTATTGGCACAATTGGTCCCCTCTTGAATGTATAATTTAGTGTGAGTTTGAAGCAAGTTCATCCTCTCGCTAAAGTGGGGGCTAAATGTAGTGTACAAAAATAGACCCCTTTACATTTTCACACTTTATATGGGAATAATCAAAGATAAATTGGACTTAATGTCACCTTGGTCTTGTGTTGTGAGGTCTCTTACACATCCATATTAGGTCTTGGGACCTTTTTAAGCTAATTAACTTAACTAAGCCCTAATTTAATGTTGTAAAATATATTTATTTACACTTTCACATTAAATTTAGTAGGCTTGTAAACTAAGTGGTTCTAATCTAGTGTTGTAATGCATTTTACACATTCACATGGGATTTAGGGCCCTTCTAAGCTAAATGGACCCAATTTTAACTTAATTTAGTGTTTTAAAGCTTATTTATTTACACTTTCACATTGGATTTTGGGTCATATTGCATTTGTGACCTCTATATCATCACTAATAGGCCCCTATTACCCCATATTGTGCATTCCATGACATAATTTAATTAAAAACTTGACAAAATCAACATATAAACTTAATTTCTTCACTCCCCCACACTTTACAACTAAAAATAGCAATTGTGGGACCCATTCAGCACCTTGGGTGAATGATTCCCATCCAAGTGGGACTCATTCACCCAGGATGGCGAATGAGTCCCATTTGGCCTATTTTTAAGATTCTGAGTGGGAAAAGTGGGTTTTTTAATTTAAATTTCTTGTATGATGGCTTTGGGGATAAAGTTAATGGTCATGTGAGTTGATTTCCTATATAAACAAGCTTTCAAATCATTATTTCATCAAACATTCATGTCATCAAGTCAAGCATTCAAGAGTTAAGCATTCCAAGTCTTCACAAGGTCATCAAGATAGCATTCTAGATCAATTCTAAGGAATTCAAATGAAAGATTCTTCATCAATTGTTGCAATGATTCAAGATCCATCATTATGGAAAGGTTATAATTGCATTACTTCATTTTCATTCTTCATTATCTTATTTCATCATTTGGTTTAATTACCTAAAAGAGGTTTGACCAAGGAAAACCCCTATTCCCTAATAATAAAAACTTTTTCTCTCTTTCTTTGTGTAATTGCAAATCTAGGTACTTTGAATACTTGAGTATAATTGAAGATTAGATTACAATATTGTTAGATTTGACTCCCCATTTGCAAGGTTATAGTCCACAAAAAGGTTATCTACAACCCCGAAATCAGAGTTTTGAATCTAGGAACTTGGAGGAATAGATTAAGTAGACTAAAAAGAGTAGAGCTAGACTTTGAATTTCTAGAAATCCAAATTGGACTCATTCACCACAAGTGGAAAATGAGTCCCACTATAGGTGTTTTGCAGATATATTTATGAATTTGGATACCTATTTTATACAAACCTGTTCTTGTGTAGAAATCTAGAACTGGTACTAATTCACCCAAAATGGTGAATGAGTCCTAGTAGGCCCAAAATTTTAGGATAAAAAACATTTCCAATCTCCATTCAAATCTCTACAAGTTTCTAGGTGCACACATTCTGTTTTATTTTATACACTTTTCTAGGTCATTTTGTAGGTCATTACATCAAACTAGGGTTTAGTGTTGCATCTTACATTACATTAGTCTTTCCAAGTTCTAACTTGGTGGTGAACCCCTCATTAATCTCTATACATATCCTAAGATACCCTATTATTAGATCTCTTCCTTCATTCTTCATTGGGTTTAGATATCTATGGAATTCTTGAATGTTAGTTGGAGAAAACTGATGTTCTATGTATTAAACCATAAAGCATCCATTTTTCAACTAATCAGCTTGAAATCAGGGTCACAAGACATCTGGGTGACAAAGATGCCCTAGGTGGCATCTTAGTCCTAACCAATAAATAAGGGACACACAATCAGAATCATTAAATTATCATTTCCCCTTTGATGTTTATTTGGATTAGCCAGAAAAAGACAGTTTATTAGTCTTGTGGATGCAATATAGGACCAGTTAAGACATAAATAAGGATACACATAGTAATATGGGCCCAAAAAAGTGTGAAAATGTAAGGGAATTCATTTTCGTACACTACAGACTCCTCTAAATGACTACCTGTTAAATTTAATTTATTTTTGCTTCTTCTTTCTCCATCCAAATAATTGGATCCAAATCTTTAGTAGCTTATTGATCCAATTCATACCGAGGATCATGATAAATTTCATCATCTAAAGCCCCTTCTCATATATATTCTCTAACCTCAAAGTCCCTCATCTATGGAATGGTCAATATTTCATATCCTCTTTTTCTAACCTAAAATTGGTCTTGTAAGTCAGCCCAAAAATCCTCAAGGTGGTCTTCATGACAAGGAAACATAGAAGCATATATCTCATTCATCTTCCCCTTAGGATAAAACTTCTTCCTTTCTTCATAAAACTTCAGGTTGTTGGCCTGAAACTCTTTTGTTGCTAGCTTGGCTGCCACTGTTGATTGGAATGAATAAAATCCTAACTCCATAGGAAAAGAATGGCAGTCAGCTTTGTGTTTCTCTAAGAACTTGGTATTTACCTCAGCTTCCTACCAAGAAAATTCCATTAATATAATGTTATCATTACAACACTTCAGAAATTTGAAAGGACCCTTTTCACAACCGAATAACCTAATATAAGTAGTTCTGGGGTATTGAATGAATAAACTTCCCCATTCCTCAAAAAAATCCATGGCTTCTTTTGATGGTCTAAAACCTACATCTCCCATCAACTGGTTGATCACCACATACAAGAAGGTATCATTTACTCTTTTGAAATTTCTTTATGCCTTCTTGAGTTCTAATTGATCATAGTATTTCCAGACCTTATTCTATCCATTTTCCTCTTAGAGCACACCCACTAGAGTCAATCTAGGGAAATCTCCCATCCTAGTAGCACAATATATAACGTAGGAGCTCATATAGAATGTCTTAGTATCCTTCACTTTAGCAATTTGATTGTGCATTGCATTTGATACCATCTATCCCTAGTCCAAGTACTATTTTCCATCAAGAATGATCTAAATGAATGGGAACATCCAACCCTCAAAGGAATGTGAGTCTTTCTTTCCAAATGCCCTAGATAATAGTGTAATAATATCACCTACCTTAGCTGAGAAATCATACCTCTTAAGGTTTGTGGGATGTCTCTTTATAGACTTCTCAATTTTAAACCATCCTTTATTGATATATGTCTTGTTGCCCTCTACATATTTTTGCTATTGTGCCAGTTCTTTGGTTTCGGTCATAATTCTAACGTTAGGATAAAGAGGAAAATCAAACAATAGTCTCATCATCCTTGGTGACAAATCAATATCATTTCCCCAAGAATCAACGTATTTTGTTTGAGTTGAATTATATACACTTACAACTACTAATATCAACTTAGGACACTATATAACAATGGGAAATGAACCTATGTGTGGTAACCTTGAGTTAATAAGTTTCTTTTCTCTTGGACTTGCATCCTCAGTAAAAGTATCTTTAACAAACTATTCCAAATCAATATGACCAACCAATGTGTCAGTTACCTTCATTACTTCTTACTTGAACTTTGAAGGGAGTGAATTTCCTTGATATTTGTACATAGTGTGGGGTAGTTGTTCTACCTTCAACCTCTTAGGTCTCTGTACCCTTTGTCCTCCTTTCTCTTCTTGCACCTCTTTCACCTCTTTAGTGCCAATATCCTCTTCTGATGAAGATGATGGAGCTTCCAAAAAAATTGTAATTTCTGGGGATCCCATGGATTTAGTTAGCACATTAAACCCTTATCCCCATGGTTTGGGTAGGGTTTTATCTTTGAAGGCCCTTTGTTCTTCTAATGTCATGTTGACCTGCCATGCTGATTTTTAGTTCTTCAGGTGATTACTTGAGCCATCATGTGTGTTTGGCCACCGACCCCTTATGGTTTAGAGCACTGGTCACCTAGTTGGTCGTTGATTTTAATTGTTTCTTGAAGTTGGGTTTTAATTTTTCCCAAATGATTTAAGCTTAAGTAATTCTTTCATGAGGGTTAAATTGTCATCAGCTTAACAATTTCCCCTTACTTAATGCTAACCTTTCTGTATGTGTAGGTTTTGAAATTTGATATTATGGGAAATTATCCTGGTCATACCCCACTAGCTCGTGGATGTTAAATGTTGGTTGGTTATGCAGTGGGAGGATAGTGAGATGAGGACATGTGTCCTTATATGGACATGGGACCCATTATCCACTATTTGGCTCATTTCCCATAGTTCTAAACCAATGACAAAGATTGAGTATTGGTAAGAATATCAGTTGTTCCCTATCGACTCATAAGGAAAAAGTGAATGCTCATTAAACGCTACGAGATTAGGAAGATCCCGACACATGGATTAATCCACCAAGTTTGTGAGATCGATGAAACCTACCAATGGGTGAGTTTCCATATGATTTGGATCAACACTATTGGCCAAAGACACATGAATGAAGCATTGTTGGAATTCAAACCTAGTCAACCCAAAGTCAGCCATTTGATCTACCATCTCATCAAGAGATCAATTATTTACATTCAAAATTGATAAGTAGGCACATGATAGTTGTTTAATTATGCAACCAATAGGAATTAATGATTTTATCTTTGAAAATGCAATCAAAATGATCTTCGTGTGTGTGGAGACCTAATTGTCGATACTCATGAAGTGTGATATGCAAATTTACATGCACTTCCAAATTAAATGATGATAATACACATGGAAATGAATTGCCCAATTTGTGCATGTGTTTTTATTGAGAATTGATGATTGCTATCATCACATTGTCCAATAAATACAGGTTGAGAGTTGCAATTTTTTCCATCACAATTAGTCGTCAAGTATTTTGAGTTTGTGCAAGAATCCGAAGTTACAAGTGCAGATTCTTCAAGTTGTGGGATGAATATGTTTGGTGCTTCATTTGTTCTAGTCCAGAGGTCTCCTCAACTCAATTTGGAGAGGTCTCATTGTGAAGAACCGAATCATACATAGGGCACTCATAAGGATATCCATGGAAAGGAATTTACACATGTTGTTACCAGGTGTGGTCACTATTTGAAGGGCCAAGTCGTAAGCTCAAAGGTAATGGGAGTAAAAGGAAAAGAATCTGTTGGGCCTTCAAGTAGAATTTAGAGGAAAATTCAATATGGTTGTGGTTCTTTTGGATGGTAGAACTCACCCATTGACGTCACAAAAAACTTGTCTGAAATTGAAAGAAAGACAGACTCTAGCTATCGCCAGTATCTCATGACCCTGGGATGAGTTTCATCCCCTAGAGCGGAGGTATTGTCAGTCCCACTTTTAGCTTTCAAGACTCCAAGCGGGAAAGATGGTGTTGTGCTAAAATGAGACAATGATGAAGAGGGATTTGAGGTTTCTTCTCCATCTCTCGAGATGACACAAAGTGGGTGCGTGTAATGTGGACTGGGTGTTTCTAGTGGTAAGTCTTATGGTTGTTGAAACGGTGGTGTGTGGAATGGAAAATTTTGTGTTGTTTGATAATTTTGATGGTGGTTAATTTTCTCTACGTGTGTGGCTGGTATTTTTGAGGTGCTTGATGTTGAATGTGCACTCTCATGGAAATATGAACATCAGATTTTTTTCTTACCAAGTGGCTGGGGGAAATTTTGGTGGCACTTTAATTTTCCCTTTTTGGTGGCTATTACAATTGTGTTTTTCCTGTTTAAACGTGTTACAACAGAGTCACCATGTGGTAATTTTTGAAATACAGATGAAATTTGAAGTGAAATGAAATTTTATAATGTGGTATGCATTTCAAGCTGGCATCTTGTCTGCTCACTTACATTATAAAAGGGAATTCAGGGCTCATTTGTAGGCATTCTAATCTTTTGATTCCTTAGGTGAAATATATGAAAAGGGTAGAAATTAGAGAATACTAGTAAATAGAATAGTCGAATTGTATTGGTCTTTGAACTGTGCATATGTAAATCTTAAATAGTTTTATAGAGATTACTGATATCGAAAAAAAATCATGAAGAATCCATATAATATTCTCTATACATCATCTTGCAAATTTTGAATACAATATCAAGCATATTTTGTTCATCTTCAAATGCTTCATTTGAATGCATGTATTTATTTCTACTTTGGATCAAAGAATCGATTAAATGCTTAAATGAGGTCATGAGTTTGTGAGAATTTATAGAGGATTTTGTAAGAAGTGATGCTTTATGTATAGTGAGTTTTCATAATGCAAGGCCTTATGAAAATAGTCTAGAATTATCAAATTTAAAGAATTTGTATATAACTGATTGTAAGATGCATGACTCCATTGCCCAATTGATGAAAACACTAGTCTATTTGTCATGGTATTTGTCACTTGAATGATAATGATAGTATATTAGACCATGGACTCAGGGTTAGAATACAAATTTCTTAAAAATTACTTAGTATGAGGAATGTGTGTGAAAATATTTCTTTGTTCCTAGTGAATTAATAGTTATTTTCTCAAAGACCAGTCAACCTTTGAGTGAATTATGTTATTTACCCCACAAAGGAACCAATATGTGATTTTATATGTCATTCATTGGGATAGTCAAATAAAGTGTTAGAAGGAACACCCTCGTAGGTCCCACAAAGCCTAAAGTGTAGAAGATTTTAGTCTTCGACCGAATTTTGTGAGTTGGAAATTCATTTTAAGGGTCTTGAATATAGGAGTTGGCTACTCTTTAGAGATCCCTTAGGTGTACTAGGAAAAACACCAATAGAATAAATTTAATTAAACCTACAAATAATTATATTCATTAGACAATAGGAGCAATAGACAAGGTTAGACATCATATATATTTTACAAATAGGCCTATCAGGAATGGAGATCGAGATTGTGTTCTACCTTGGAACCTTAGAAGAAAACATATCAGAAGTTAGGATCAGGATGTGTTCTACCTCGAACCTTAGAAGAAAACATATTGGAAGTCAAGATCGGGTCGACACCCAACACTATAATTTTGCAATTGTGAGTACTTTAGGTTTTGTTTTGGGTTCCAATCCTAATAGAAGTCAAAACTTGAGATCAACAAAATTTCTAGAATCAGAACATAACATGGGGTCAAGGGTAAGGTTCATTATCGAGATCTGATCTTGAAGAGCATTCAAAAACTGAAATTAGAACAAAATTTGGAAATAAAACCCTACTCAAAGTCAAGCTTAAGGTTCGCCGGTATTGGCATGGTGTGATGGTTTATAGGTGGCATTGTTGTTCTTGCCACCAAAGTTCAAACCCCGTTGGGGTGGTATTGTTGAATGGTTGTATTCCGGTTCATAGCTCCGGTCAAAAGTGTTTACCCCTTGATTAAAAAAAAAAAGTCAAGCTTAAGGTTTCCTTCTGATTCTAACCTCCAATAAAGAGTTGGGAATTGGATTCAAGTTGGAACTTGGCACCAGAAAAATCAATTGGGTGAATGTTGGTTTCCATTCTGATGTATGATCCAAATCAAATGTTAGAAGTCAAAGTTGGAACAAAGTGAGGAACTTGAACCAAGTAATAATGCACTATGTTGGTTTCAATCTGAAACCTGATTTTGAAGCTCATGCAAAAATACCCTTCAAGATTGGGAATAGGAAATCTTCAAAAACAAAACTGTAACAATGTCGATTTATAACTTAACAAAATTTCATTCCACCTTGGAGATCAAATGTGGGAAAGGTGTTGGGTTATGATTCAAATAGTCGATAATTTAAGGTTTTCAAAAATTCAAATGTCATTGACTCAGTCATACGGAAACCCTAGCAAAACTAGGGCACGATGAGAACACATGAAAACCCACACACAAAGTGCAAAGAAAAGAATAGGGAAAAACAAAAAACAAAGACAACCTAATAGAAAAGGGATGTGAATTAACCAGAATGTTCGCGAAAAATATAGAGCACATGAAAGAAACATGAAAAAATGAGAAAAGAAGGAAAATGACTAACTAGGGAGACAAACAAACAAACAAACACAAGAATTCCCACCTCAAGAAACACAATAGAAAAATCCAACATCCTTTAGTGACAAATCCAACAAAAAATCTCCAAACTCGGCCTCTTTCTCCCACCCTTTGCTTTGCTCTAGCTCCTTCATCAAAAATACCAAGGAACAACAACTGAAAATTGAGGAGTGGCAGGATTATAAGGTGGCTCATGCGTGGAAGCCATTTTTTATTAATGTGCAATAGGTCGAGCCTCAGGATTAGGGGAGAGATCATAAATGAACCATCATAGAAATAAAAGATAGGTAAAAGTCAGGATTAGGAAGGGACATGACACTAGAACCTTAAAGAAGTGAAAGGTTTTAGGAAAGTTCCAAAACCTGAATCCAACAAACAATTAGCAGGATGAAAGCCAGAATCGAGATTGGGATGGAACCTAAAAGAGAACTAGTAAAGGGTTCTTGGTTCTGGTCCCAGTCTGATACCTGATTTCAAAAGATGCAAAGAAAAATAGTTAAAAATTGAGGTCGAGATGAGAATTGGAACTAGAACCTACGAAGGTTCTTAGTTCTCGACTCATTCCAAAACCCAATTCTGACAAACCAAAAATAATAAAAGGAAAAAATGTGGGGAGTGGGATCAAATTTAAAATGGGAACTCACACTTTAGAAATTACAAGGTGATAGTTCTAATATAAAATCCAGCTCTTACTAAGACAAAGTATAAGGAGCAAGATTAGGAAGAAACTAGTACTCGAACGTAGTGAAGGTGCCAAGTGTCAGTTTCGGTCTGATACTCAAACCTAACAGAACAAAAACAAAAGAAAGGAAAAATGTGGAGATAAAAATGAAGATGAGAACTAGAACTCACACTTTTACAGGTGTCAAGGGTCAACGAGAACCCGAAAAAATGACCTCGATAGAACAAGGAAAGCAAATATAGGAGAAAAAGATAACTCCCAAAGCCCGAACAAGAACACCAAAGGAAAAACAACAAAGGGGGACCCATTTTGACCAAAAACAAAATGGGGTGGTTATGCAAGGCATAACAGGTCCATAATGGGCTCACTACTGTCAACACTATGAGTGAAATAGTTAGAAAAATTAAGATCCATAGTGGATATACTAATGCGAGATGGCATGAGTCTCGAACTATGTCTCACTAAATTATTAGCAATAGGAAACCACATTGTGAAACTCATACAAGCTTCACCAAACCAAAAGTGCACCCAAAATGGAGAAAATGAACTAAACAAATGTAATAAACACCCAAAAGTATAAATCACAATCTAAGTGTGTAAAATAATTTTTTAATTTTTAGATGTGAAACATGATAATTTACTAATTATGTTGTATAAAAACCTAAAAATCATGTCTTTTTAATGCCAATTTTTATTTCAAACAATGCACTTAATTTGAAAAATTGAACTTAATGTAAGAAACTATAGAATTTTTTATTTTCTAAAACTAAAACATAGATTTGATGGCAAAATGAAATGAAGCAAACATAGGCAATGATTCCTAGAATTTTGAAAAAGAACTTGTACAAGACAGGCTCGCCCAAGGGTGAATGAGTCTTTGTATACGGATTGGAAAAAATAAAGTTGTGTTTATGGTTTGATGTTTGAGTCCTTTGTTTCAGGCTACAAACTATGAATTTTGGGAGATAGTTTTCTAGTTTTAGGTGTCTTAATGAAAGTGCAACTAGTGATAAATAGTGAACAAAGTGAAAAATTTTGAAATGCAATTTTGAACTAAAATTTTAGTCTAAATGACTAAAAGGTACTCTTGATGTGACTAAAATGAAAGATGTATGCAAAATTAATGCAAAGTTTCTCATTTTTTTTATGAATTTAAATGATGCAAACATGCAAAATTGAAACCTAAATGCAATGCAAAGAAAACTAATGCAAAAAATACCAATGAAAATATAAATATAGGGTTTTGTATATCTCCAAATCAAAATATAAGATGTATAATGTCAGGTTCATGAAAATGAAATGATGGAAAAGAAGGAAGATGGATAGGAGACCTAAAAATGGGATGTTAGATGAGGGACCTATGCCAAAAGCAAAAGGGGGTGTCCACCTAATCACAAATCCACCTTTTCCATGTTCATTAGGAAGATGGATAGTTCCATAAATGATTACAATTGACTTACAACCCTCAAGGTGGGTTAACCCTAGGTCTAGACACTATGCTACCTTGACTTCCTTATGACAAAAATGATTGAAAAATAGTTTTGGGTGAAGAATACTGTTGGTGTAATTAATATTTAATTACACTTTACATAAGTTTACTTAGGCATTATTTAATTCCTAGGTTATAGGTTGTTATCCTTATCTTGTTAAGCTATCTTGTTGCTCAAGATAAGATTAAGGTTATGCATCTTTGTGCACATCCTTTTGCAATAGCTCTGCTTTTTCCAATTTTCTCTTTTGTGGAAGGCTTTTCTGGTTTGGATTTCAGATCTTGGTTTCTAACATTGTATCAGAGCCTTGATTTGTGACCCCTTCTCAGATTTTTTGAGAAAATAATTGCAGAGTTCATTCAGGATTTCTTGAGGGTATCGTGCTTTGAGTTCATTTATGATTCATTTTAGATCAGATCTGGCTTCACCATTGGATTCAGAGTGCTGGAAAAAGTTAGGATTGCCTTTTGTTTTCAGATTTTGGTCATCATTTTCTAAATCTGTGAGGGTTTCAAGCTCAAAGGATTTTTGGAAGTTCTGGAGGTAGCCAACTTTTTTGGAGCAGTTTGGGCAGAAATGGAGGTCACCATCGCATTCATAGTGGCAAAAAATTGTAAGAACACCTATCATTTCATTGATTTTGGTGCAGTTGATCTGAGAGGCAAAAAAAAATTGTCAGGGGGGCCGTACAACCTCCTTAGCACGCAGTTTGAGGCACAAATCTTTTTTAAAAAATAAAAAAAATATAAGAAATGGTTTTTAAAAATGTGCTGCTAGTTTAAATGGATTGCACCACTGACGCGCCACCCGACAGCCACCAATCGGCCACCAACCCACCACTGCCACCCACTTCTTCTGCTGACTAGCGCCAGCCCCCGCGGGCTCCAATGCAGCCAGTGTCGGTCACATGGGGGACCAAGCGCTATGCGCCCAACCCCCGATCGACCCTCTCAACTCTACCGGTGGTCATATAGATGACCAGGAGCTCTGTCCCAACCCCTAGCCGCTAGCCCCTTGGTCCTGCATGCGACCAGGGGCTTTTTTTTTTAGCCCTTGGGGGCCCTATAGGCCTTATTGGGCCTTCTAGAGCAGCTTTCACTAAATTGGGCATATTTTTTGCATACGATGTCCATTTTTCACAAACGAGATAATTTTGGAAAGTTGATTCTGATGCTGATCCAATGGTGTAGGATTTTTTACTATATTTTATTCCAGATTTATTTTGTACGTCCTTGAACTTAGATGAAGTTTTTTTCACTTCAGAGGGCATATCTTTTGACTCGGTGATCCTTTTTTCATCATTCTTGCAGCGTTGGAAAGCTGGTTCAATCCTCTACAGAGATCCAAGGTCTATTTTAATTTTATATTTATGCATGTTTGCATTGTATCCTTTTACAATAATTTGGTTATTGTAATAAATGAACTGAGATAAAGTTCCATCAGGGGGGGTTTCTTGCATAATAATCTGATTAGATTGTAGTTTTCACTTTGATCCTCATTTGTTTTGATGGAAAATCGCATGGGATATCTGGTTTCTTAGTTTCTTTTGGCCACATTCTTGCTCTTGCTTGACACATATTAGATTCACATCGGTTCAAACTTTAGTTGAGAGATTATGGTTATTGATCCGCATTGGTTCAGATCCTTCTCAATTTGAGGGCCATGTTTGTATGGTTAATGTTCTAGAGTCTTTATGGTACTCCTTCTGATGGAATATTTTTAGTCTAAATTTGGCATCAGCATCGAGATACACAGTTTCCAGATTCTGTCATCATTTCATCTACTGTTGCTTCACAGATTCCAGGGTTGTTCTAGTTTGTGAGTTTTTCAGTGTTCCGTTGCATCAGGTCTATTGTCACATTATTATGATTCTGTTTTTGGTTTCAGTTGTAGACATAAGTATCTTTCTTTGCTTGTCAAATTGTGGTTCCAGTGTTACTCCACAATGTTCTCCAGTGCTTCTTGCAACATTCATCTCATTGTAGGGGGGGTTTTGTCCCACTAGGTTTTCCTTCTCTACCTCATTATTGCATTTGTACTTGGGTACCTGATTAGGACTTGTTTCTAGGATCCATTCATGATTTCTTGCATTGATCTTAGTTTTTAGGTGCATGCTTTTTTAGTCTCCCTAAGTTGCACTTATGGGGGGGTGTTGGTGTAATTAATATTTATTTACACTTTACATAAGTTTACTTAGGCATTATTTAATTCCTAGGTTATAGGTTGTTATCCTTATCTTATTGAGCTATCTTGTTGCTCAAGATAAGATTAGGGTTATGCATCTTTGCTTTTATAAAGAAAATTGAAGGACATATTCTCCTAGGGGTTAATGGGTCTCTATACAGGGGATTGAAAATTCTTTGTGTAGTCCTCAAATTCCATATCTAATCTTTTGATTCCACCAAGTTTGATTGTAAGAAAGCTAGAAATAAAACCTAAAGGTGAGTTTCCATGTCTTGACAAATTTGATGATAACTTTACAAAATTGCACTTTTGATCCAATTTCAATCCTTCTTCACCTACAAATCTGCACACATAAAGACAAGAGAAATTTTTTAGTTTTGGTGGATAAGGCTTTTCTTTGGTCAACGCTAGTTTTGTAATTAAACCTTGATAATGAAATAATGACAAAATGGAGGAATTGATGCAAGAACAAATATTATTACACCTCACCAAACCCTTTAATGCTTGCCCTTAGAGGAATGAAGTCTAACACATCTCTCTAATGATTGGATCTTGCATGAAATGGATTGATTTCTTGATAGATCTTAATACTTGAATGCTTGCTTGAAATTTGAAACCTCCATCACAATGTTAGCTCAAAAACATGCATGAAAACACATAATTCTTGACATAATGATATGATATTGAATGGTGCAATAAATGACTAATAAATATTATCTTTAATGGACTTGATATTAATATTTTCTCTTGTGAAAGTTTCCTTCATGATAGATAATGTTGCTTAGGTATGAATTGATAAAATAAATATGTATTTATAGGTGTTTCCTTAATTACCCAACAATTAAACACCACAAGATGACCTTTGCAATTTGATTTAGATCATTAAAATTCTACCAAAAATATATTAAAAAATGGGATCCAAGACTTATAGGGGACCCCTTCACCCTTTGGAAAATGGGTCCTAACCACTAAAACTAGGACACAGATTTTCCAAGATGTGTAATTAAGTGTATGTATTGATTAAATGTGGGTTTCCCTTTTAGAAAACAAAATTAATTTGGCTTGTGAATGCATGATTTGGCCAATTAAAGGCTTAACTAAGTATAATTAATTAATAGGATGCAAACATAATGTGAAAATGTAAAGGAGTACATTTCTCAATACCCAGGATCATCATGGAGAAAATAGGCCCTTAAGTTCAAAAAACTCAAAAAAATCAGAGTTAGGCAACTTGATGTAAAAATTTGAATAAGTTATCTATATTATTTCAAAAACATGTAAGAATAGAATCTATAGAAAATTGAATGTAGTTTCTACACTACTAGGTTTATTTAAAAAAAAAAATCTATTTGGTGAAAATTTAAATTTCAATTGAGTAGTACTTAAATTTCAGGGAAAAAATAAGAAGTAGCTCTCTATTTGACCACCCTAACCACAATAAAATGATAAAAAAAATTTATAAGATTTTAGATATAAGTAGAGGACTCATGTCCCAATGTGATGCATATTTTTGGTAATTTTTTTCTAAGTAAATAATTAATTATGATTTTTTTATTAAAACTTTTTAAAGTATAAAAACTCGTATGTCTGACCACCTTAACTTGGTCAAAACTTCATGAAATTCATTTTTTTCTTTTTTAATCCTATAGTATGTGAAGCATAGAATTTGATGCATCTTTTGGATTCAAAAAATGTGATACCATTTGAAAGCTGTAGATGTTTTCCAATCAGCCTATCAATCAGGACTTTAGTCGCAATTCAAATAGAAAATGAATAATAATTATTTATTAAAGGGTATGTGCGGGATCATGATGGGCCAAAAAGTGGCAATATGATGGGTATGTGGCTGACGACTAACTTTTTACCCAAAATTGATAAAATGAAAAGGGTCTTTAAAGGAGATTCTCAACTTTCTACTGATATAAATTATTCTTCACTTTAAATTTAATAACTTATTATTATTCATTTTCTATTCAAATTATGAATAAAGTCCTCATTGATAGGCTGATTGAAAAACATCTATAGCTTTCAAATGGTATCACATTTGTTGAATCCAAAATATGCGTCACATTCTATTCTTCACATACTATAGGATTAAAAAAAGAAAAATTGAATTTCATTAAGTCTTGACCAAGTTAAGGTGGTCAGACATACGAGCTTTTATATTTTTAAAAAAGTTGTAATAAAAAATTCATATTTAATTATTTACTTGGAAAAAAATTACAAAAAACTATGTATCACATCAGGGCATGAGTCTTCTACTTATATCTAAAATTTTATAAAAAAATATTATCATTTTATTGTGGTTAGGGTGGTCAGATAGACACCTACTTCTTATTTTTTCCCTAAAATTTAAGTACCACTACAATGAAATTTCAAATTTTCACCAAATATATTTTTTTTTTTTAAACAAATCTAGTAGTTTAGAAAATACATTCAATTTGCTATAGATTCTATTCTTACATATTTTGAAATAATATAGATAACTTATTCAAATTTTTATGTCAAATTTCCTAACTCGATTTTTGAATTTTTGCCACTTAAGGGCCTATTTTTTCCATGATGATCCTGCACATACCCTAAATTCAAAGTAAAAAATAATTTATATTGGTGGAAAGTTGAGAATCTCCTTTAAAAACCCTTTTCATTTCATCAATTTTGGGTAAAAAAAAAGTCATCAACCACATACCCTACAAATACCCATCATATCGCCACTTTTTGGCCCATTATGATCCTGCACATACCCAACACTATAGATACTCACAATATTATAAGGAAATGTATTTTTTTAACAACTTTCAAATGAATGCATCATTTAAACAACCTTAAACCTACAATAATACATACATTTTCTACCAAAAGGTGTTGATAATGAGACACAATTTCAAAGATTATCACATAAATCACAATAAATTACATCAATCATTTTATTGCACTAAATAAAAGTAGCTTCTGAGAAGGCCAAAATATTTATCTTAATTGATTGAAAAGGCGTTTACATTGTAGAACAAGTCTAGAAATACTTGTTGTTACATGAAAAAGTGAAATAAAATACAACCCTCGATATATAGAAAATGATTTTTAGTTACAAGACATAATATAAAAAACTAGAAAAAATTCAAAAAGAGTTACAATACTTTGCTACCACTAGTCTGAACTAAGATAATTTTTTCCTTAAACCACCCTTTGTGTTTTCCAATAGTTTGATAAACATTAGGAACATGGTTTTTAGCAAATGAATGACATATGCTTGCTTTAGTTGTCACTACTGTTTTAGCCCTTCAAATGTTGATTTCAAGTGGTTGAATGAAGGAATGTTGTCTTTGAATTTATCCATCCATCAAAATCTCTTTAATCATATTCTAGATGCTTGGAGATGCCCGAAACTAGGTCCACCTACCCTATTTTTTCACATTTTGTTGCACATATGTTTCAAATAACTACCCTATATTCTTCAAGAAAACACAATTGACCTCCACCTCTCCAACTTCTCATGTACTTCCTCTTAAAATTATTCATAGGCCATGTGGAAAAGGTTTTGGAAATGATTAAATTACCTAATAGGGCATGGGAAATCTTCCAATGTTGGACTTATCCACTTGTCCTCATTATGAGTAACTTCTTATGACAAATTATGAGATGTTTTTCTTCATGATTAGTCTACTATTAATTAACCAGAAATCCTTAGCGGGTATGTGCAGGATCATGATGGGCCAAAAAGTGGCAATATGATGGGTATGTGTAGGGTATGTGGTTGACGACTTTTTTTTTAACCCAAAATTGATGAAATGAAAAGGGTTTTTAAAGGATATTTTTAGCTTTCCACCAATATAAAATATATTTTACCTTGAATTTAATTAATAATTATTATTCATTTTCTATTTGAATTATGACTAAAGTCCCGATTGATAGGCTAATTGAAAAACATCTATATCTTTCAAACGGTATCATATTTTTTGAATCCAAAACATGCATCACATTCTATGATTTTCATACTATAGGATTAAAAAAAAGGAATTGAATTTCATGAAGTTTTGACCAAGTTAAGGTGGTCAGACATGTGATTTTTTATATTTTTAAAAAGTTGTAATAAAAAATTCATAATTAATTATTTAATTGGAAAAAAATTACAAAAAAAATATGGATCACATTCGGACATGAGTCCTCTACTTATATATAAAATATTATATACAAATATTATCATTTTATTGTGGTTAGGGTGGTCAGATAGACACCTACTTATTTTTTTCCCTGAAATTTAAGTACTCTGCTTTGAAATTTCAAATTTTCACCAAATAGATTTAAAAAAAAAACTAGGAGTTTAGAAACTACATTCAATTTTATACAGATTCTATTCTTACATATTTTTGAAATAATATAGATAACCTATTCAACTTTTGACATCAAGTTTCCTAACTCTAATTTTTCTAAATTTTTTGCCATTTAAGGGCCTATTTTTCTCCATGATGATCTTGCACATACCCTAGCATGGGTGTTTATTTTTTATTGGTTTCTTCATCTCTGAATCTAGGATATGTGTTATTGGAAACATGTGTACCCATCTATCTAACGCCTAATATTGCAAGAAAATACTTCCCACAAAGTTCACCAACAAACAATTACAAAACTATTAGTCAATATCTGCAACTTTGTCTTCCTTAATCATTTTCTTGTCTATGTTAGTTCCCAACACTAACTTGTCAAACCTACAACAAAATTACAATTTAATATCATTCCAAACCATTGAAATTCATTAATTGCAAATTAAAAAAGGAAATCTCATTTAAAACAAGTTGTGTTGTTTTCTATAGAATATCAAGCATGTAAAATGAACAGAATATTTCTAAGAAAATATTGAAAATTATATTGTTGTCATGCAACTCAAACATACATCTTTTTTGAATTGTATATAAAGAAGGAAACTATAAAATCAAAATTAAAATTTTCTAAGATACTATAGCCCTTAACAAATATAATGAAAAAAACTACCTTGACATATCAAGTGGATAATAGATCTAAAATACAACAGTGGCATGTGAATGCCACCCTAAAGTTTTTTGACTTTAGAATTTAAGTAGAGCACTAAAAGAAATTTTAATACACCCATAGCAACTAAGTAATAAATAAAATATAACCTACACGAGTAGTGGAGTTGGATTGGGCCATGGGTTTTCTCTCCATAGGTCTCAGGTTTGACACTTGCTCCTGGGATTAATTGGTGGAATAGCTTGCGGGCCATCATGCCCACCCGTAGGGGATTAGTATCACCTCAGCTCACCTCTTGGACAGTAGGCTGGGTCATGGGGATAACCCTATAGCAATAGAAAAAAAGAAAAGTAATAAAGAAAAAACTACAAAATAACTATAAAGTATACCCTCATCAATCTCTTCTTTCTCCCAAAAAATATCAAGATAGTGTAGAACCTTCGTATATTTTCTCAATGCCATCCTGTAATCCCCTTTCTGTAAAACTAAAAATATAGAATCAAAGTTCAATCATTCTAGAAAATTGTCAAACATGATGATACAATGAACCAAACTTATTAATTGGAAAGAAGAATGTTGCAGGGCACTTG
The DNA here is from genome assembly GCA_007258455.2 of Sequoia sempervirens. Lineage (NCBI taxonomy): Eukaryota > Viridiplantae > Streptophyta > Pinopsida > Cupressales > Cupressaceae > Sequoia > Sequoia sempervirens. The sequence goes on along the minus strand of VDFB02271358.1, from coordinate 13,655,450 downwards.
GTATACTTCATGTCACACAAGGCATGGGGAAAATCAAGAAGAATACAACTAATATCATGTTGATATTGAATATGAATTGGAAATTATAGTTAGAAGGGCTAAAAAGGAACAAACTAGATATTCTCTCCCAAATATCACATGCTTTGCATCTAGATGGGAGGTACATAAGTCATAAACTATGAGCCATTATTGTTAGGTCTAGAATTTTGCTCATGTTTAAAGAAAAAAATTTCATCATCAAAATTCAATCCATAAATTGAGTCACTCCCCATGCCATCATGAGAAAAAATGTCTCTACTTTGTATTATGAAATCTCTCATCAAATGATAGAATGAAACTCCTTCAAATTAGTTTTAAAAGAGTCACTTTATGCATGATTGTTAGATTATGCCATTTCAAAGGAAAAAAATAGAATTAACTTTATTGAAAAAAAAGTCAAAGTAAAACATGAGTATTCACTTAGCCAACTCAGATCTATATTAGATGAGGTATTTGGCCAAGTAATATACAATGAATTGGTTACTTATTGAACCAATCTTGGCCAAAAAATGTTTAGCATGCTCACCAAACATGATCAACTGTGTGCTAGAAACGTAAGGTCCAATAGGACCTATCCTAGTTTAAAAAACATAATCACACAATCAAAATCCATCTACTTGTGGATGTCAATCCCTAATCAAAAGAAAAAGCTAGGGTTCATCATTATTGAGAAGTTTCAATAGCTCTACTAGTAACGTGCATAGCCAAATTCCTTTCCAAGTAGTGGAATTTTCTATCATATATTTTTCTTTTGTTAAACTGGGTGCTATAGAAATTTTTCCTATTATAATAGGAACACACACTTAGAACATAAATTGAAGCAACACCCTGAAATTCTCTTCCTAGCTGTACCACTACCTACCCAATTACTCTTTTAAAAGAAAATTTTGTTGGATTGATAAGGTATTTTTCTAGACAACAAGTTGATCATTTATTAATCATGCTTTAGTGAGACCCTATAGATTAGACAACTGCACTTTTTGCTAGAAAACTTTAAAATCATATTTTGTTTAAATAACATTATGGCTTACAAATAATTTAGTTTTATATTAATGCCTCTCACCATTTGTTCACATGACCTAAACAACCTATACTCAACCTTGAAAGTAAGTACCAAATTTATAAACCATGTGATCTTCACCTAAATAGTCTTCTAGAAGATTTAGTTATAAAATAGGCATAAAATCATAGAAGATTTAGTCTTCAAAAAGGAAGATTCAAAATATCAATTTCATCAATATATTCAAATTGAAAAAGAGATCATTGTATTCTTAAAACTCTCCTCATATAGATTTCAAAAGGGGAACAAAATAGATATTCAATATTTTCTAAATACATTCAAATATTGATTTTTTTTTAACTATTAACTAACTCAGGTTCCAACAGAGTCATTATGTCAGCAGTGAATCAAGTGACCCTCTAAGTGATAATCCTACTCTAATGGATGTGTTGATCCCTATAGATAGTATAAGACATGTACACAATCTAAGTACATTATGCAAAATTAGAATAATGTTATATATTTATATACATGTGCAAAAATTGTATACATACATGAGTACATGATTTATAAACTTAAAAGTCACTTGTCCACTAAGATTAGTTGCATCTACTAAATCACGCCTACATGCACACTCCATCCTCAAACTAGGTGTAACATGAGCTAGGGAAAAATTTAGTGGCGAATCTTCGCCAATTGGCGAATTCTAGGAATCGGCCAAGTCGAAATTGGTGAATTTCTCGCACCCAACAGGGTGTCCAAATTGCTTGGATTTTATGAACTATAGGTCCAATGCATGTCCATTCGCCAATGCCTTTTTTTATGAGGCATACTTAAGTAACATATTCTCCACTGTCAAACTATGTGTTTCAATTAGTCTGACTAATATTTTTTTCCTAGAATCACGAAAGCATTTAATAAAATGCCTACATATTTTCCAATACTATTAAAACAACATTGTATTAGGACCCATTTGGTCAATCAAAATTTACAAATAGTTGCTTGTGAAAACCCATTTCACCAATTAAAATTTATAAATAGTTGCTCATGAGGACATATTTTTCCAATAGCATAAAAAAATAACTACATTTGAGGACACATTTCGCCTTGAAAATTACAACGTATCATTGAATAAGCACATGGGATTCGCCAAATTTTTAATATACCATTTGAAAATCTTGCAGAATTTTCCAAATATGGAATCATAGATTGATATAAATACAATTGAAAGTGTCATTTATTCTTACAGATTTTGTTCGATTCTTGGGTTCGACTTCTCCATTATGAAGTCAGTGAAAGACGAAAACATAGACTTAAAAGGTGAGTGATCATTTCTTCATAGTGTTATTAGTTATAATAATAAGTTTTCTTTTATCTCTTTTTCATTCTTGCTTCAACAAAGTGAACCTTAGAAGTTAGAACCAAACTCTGAAGTTTCAAAGTTTTTGAAACCTCTAACCCACTGAGTAGAAAGATGACCAAGAAAGACTTGCAACTCAACAAAGTGAACCATCAAGCAAGTCACAGAATCGTGAAGTTTTGAAAATTTAGAACTCTGCGACAAGGTTATATAACTCTAAGGACTATCAAATAAGTTTAAGAAAGTCCAAAATTTTTATATTGTATTCCATGGTATTGAATTTGATATGTGATTCTACACCATTTTTAAAGAACAACACATATCACACTACTTATAAATTCCTATTGCATTTCTATTCACACAATCTTTGATAAATCACTGAAAGGAATATTATTAATCCATTCCTTGAACATAAATAAATACAATTGAAAGTGTCATTTATTCAAAAGTCAGCCAAAGCCGAAAATGTAGACTTAAAGGTGAGTGATCATTTCTTCATAGTGTTATTAGTTATAATAATAATTTTTCTTTATCTCTTTTCCATTATTGCTTTAGTCTTAAAGATGATATTGAGTAGGGAATGTGATCTATATTATTATTCTTTGTCCTACAAGAAGATATTTTTTTCTAGTTTTTATTCGAAGTGAGAGATTAATATGTTGAGCAACTCGAGCAGTAAGGGTAAGGCTCCTACCTCTCCTCAAGGTGGTGAAGAGAATCCTATCGCTTCTCAAACTCCTTCCACTCCTCAGGGTGGTAAGGCTCCCGCCACTCCTCGAGGTGGTGAAGAGACTCATGCTGCTCCTGAGGCTCCTCAAGGTGGTGAAGAGACTCTTGCCACTCCTCAAGCTCCTCAGGGTGGTGAAGAGACTCCTGCCACTCCTCAGGGTGGTGAAGATACTGGGAGGCCATCAAAATTCAAAAAACTTAGACATACCATATAGTCTTACTTTGGAATTGTCAAAGCTTTTGATCCATTAGGTGAAGATGGAGCTACATCATCAACTCTTCCACCAAATATTGGTAGCATTCCCAATACCTCACAACCACCAGAAGGTCAAGTTGATATTGTCATTGATTTAAATCAAAATGTATCAAATTAAGATAGAAATACCACATAAAGATGCTCCAAGTGATACCCAAGGCCCAGTTAGCTAGAATGAGATAATTGAATTGGATGAGGATGATGTTTTTTCTAGCAAGAAAAGGAAAAATAAACCAAAAAGGGGGTGCAAGTGGGAAATGACAAGGAGTTTTCAACTTGGTTGGTTGTCAAAGTACCCATTCATTGAACCAGTGGGGAAATCAAACAATATTGAAAATGAAAAATTGGCCAGATGTATGATTTGTACTTGGAAATGCGGAAGAGACAAGACGCAACAACTAAAGATTGACACTATAGGAAAGCATGTCGGTAAATTTTATGAAAAAAAAATCATAGACGGAAAGGTACAATCAGTCATACAATGGAAATCAAAGGAAGAATGTCTTCATGTTAGGTATGCTATAGATTATGAAGTGCATCACCAAAAGAAGTTGAAGCTTGATGCATGTAAAGGTACACTTGAGGCTCAATTTGGGAAAGCAATGGAAGCAACAAGTATGTCAAAAACTATTCAGATGATTGTCATTTTTCATATTTTTTCCAAAGGGCGTCCTATGATAGACTATCCAGAATATTCTAGTTTATTATCTTATTTGAATTTTCCTCACTATCTCTACTCACATTGGTCAGTAAACGTTGGATGGGAATGGAAAAATTGTCTTGCTGTAGTGGAAAAGGAAGATTTAAAGGTTAAAGTAAAAGAGTCAAATTTCAATGCATTATCTTTAGATGAAGTTACTGTTGTAGACAATACTTCTTGGGTTTGTATGCATTTGTATACTTTACAACAACATGTTCTCCAAGCTCATATTCTCTATGTTCATAAAATGAAGGACAATTCAACATCACAAAATATATTTGAACTAGTCAAGATATCTTTGAATGAAATTGTAGGTATGGATGAGTTGACAATTGCCAAAAAGTTTGTGTTTGTAGGAGTTGATGGAGTTGCAGTGATGCAAGGTCTTGTACAAAGTTACAAACTAATTATGTACCGTACATGCTTGGCATTCACTGCATGGCCCACATAATGAATTTAGCATTCAAAATTGTAAGCAAGTTTCCTACAGTATAAAATGTCAAAAATCTAGTCTATGAGATCCACACATACTTATGCTAAAGTTCTAAATGTTTCATAGAATTTCAAAATTTTGCTGAGGGAATAACACTAGGAAACAAGCTTCTCAAGGATGTCGATACCAGATGGATCTCACTACATGGACCAACACAATGAGTTCTTTCAGAATATCAATCCTTGATTGGATTGATGTATGAGCATCACAACACAGTAGACAAACCTCATGATCTCTTACATAGGTTAAGCGATATAGAGACACTCTTGACTTTAACTAGTCTTGTCCCCATGCTAGATGTGATGAACGAGCTTATGAAGAAATCCCAAGATAGAACTATGTATATTAATGAATATTCCAATCTACGTAAACATACATGTTTGTCCCTCGATCATCTATATCTAGATCTAACACAAGATGGCCCAAATTATTTCATGTGGCAAAAAATTATTGATTTGAATGATCCTAATAATTATTTACAGTTTAACGCAAGTGGGAACTTATGCATCTTTGTACATGGATATGAGATACAAATGTACCAATGTAAGATAGCCACACACTCTAGGAAAGAAGTATTTGTTAATGAGGAATATTTTCAAGGCATTGTTAAATCTGTTTGTGATACTTTGAAGGAAATTGCAAACTTTCTTTCCTCAAAGATTCATGGAAGATTCCCTTGACATGAAATAATTGAATCCATGAGTATTTGTATCCTCAACTTTGGGAAAACTGAGAAAACCCAACATACTTTCATGCTCAGGTAAAAATCTTGATTGAACAATTTTTGAAAACTGTAACATACAATGAGTAGAAAATAGAAGGAATTTTAGATGAAGCTAAGCTTAGAAAACTATGTAGGAATTTTGCAATAGCTATGAAGGACTAGTATAAATCCATGGGAAAGGACAAGGGCTTTAAACCAAGATAAATAAAAAAGGTTTTGAAAAACTTAGGTCAGAGTGAAATATTATGTGGTTCGATATCAGAATATTTCAAACTTGTTGATTTATGTCAAACAATGATATTGGGGTCAGTGGAGGATGAGAGAGTTTTCAATAAATTTGGGTTTTTGAAATCAAAGTTAAGAAACAAACTAGACAAGAATTTGGAAAATTTCTTGAGGATGGAAGGAACTACGTTTAATGTAAGAAAAATTCCTTTTGAAAGGGCACTCGCAATCTGGAGGTCCACATCTGAAAGAAGAGGGATCGTGTTGTGCAACACTCCACTTCCAAAGGCTGGTACTAGTGGCACTGGAAGTGGCAATGGGACTTGGACATCTATGACATTGACAAAAATGACACAATGAATGTTTAATTTGAGACACAGTCTAAAGAAAATGAAGAGCAGACTTGGAATCAAATTCAAGGCGACTCTTTTACTTTATCTGATGATGAACGTCAGTTTGAGGACCCTGATGTCATTTTGGAAATGGAAGAGAATTAGCAGCTTTTAGGTATCTATACTACACTTCATGGATCAGTTTCCATTGTTCCATTCTATAGTTGATGATATTTTATATTGTATTCAATGAAATTTTGAATCATTGCACTTCATGATATTTTATTTTATATTGCACTTCACGAATCATATTCCAAAGTCAAACTATAGTTAATGATATTTTATGTTGTATTCCATAAAATGGTGATATTTAATATTTTGTATTGTATTTTACATTTTATATTAGTCTGTACATAACATTCAATGAGGTGTCAGATGACGAGGCCTTGAAAGCCAAGATAAGCCAATAATATTGTGTGGTCACTGAAATCTAGAACCTTAGAACCAAAGTCTGAAGTTGAAATGTTTTTGAAACCTCTGGCCCAGTGACTCATTGACTAGATAGATAACCAAGAGAGACTTGCAACTCAACAAAGTGAACCATCAACCAAGTCGGGGAATCCAGAAGTTATGGCAATTTAGAAATCCGTGACAAGGTTATAAAACTCTAAGAAATAGTGACTAAGCTTGTTTTGCTCCCTTATTTTGACTCTATCGTCTCTCCAACTGTAACATTTTACATGAATTATTAATGAAATCTGATCAATGATCTTTCATTAATATTGTGCAATATGAATTGATGTGTGTTTTAATTTTGGCTCTGGTTTAATGAACTAGTTAAAGTACCTTGATTAAATCATTAAAGCATGAATTCATATAAATGTTTAGTGGATATGCTAAGTAGTCATGGAGATTGAGTATTGATGTGTGAATAGTATTAGCAGCATATACAACAATGAACATCAACAATCATTTAAAGTGTATCTAGAAGTTGAAACCACTACTAGACTTTTTTTTCAAATGATATAATAAATAATACAGATAATTGAACATCAACACATTACTGAAGTCTGAATTTGAGATTTTAAATTGATTATCACATGAACGAATACATAGAGGCATTGGCAATGCAAAATCTTGCTTGAAGAAAACTCTGCACAAAGCTGAGTTGGAACTTGGAAACTCATATTATAAAAAATTAAATCACTTCATCACCTTTTCTAGCAACTACCACTCTCCAGGTGTTGGAATTGTCACTTGTTCTAACTAATGTTGTTTGAATTGAATTTTTTTAACAATTCATGATTCAAATTGGAACCTATCTTGGATTCTTCAGTCAATTTTGCATTCAAGGTTAGCAATGGTTTGATGGAATCCAAATAGGTCACCACTTTGGGTTTTGAGGAAACTGGTCCAAATCAATCTTCCTTGCATCCTCCATCTTCTTTTTGAAATCATTCTTCCCAACAAATCACTCATTTGTGTCAAAAGCCTCTAGAAAACCAAGCTCTATAAAGTTCCTTACCTTTTCATCCACCTTCTTCATCTTGTTTGCAGCCAAATGCAAATATTTCTCTGTTTCTCGCATTCTCAAACACTTTTCAATGATAGATGACAACACCATTGATGTAGCAAGTAGAATAGTAATCCCTTTTTATTTGAAAACATTGTCATTGGCTTTGTAGATAGTTTATTGAATTTGATTTGCTGATTTCTCTAATGCTAGCACATTTTTGTTATCCATTAAATATTTGTTGAGCTTATTATGATGTTGTATGATAGCATTAATAGACTAAAACATGTCACACTAATCATCAATCCCTTGCATTATTTCATCCCAAATCTTTTGTTTCATATGCCTCATTGTTTCTCCACAAAATGTAGATAACTTATTTTGACTAGACTTAATTTATTTTTTTGCTTCCATCAGCTCTGCCTCCAATCTTTCATTTCTTTTTCTCTCCTTCTCCAATTTTTTTCCCACTATGCATTTCCATTTGCAATGCTTAGTCTTAATTTCCTGAAGTGGATTTTTCCTCATCATATTTCTTTTTGCTCTCATCTAGCCTTTGCTTCAGTTCATTTAGTGCAGTCTCATTCTGCTTATCCTCTTTGCTTGTTAATGTAGAGGAATTTTTTTTAATTCTTTTTTCTAATTCATTTCTCCTGATATATGGTGCTTTCCTCTTTGCTTTCTCATTTGCTAGGTCTGCCTATAACTTTTCAATTTGAGTTTGCAACCTTTTTTTCTCTCTATAGATTGCTTTAGCAATGATGTGTACACCAATTCATTGTTCTTCTTTGATACATTATTTTTGTCAGTATTTTTGATTCCAGAAAAATCCAATTGAAAATTGTTCAGCTTGAATTCAAATGGATCCATCTAATTTGCTAGTTTGTTTTAAACTGTGGGAAGAAGAATCGTGCACTCCATGATTTATTTACTTGTGTCAAATGTGGGTAATACCATGGTTGTTGTAGGCTCTGAGTTAGAGTAGATGCACTCTCCATCAGTTGCTTCTTTTCTTTTTTATTCAATTTTGATTTATTTTTAAACTCTTTAATGTAATAAAAACCCAAGGATGCAGTAGCAATGGAATGCTTGAATGGCGAAGGAATAGGAGTACTTGCAGTTGCTAATGATGTGACAACCAGACTAACTGGCATTGGCGGAGTTCCTAGAAATAACTCCTTTGTGGTGGATCCACTAGTAGTGTGACTTGGAGTTGGACCTGTTAAAATCCTTTGCCTCTTCTGTATGCCTTGATCACCTGGTGTTTATGTGGTATATTGTGTTGTTGTCCTCTTGTGTGTAATTTGTTGTTGTAGCACATGTTGACCACTACTAGTACTACTACCCATACCATCACCACCAGAGGATTTTCCAGTTGCACTAATTCCTCCACCATGGGCATGTCCTAGTTGTGATTGTGTCTGACGATGAGGACAATGATTTGAAGCTCTAACAAATTGACCTGTATGCCATAGGTCTAATTTTTCACCTCCAACCCCAAGGCCAAATTTATCAACTGGTTTTCTATGCCCTACATCTATTACCATCTAAGGGCCTTGCCTTTGGGACCCCAAAGGACCACCTTCATAACCCATGTTTTTACCTATGGTTGCTCCTATAGTAAATGCTTCTTTTGTGGCCTCACTTAAACCAAGTTTGAAATTGTCATGGCTTTCTTCTTGCCTATCATCATCACTTTCTTTATCTTCTCATTCATTTGGATGCTCTATATTCCATAATTTGCAAAACTCAAGATCTTCTTCATTATCTCCTTACTCTGTAAGAGCTCTCGGATCACCTAGCTCCTTCCTCATAGACCAAAAGGCAATAATTTTTTATCATGACCATTTTTTTCTTGTAACTTCCTTCTCTAGAGAATCTGGCATTTTTACTCTACTAGATGGTTTATGAATTTTTTCATAAAAATTGTTGTATCTCCTAATTGTCTTTCTATGCAATGCCATAATTTCTACTAACAATTGTTCAAAATAAATACCATTCTTAGCAATACTTAAATTTCCATTGCTACTTTGACCTCATCCCAAAAATCCTTTTTTTCTCAAGTTTTCTAGAAAGGGTTTACTTTGATGTTGAATTCTACTTCCAACATTTTCATTGAGCACAATCATTAATTTAATGGTGTCACATGGATCATACTGCCAGTGACAGATAGAATAAAAATTAAAAAACTCCAAAAGATTATGTGCCACACTAAATTATTTTCTCTCGAATGTGATCCCTCCTCATGAAACAAGTAAAGAAGGAAATAAGGTTTTCTTCCCCTGACTGCTAAAGTGTCTTTCATCAGTAAGTTATGCATCTTCCTTACATGTTCCAAAGAAAAAAACCTTTTTGTCACATGTATTAGAAGTTTGTATGGTTGTAATTCCGATCCATAAAATCTTAGCATTCTATATTCTTCCATTAAGTACCAATCAGCCAATTGTATTTCTTTTCCTAGTTGAATGCAACTTCTACATGACATAGGAAATCTAGGCATTGGAGTATTTGTAATTGCTTAATGCAATGGAGCCAAAAAGTAGTCTACAAAATGAATGTAGTTCCTTCGAGAATCATGCAACCTTATAATAGTGGTCCATTCATATATTGGAGCCATTTTCTTTTGCTCAGGATTACTATTACCATAGGGTTCAATCTGAAGCTTGTTGGTCTAAAACATTCCATTGAATTTGAATAGAAAAAGATAACTCGAGTAAGTTGTGAACCTAAATGTCTTGGTGGAACCTCCTTTAATCATTAAAAATTGTTTATGCATGGATTCTACAATGTGCTCAATAAAATTATATTTGGCATGTGGAACACCATAATGGATATTATACACCATTTCAAGGAGGCATGCACCCACTTACAAATTGCTATCCATTCCGAGGCAAAATGCTAGTATGGAAATAGTATCCTGAACCCATGGTTTAAAAATATGCAAATCATAAGGAGACTTATGATCACCTTTCAATTTGTTTCTATCATGAACTATTCTATTTATGAAAGAATTTTTCTCCATTTCATCCACTACTTCATAATCACTAGCAAGCATTTCTAGGTCAATGTGGACATTTACAAATTCTTCCATTGTAAACCCCAAGGCCAACACTTTTCCAAGTTCTTCAGCATTAATGGATAACAATTCTTTTTTTCTATCTTTATTAACAATTTCTCTTTTTTTATCATCATAATTTAGGGCATAGACAATGATAAATTCTGGGCAAGGGAAAACCTCATGTAACATCACGCACCCTAATCCAATTACCCATGGTGCACTAATACTATTAAATTGCAATTGCATTTTCTTTGCAGCCTTATTCTCAGATGAAAATCTAAGTTTTGAGATACACCTACCATAGTTTTCAGGATCATAAATATCATGGTATTGATCAGTGAAACCTAGGGTTTTAAGTAATTTTGCATAATGTATTTTTTTTTCCAACTTTTCTCTAGCGGTATTGGTGGTAGAAATGCTGATACAATCAACAATATGAAATTTTTGAATTCCATATTAGTCCTTAATTTTTCTTAATTCTTAAGCCTCTTAACCCTAAACCTAAACCTCAAATTTTGACAAAATAAGATTTTAAGAAATGTCAAGCGATGAAATGTAGCCACAAGAATTCTTTAACTTACCCAAATTTTGAATTTTGATTCTTGAAGTTGAAACTACGTTGAATCTTGGAACTGGGTTACTAGAATGGCTTTGTTGGAAGTGGAACTGTGGAACCCAGAATAGGGTGGTGCACTACAATGAGCAAACTAAATGACACCGAAACATCTACTCATTACTTACAGACTACATAGGACACAATTAGGTAGTACAATGTACATGGCTAACAACATTTAAAATAAGCCATTAAAAAAAATGATTTACTCCTACATTGATAAAAAATTCTAATCCGTTGATCTTTGTCAACCTAATAGTTATAGGGTTCTAGAGGTTTAAGTTAACAAGCATAGTGCTCTATGCATTTCATTCCACAATGCAACTACAACCATACATCAAATGTTCATCAAACGGTTGAATAATTTATGATATAAATAATAAACATAAAACATGTGCATTTTAAATTTGCTTTAAATTTTCCTTAAAACATGTGTTTTAAATTTTATTTAAAGCTTAATGCACTAGGATTGACATCAAGGCCAAGGGGCCAAAAACTTAACATTTCAAAGGCCTTAATAAAATGAATTACAACGTCACATTAATAGCACAAACATTTATTTTATTACAATTGAATTACAATGTCACATTATTACATTAATACATAGTACAAATACAAATGTAAGCACAAGTTCCAAGCTTCTACTAGACAACTGGTGAAAAGTTGAAAATGTAAATGTGATACATGTATCTCTGAAAATAAATGGAACTTGTCGGGTCAACCATGAGCTCTGAAAATAAACACATGGGACTTCTTGAGTCAGCCATGGGATCTAAAAAAAAATGCATGGGGAAAGGGGGTCCAATTCAAATGGGGAATGGGAGCCATGAAGATACAAAATGTACTTAGCCCCTTTCAGAACTAGACTGGTGCAGAAGATGAGGGATTGTAAAATTGCTCCCATGCTGAAGATGAGCACTGAAATTAAATGCATGGCAATTTCTTGGGCAACCATGCAGATGATGAGGGGTAGTAAAAATGCTCCCATCTTCTACTTACAACTTCCATGCACTAAGATAGAACTTATCTCCATCAAAGCTCCTCATCCTAGTTCAAAACCTATCTAAGAAGTCAAGTAAACCAAATCAACTTCTTTCCAATTCCAGCCATTCCGAACTTGAAGGAAATTGTTCTTTTACTCTATAACTACATAACTGAAGGCAAGATAATTTAGAGCATGCCCAATAATACCACATCATCTTCTTCCTGAATCCTTATTAAGTTATTAACCATACAAAATGAAAACCCTTATGATAATTGGTCGCGCCCACAAAAGGATATGAAAATCACGGCAAAACCTATCCTGGGAATTGGACATTCGAGCAAGCGACTAATATCTTTTCATGGTCGTTCATTTACGTGTCAAACTAGAGAACGTATACTTTCAATGGAGCGGCACTATATATGCACTAAGAACTAGTTTCAGTCACAACTTAATGGAAATAAATACTTGGAAAGAATTCTACCTATGCTACAGGAAGGTAATGCAAAGTTCTCTTAACTCAACCATAATTTAACCAAAGTAGAAATCATAATAGCTACAACTGAGAGACAAACTATAAACTGGCCTTATGCTGCAGGAACAAACACAGGGATGGATTCCCGATGCTGCAGGAATAGTATAAGACTGAGCTTGTGTTGAAACTTTCTAAAATGAAATCTAACTTGAATTAGCAAAGGATAAACAACTACTCTCCTATAGATACTTACTAAGTGGGCCCCCTTAGCAAGCATCAACTAATTTGCACAGAAGATTGTACTCAGAACTCCATCAACTTTTATTCATAACATGAAATCATTTACATTGATTGTTCTGCTTCAGAAAAATAACAAAAACTCCGATTCATATTATAACTCTAACTCTTACATAATATGCGTCTCTATCTCTTTCTCTTCCTTGTTCACCTACGTAGGAGGAACACTTATTTAAATTAGGAAAACAACTAACTAACTAACCCTAACAGAGAAAGACGTGGATGTAAAATGTATCCCGAAATTGAGGAACAGACTTCATAAATGAGTTTATCCGTTCAACCTGATCCAAAGAGAATCCAACACTCCACTCTTTCCAGATTAACTAACATTTAAAATCCTTCCCAACATTTCGGTCAAAGAGTCTTCGCCAGAGCTTCCTCGAAGTCTTGCAGGAAATGGACTTTACTGCAGGGCCGAGATCGGCTGCGCTTGACTCGATCATACTTTCTTCAACAACCTACGAAACAAAAGGTAACAGATGCGAAAGAAAAGACGCGTGGCACATACACAATATCCATTCATTAATCACATATTTAAATCTATTTCATCATTCAAAAACTACATGCGTTATACCAGCCATTTGGGGAGTCAAACAGTGTAATAAATATAGATATGTCAACATGATAGGCTGCAGGAACATGAAAGTGTATTGCTACAGGATATCCCCCAATAAAAGGTTTCAAAAGAGTTAAAAAACCATGAACAACAAAAGTAAAGGTATTAAAATTACACCATGATATCCAAACTATGAGCATATTTTGGGCTCATCATTTGCCCCCTACTTATCCCAATGTTGGTCCTCTAGCATTAAACTTTCTGGTGGTTGAGGCATGAACCTGAAATGGAGTTCCAAATTTGTAATAAAAACCTCTGAAACTCTGCCACCTTTCATACCTACGAGCTTCTGTATCTTCATTAATATTTGTAGCTTGGTAGGGATAAAGAGGCCACATTAGCACAGGAGGTCTAAATGTCAATGGCAACCACAATTCCAACCTCTTTTGAAGGCCCAATTGTATGTATCTGCTTGATCATTTGAGAGCTACCGTAAAATTCAGGGGATTGTCAGGCTCAGACCTTCTTAACATAATAGTTAATCTCTCCCACCTCTTCTCAATTTTGGAGTATGACAGCTTCCACAACGAGTATGTCTGTTCTTGAAACTCATCATATACCTATTTTCTGAGATCAAATATTTTCATCTTGATTGTATCATTATGAAAGCCATATGCCACAGTAAGCCAGGTTTTCAACATTGTATGGGGGTCTAAACTCTCAGGGCCCAATGGAACAGGCTCATTCCTTTTGGCTTCTTCATATGCTTCCCATTGCCTGCCATAATTTTCTTTGTTTGTTGCCCAAGACATAAGTGATCTCAAATAGATGTTGCCAATGTAGAGAAGGGGATTCCACTCTATTTCAAATGGAATTATAAAGCCATGTAAATAAAATTCGCACAAAGAAATCCTTAGCCAATTAGGAGCTGCCTGGTATGCATCGTAGAATTCTTTAGCAGTGTGAATAATAGGATCTTGATTTCTGGAAAATCTCATTAGTTAGAACCACAAGAATTGTTCCTTGAGGCACAGAGCATAAACTCTGGGTGGTGGTCTGCATTCCATAATCTAACCAGTTACCTTCAACATTTCATCCATTTTCTTCTTTAACTCCTGAATTCCTGTTTCTGCCTTTCAATTTCTTTTTTCAGTTTCTTCTTTTATTCCTCCCAAAGACTTTGTTGCATTTTAGTCTTGGCTAGGTGGTGGAAACTCAGGGTTTGCAATGTAACTGGTCTCCATGTAGCTTTGAAATATTCCAAAAATTCAATCAAAAATGTATTTTTGTAGACAACAATGGCTTGACAAGTTGCAGGGGGAAATGAAGCTTCATTGGCCACTTCCAATTGTTCAATATGTTCCTCCTCTTGATGCAGGATGAATTCCTATTGCTGTAGTGGAGAAGAAGTTATGCTTCCTCCGAAATCTGCATAGCCGTAGCAACCAAGTCATCGAGACTTGGTACCCCCATTTCATTATGCTCAACTTCCCTTGTCTCAATTTTTTCTTCTTCAGGAATAACAAATGAACTCTGTGCAGCACTCTGAGACACATTCTGAGAAACTTCATATTCAGACTCTACAGATTCCTCTGAAATTATAATAACCTCGGGTTGAGGTGAAGCAGGGGAGACTTTACATTGTTTTCTTATGGAAACTCTTTTGGAAAAGTTGTAGCTACTGAAGGTGCTCTCGTAGCCTTCCTCTTTCAGAATTTCCTAAAGGGTTCTGCCTTATCAGAGGATGATGGTTAACTGGTGATGGCAACAGGTGTTTTTGTAGGAGAAATTGCTATAGGGGAAGATGTTGCAGGAGAAGAGCATTGCTTTTTCTGAGAATGGAGGTCAGATTCTAGGGTTTGTTCCACCCCAGATGACTCTCCTGCCTTTGTTTTTCCCTTTTCTCTCCTACTAGCAGACCTAGTTTGCACTCGGGTAGAGGACTCTGGTGTGAGAGCTACAGGACTAGGTGTTGTAGGAGTAGATGACCCTTGCCCTATTCTCCTACTGGTAGACACTATTTTCGCTTTCTTTTTCTTAGGTCGTGGGGTAAGTGCTCTAGGGGGTTCTGGAAGTTGTAGGCTCTTTTGGGAAACAAATTCTTGCTAGGAAAGAGGTGCTACATCTCTCAAAGAGTGTTCAATCAATAGTTTTATAAGGCCATGGTGAGCAATAGAATTATCCTTCCCCTGTTGGGTTTCGTGGGAACATTGTTCCAGAAATTTTAACAAAAAGTTCAGAACATTAACAGCTAACCCATGCCTCATATGACTCAGCAATTTGAAATGGTAAAAATGCAGGTAAGAGAAATGACCTTCACATGTTAAATACCTAATTATGAAAAAAGCGTATTCTGGATATGGAGGAGGCAACGCCACTCGCTTGCATCCCTGCTTAGAAACTTCCAAAGGTCCATTAGTGGGTATTGTAAATTCTGCCCTTGCAGAGACAACATCCAAAGAAAAATTTTCTCCAACGGCTGGAAGCCCGATTACCTCTGTAATTCCTTCTTCAGTTACAACAACTGTTAGACCCCATACCATAGCCTCTCCTTTAGAAAGGGTTCTCAAAAATTTTCCTGCAGCCTCCTCATTGAAAGCATCTAAACTCAAAAAGTAATTCATCCAACCACAGAGGCTGAATGCTTGGACTGTTTGAGGATTTTGTATTAATAACTCATGAGCTACAGGCTCATGTCTTACTAGTTGACCACCCATGTTCACAGTTTTTCCTTAGCTGAACTCAACTCTTTTCTGAAAATCCAAAAATTTCCCTTTCTGTTCTGGTATTTTCTTTCCCGCCATCACTTTTCCTTTCTTTTTTCAAAAAATGAACTACTTGAACAAGCAGTTTTAATTGATTTACAATGAAAAACATGCGATCATATTTGGAAAGTACCAGAAAATAATAAAGAAAGATTATCTAAGTAGTTGTGACAGTGGCAAAAGGACATGTTTTAAAAGTGGATTATCTTGCCCCCTACTTAAAGTATGACATGTGTCCACACATGTACTAAAGAATAGGTGGAGATCGGGTAATAATGACTGATACAGACATAGTAGTAAATGAATAAAATGAAATAAATCAATGATGGGATAGCAAAAGATATTGCGTACCTTTCATTAAATGCTTGTACGTGCTGAGAAAGATGATGGCCTCAGCATGAGATGACAGTTGGGAATGAGATCATAATTAAGGGTGGTGTGGATGAATGAGGTGGATGGGTGACGTGGGTGAATGCGATGAATGAATGGAATGGATGGATGGGATGGAAGATAAAGAAGTGAAATGTGGCGACAAGTGGGAATGAAGAAAAAGGGATTTCCTTAAAAAGGAAACTTTTATTATAAGCATGCATTACAAAATTACAGTGAAGCTGCAGGAGAAAGGCTAAAGCCTTTGGCTATAGGAAGATTAGTGGCAGGATCCTGAACAAACTGCTGCATGAATTCTTCTTTTGAGACTGGTTTTATGGTACAACCAGAGGCGGTGTCCATTAACTAACAACTTGAATCTAACATGATCAATTGTAACAAGTTGAACTGAACCATTAGCAAATACATTCTCAATTTCATACGGGCCCAACCATCTGGTTTGTAATTTTCCTAGACTGTCCTTATATCATGAGTCATAAAGCAGAGCCCAATCTCCTACTTTGAATTTTGTTTCCTTAATGTATTTATCATGCCACCTTATTCTCTGATTTTGTATTATCTTAGTGTGTTGCAAGGCATTCTTTCGAAGCTCATCCAGAGCATTGAGCTGCATGATTTTGTCCTTTTGTGAATTTGTTAAATCCATGTCCATCTCTAATGTTGTTCTTAGAGTCTTATGTTCAAATTCTATTGGCATCACAACTATTTTACCATACACCATTTCAAAAGGTGTATATCCTGTAGCAGTCTTCCAGTTAGTACGGTAGGCCCATATAGCTTCTAGTAACCTTGTGGCCCAGTCCTTCCTATGCAAATCTACAGTTTTAGTCAAAATGGCCTCGATGTCCCTATTGGTGACCTCAACCTGGCCATTGGCCTGGGGGTGATAAGGAGTTGATTTCCTGTGCCATATATTGTATTCATTGACTAAAGCTGTGATAAGTGTAGAAGTAAATTGTGCTCCTTGATCTGTCACTATTTCCCTAGGGACACCAAACCTAGTAAATATTTCCTCATAGAGGAATTTAGCCACTTTATTATCCCTAGCATGTTTCATAGGCTTAGCCTCTACCCATTTTGTGACATAATATGTGCATACAAGGATGTAGGACTTACCATTGGAAAGTGGATCAATTGGTCCTACAAAATCTAGTCCCCATTTATCGAAGGGTGTAACTACAACTTGTGGAAATAGAGGCATCTCATCAGATCGAGTTGGTCTTCCCATCCTTTGGCATTTGTCACATCTCTTGGTATATTTGGCTGCATCTCTATGCAAAGTTGGCCAATAGTAACCAGTATTTAAAATTTTCATTGCTGTCCTTTTGGCAGCAAAATGTCCACCACACGGCTCATCATGGCTTGCATGCAGTATATCATGAGTGTCATCCTCTTGTACACATCTCCTCATAACTTGATCTAGCCCTATATAAAACATGCAATCTATAATCCAAGAAAAGTTTAAGCTTTTCTCTACCAATAATCTCTTTTCCTTAGGGGAGAATTGAGGAGGAGTTCTTCCTGTTGCCAAATAATTTTCTATATCAGCATACCATGGGTGAATAACCTTGATTGAAAACAGGTGTTCATCAGGAAAGGAGTCTTTAATAAGTGCAGAGTCATCTTTCCTTTGAATTATAGAAAGGAAATCAACAACCACATTGGCTTTACCTGGCTTGTCCACAATTGTAATGTCAAATTCCTGCATCAGCAATAACCATCTTGCCAGTCTCCCGGATATTGAGGCTTTGTTCATGAGATACTGGATTGCTGCCTGATGAGTATGGGCAAATATCTTATAACCGGTGATATAATGCCTGGATTTATTGAGGGCGTAGATGATTTCCAACATTTCTTTTTCTGTAACAGTGTAGTTTAATTTAGCCCCTTGCAGATTTTTGCTTATGTAGTAGAGTGCATGTTCTGTTGAACCATCCTTCTGCCCTAACACTGCTCCAATGGCATAATCTGATGTATCAATATGAATATGAAATGGAAGTGAACAATCAGGTCCTTTTAGAATGGGTGCCTGTGTAAGAGCGACTTTTAATTCAAGGAATGTTTTTTCACATTCCTCTGTCCAAGAAAAATTTGCATCTTTCTTCAGCAAACTATATAAGGGGCCTGTTCTTTGGCTGAAGTCCTTGATGAATCTTCTATAGTATCTAGCATAGCCTAGAAAGCTCCGTACTTCTTTCTGCTTAGTAGGAGAGGGTAGCTTAGAGATGACCTCAATCTTAGTAGGATCAACCTAAATTCTTGCAGCAGAAATATAGTGACCAAGCACTATTCCCTCTTGCATCATCATGAAGCAATTTTGACTATTCAACGATAGGTTGTGATCTTCACATCTCTGTAGTACTTTCTTCAAGTTGGCTTGAGCTTCCTCAAATGTCGTACCATAAACAGTAAAGTCATCCATGTATATTTCCATGCAATCATATGAGATGTCTGAGAAGATACTTATGACTGCCCTCTGGAAAGTTGCAGGAGCATTATAGAGACCAAAAGGAAAAACTGAATAGGAAAACATTCCCCAAGGGCATGTAAAAGTAGTCTTTTCTTGATCCTCAGGAGCAATCTTGATTTTATTGTACCCACTGAAGCCATCTAAGAATGAGAAGTAGTTTTTCCTAGCTAAATTATCTAGAACTTGATCAATGAATGGAAGAGGAATGTAATCTTTCTTTGTTGCCAAGTTGAGCTCTCTATAATCTACACATACCCTCCATTTTCCTCTTTTCTTAGGAACAATGACCAATGCGGAAACCCACTGACTATCCGAGATTGGGTAGATAAAGCCAACTGTTAACATTTTCTCCAATTCTTCTTTAACAATTTCTCTCAAAGTTGGATTAATTCTTCTTTGAGGCTGCCTGATAGGTCTGAAGTCACTGTTAATATATATGTGATGTGTACAAATTTTTGGGTCTAAACCCTTCATATCCCCATAGTCCCATACAAAAGCTCTATGGTGGGCTTGCAACATTGTGGCTAGGGCAGTTTGTTGAGACGAAGGCAACTTATTATTAATATGTAGATAGTAGCCAGGAGATACTTCTATCTATTTGGTGAGATCATTTATTGAGGTTGCTGATAAAGGTGGTGCCTATATATCACATAATAGCAAATCATGATGGCTCTCAAGATCCAGTTGCTGCAGGAAACATTGCTGAGAACGGTTGTCCAAAATAGATGAACTATTCAAACCTGAACTACACTACAAAATGTGTAGAAGCAGGTTATCTTCACTCTGAAGCTAGGAAAATGGATCAGTTTATAGAATCATTAACTAAGCTAATGAATTGACTTCTTCAATTTCTTCTCCTAGATCTAGCCAAATTGGTTGAGACAAATCTAGCAGAGGTCGTGCAGGTGGGTATAAAGCCAATTTCTTTCTTGACTGACCATCAGAAATTGTCATGTCTCCTGAACGACATCCTATAAGGGCATCAGTTGTAGCTAACCAGGGTCTACCTAGGATAATAGAATATCATCCTAAGGTTTCCTTAGTGGAAAATATGGTGAAATCAGCAGGGTATTCCTAAGATTCAAGGGTGACAATAACATCTTCTATCACTCCATCGGGTGTAACTATGGAACTATCAACAAGTTGTAGGACAGTCAGTGTAGACCGAATGTTTGGGATATTCAAACACTCCATATTGTGCTTGGTCATCACATTAATGGATGCATCAAGGTTAACCAAAACATTTCTTACTACTTGACCATTGATATTTATTTTTACTACAGGACTTCCAGGATCAGTATATTTTGGAATGACAACCTTCCCCAACATAATATCGGCTAACTATCCTAGAACATGGATAGTTTAGGGATCCTTTTTCTTTCTTCCTTGTTTCTTTAAACAGGCCTCTTTAATGGCTTGTCCATAAACTAGAACATCTTTAATAGCTTGAAAAAGAGGAATTTGAACTTGTACATTCTTTAACTGATCTAAAATATCAAAGGTAGGCTCTTCAATGGTCTTGGGTGTAGTAATTTGCAATCTCTGAGGAAAATGTTGTGTAGCCTATGGCTGCAGGATAGGTTCCTTAGAGGCAGTAGCTGATACAGGTATATCTTCTGCGTGATCAGTAGGTTGTTCAACGGCAGAGTTTGGAATCTCTGTAATTACAGGTGGCTGTGGAGCAGGGAGAGTGGTTCCAGACCTGAGATAGATATCATTGATATTCACTGCATAAGCTGGATACTAGTTGGCTTCTACAAAATACATAGGTTGTTGTTGTTGCTACTTCTTTTTATTAGGATTTGGCAATGGTTGAGCAAGCATAGGCATTTGTTTTGGAGGGCCAATATTTGCTGCAGGTGCTGCAAGAGGAGACATAAGGGCCGAAGGTTGTGGTGCTGAGACTGCAGGAATCCAGGGGGTTGGTTCTACCATTACTGAGAACCTCTCCATTGAGGGTTCTACTGCTAGTTACCTAGAGGTGGAGTCCATTGTCCTTGTGGCTATTGCCAACCTCCTTGAGGAGATTACCATTGAGGATTCTGATAGCTAGGCCAGTGAGGTTGAGCAGTATTCCAAGGTTGTGATGGGCCATATGTAGGTTGTCATTAGTTATTATAATTAGAGTAAGGATTACCAAAAGTCAAAGGATCTTGAGGCATACCTTGTCTTGGAGCCCATGGTCTCCTTTGTACAACAAAGAAGACTTGGTCATCATCACCGTCTATCATCTTAAAATCAGTAGGTAACTATTTAGCCTCCATGTTGGCCACCATCTTGCATCTGCAATCATGTTTCTTCTGTCTACAATGTGGACAGAACTCAGCCAAAATTGCCTTAGCCTTTGCATGTTTCTTGCGAGCTTGCATAGTATCCAACTGTGTAGCCATGTTGTTTATGATGTCCTGCTTGAAATCAGACGGCAAATTTGTGATCTCCATCTAGGAAACTCCACTGGAAGAAGACTTTTCCATTGTAGCTTGATGACCTCTACCTTTCTTAACAATTGCTTGAGAGTAGTTAAGACATATTTTCTTGATATCATCCCAAGGCAGTTGGGTTGTATCACCTCCTCCCATCAGGTCCAAGGCGTCTATACAGGTATCACTGATTCCCCTTAGAAAAAGTAGTTTATGAGATTCTTTGTTGAGAGTATGGTTTGAATTCTTTTTCAGCGAAAACAAGAATCTTGAGATATAGTCTTCCAGGCTTTCATCCTCCTTTTGTTGAATTCTGAATATATCTTCTCCATTACTACCAATTTTACAATATTCCATATATTTCTCAAGGAATTTTGCTTGCATGGCTACCCAACTATGAACAACACCTCTTCCCAAACTCATGAACCATCTAAGGGATCCTTCCTTCAAGGTGGAAGGAAACAACTTCAGCATGTGAGCATCTGAAGTGTAATCATAACTGCGACAGAGGATATCAAACTCAAACAGGAAAGTTTATGGGTCCTTTATGGGTCCTCCATAACTAGGCCATAGAACTTCAGAAGTAATGAAGAAGGAATATTTTTAAGGTTATCAGTATCTTGCTGAACAACAATGGGAAACTCAAAAGTAGGAGGTGGATTAGGTGGATTGTGTGCCATATTTGCTTACTGTAGTATCAGAGCAAATGGATTTTCCTAAGGTTCTTCGTCAGCTGGGTCAAATGGCAATTTAACAAATAGGTTTTCAGGGAGGAACCTTCCCAGCACGTCTCTTCTTCTATGCATGCAATAGAATGAATGGTGATTTGAAGGATTTTGAAAATTCTTGATTAACAAACTAAACTACTGCTAAAAAAAATGACTTCTGACAGGTTCTTAGCTTGACACCATCCCCAGCAACAGCGCCAAAAATGGTCTCGCCCACAAAAGGATATGAAAATCATGGCAAAATCTATAGGAATTGGACATTCCAGAGGTGACCAATATCTTTTCATGGTCGTTCATTTACTTGTCAAACCAGGGAACGTATACTTTAAATGGAGCGGCACTATATATGCACTAAGAACTAGTTTCAATCACAACATAACGGAAATAAATACTTGGAAAGAATTCTACCTATGCTACAGGAAGGTAATGCAAAGTTCTCTTAACTCAACCATAATTTAACCAAAGCAGAAATCATAACAGCTACAACTGAGAGACAAACTATAAACTGGCCTTATGCTGTAGGAACAAACATAGGGATGGATTCCCGATGTTGCAGGAATAGTATAAGACTGAGCTTGTGCTGAAACTTTCTAAAATGAAATCTAACTTGAATTAGCAAAGGATAAACAACTACTCTCCTATAGATACTTACTAAGTGGGCCCCCTTAGCAAGCATCAACTAATTTGCACAGAAGATTGTACTCAGAACTCCATCAACTTTTATTCATAACGTGAAATCATTTACATTGATTGTTCTGCTTCAGAAAACTAACAAAAACTCTGATTCATATTATAACTCTAACTCTTACATAATCTGTGTCTCTATCTATCTCTTTCTCTTCCTTGTTCACCCACACAGGAGGAACACTTATTTAAATCAGGAAAACAACTAACTAACTAACCCTAACAGAGAAAGACGTGGATGTAAAATTTATCCCGAAATCAAGGAACAAACTTCATAAATGAGTTTATCTGTTCAACTCGATCTAGAGAGAATCTAGCACTCCACTCTTTCCAAATTAACTGACATTTAAAATCCTTCCCAATAGTTTTGATCAAAGAGTCTTCGCTAGAGCTTCCTCGAAGTCGTGTAGGAAATGGACTTTACTGCAGGGCTGAGATTTGTGCGCTTGACTCGATCATACTTTCTTCAACAGCCTACGAAACACAAGGTAACATATGCGAAAGAAAAGAAGCATGGCACATACACAATATACATTCATTAATCACATATTTAAATCTATTTCATCATTCAAAAACTAAATGCGTTATACCAGTCATTTGGGGAGTCAAACAAGGTAATAAATATAGATGTCAACATGATAGGCTGGAGGAACATGAAAGTGTATTGCTACAGGATATCCCCCAATAAAAGGTTTCAGAAGAGTTAAACAACCATGAACAACAAAAGTAAAGGTATTAAAAGTACACCATGATATCCAAACTATGAGCATATTTTGGGCTCATCAATAATTAAATGAATGATTTTAGTTGTGCTCACTATCCTTATTTATGGGCCAAAAGTTCCTCCAAAAGTGTCACTACCAGTTTGGTCCCTTGTATACATCACACGTATCACGTGTGAGGTTGTGTATAGTTACCACTGACTAGTAATAATTGCAATTCGTGCAAACCAAAAACCCAACTTAATCATTACCTCAAGCTAGCTACATGCAAAGTTTCAAACTATATCTCATGCTGATAGTTGTCAATTGTCAAAATTGGCAGTGCTACGCAAGCTGTCGATTGTCAAAATCACTAGATTATTGACATCATCATCTACGATTCTATAGTACATCTTGCAGTTTCAATATAAAGCTATCCAATCAATCACTCTAGCTATTCATATGGAATTAATCCATTCCACCACCTAATACCACAACCAAATTGAGAGTTTCAATAGAATAAATGAATGGTAGAGTACTTTGACACATTGAAAATAGAGAATTAAATGTCTCATTTTACTTTAATCATTATCAATGTCCTAATCAGTCACAATAAATTTTTCTCACTTATGATCAAAACTATATGTTGATTTCTAAAACCAATAATTAATAAAATATCAACCATTGATTTCTAAAAATCTAACGGTTCTAGTGTTATTCCAGAGGTTTCAATTCGCAAGTCTAGTGCTTCAAGGATTTACTTTCAGAATACATTTATAGTCATCCATCGAAAATTCATCAAATAGTCCCTATTTTAAAATAAACTTTATGCACTCGCATAATTTCAAATGGGGACATTGCTAGGTTGACAAGACTTCACCCTCAGGATTAAAGAGTTAAGATTTAAGGCTTTATGATAAAATATGTTGGTATAACTTAGGAAATATTAACAGTAAACAAGAGCACCAATATTTAAATGCTAAAATATTTAACAGTTCTAGTGTAATTATGGAGGTTTCAATTCACAAATCTAGTGCTTGAGAGATATACTTTTGGAATACAACTACAACCATCCATCAAAAATTCTTCGAACGGTCATGGTCTATAATGTCGCATGGCCGCTGAAATTTGGAACCTTAGAAGCAAAGCCTGAGGTTTCAAAGTTTTCAAAACCTCTGACCTATCGACTACAAACTACAAAGATGACCAAGAAAGACTTGCAACTAAGGTTAGGAAAAGCACCAAAACCCCAAAGTTTGGGAATTGAGATAGGAAAGGGGGCAACTAAGGTTAGCAAAAACATCAAAACCCTGACTTTGGTGAATTAATATAGGAAAGGTGGCAAAGACAGTGCATTTATGAAGTGAAGATCGTAGGAAGATTTTAGCAAGTGGACATGACTGGAGGATCAATGGGTAATTAAGATCAGTACATACAGAGTTTGGAAAATCATTACCTCTTGGCCCTTGAGATTAGTGAAGTTAATAATAGAGTTTGGCATGGAGAAGAAGGCACACATAAAGTTTAAAAGAGTGGTGGTGGCGGAGGTGTAGCTGCAACAATTTTCAAATGGAGGCCAACTTCACTCTGCGTTCAAGGAGGCAATTAAACCTATTTAATGGTGAAGCTTATGAAAAAAGATTAATGGGTATATTTTTATTCACTAATGGGAGGTTGGTACAAAGTGTGTGGATGATTTTTGGGAAATCCTTTGGAAATCCAAGGCATAGATACATGAATAACATGGATGTATACTCCTTGATTATAGCACGGGGTTTTGATTAAGGGGAATCGACAAGCACTGTGAGAAAAGTGATGGAGATGATTGTGCATAGATATTTCCTGGAAGGATTAGAATCAATACTCGAATGGGAAATTCTAGGTGAAGGTTTCGACATCTAGGAAGGCTTTGAAAATGTGGAACTAGAAGGGGTAGAAGGATGCATCCCTTTCATGCATTGGCTAGAGGATGAGATTAAAAAACAATGCAGGAAGAAGCAATGTTAGGCTAGGAAGCATTGAATCTCTTTATAGATCTAATGAAGGTGGAAGCACAGGTGAAAGTAGAGGAAAATTGTATGAAATAAAAAGGATAGAATGTGAGGAAGCGAAAGATGAATTAATGCAATTTTTGCAAATTTTTTAGTTTTTTGTAGGGTTTTTGTAGAATTAATGCAATACTAGTACTAAATTTTTTGCTTGTTGAAATATGTAAGGTAGATACAGATAGTTGTGGAATTGGTTTTAGTTGGGCAGGGTTACTTTTTGTATTATGAAGCATGTTAATATGCTTTTTTGAAAAAACCGTTATAGTTGTAGTTGATTTTTAGATGGTTGACGAAAAACATGAGGCAAATAATCTTTATTTTCATGCATTTTTTTATTAGTTTTATATTATGTTTAATTCGCCATGTTTTTTTCTTAATCATTTGAAAATAGTTTTAATTCGCCAATGAAATTTATTTTTTAGTTTGAAAAAAAAAATTAATCGCCAACAAAATTATTTTTTCTCGTTTGAAAATAGGTTTAACTTGCCAATAAAAATATTTTATTTATTTGAAAATAAATTTTAATCACCAATGGAAAAAATTTCGTGGTTTTAAAAAAAATGTATTTCGCCAAGATTTTCCACAAACTTCTAGCAATTAGAAAAGATTCGCCAATGGACATTATTTTTTTTCATGAAAAACGAAAAAAATTGCCACTAAAATTAATATTTTTAACGGGAAGTATAAAAGATTCACCAAGATTTTACACCTTCTCTGAGGGGGGGGATTTCTTAAAGTTTTCCCTAAAATGAGATAACTCCCTCTATAATATATATAACATAAATGTGTACATTCGGCCATTTAAGTAAACATATAATTTAAAGTTTAAACAATTTTAAATTGTGCATGTGTGTATTTACATACTAAAACAAAGAAAAATAGAGGTGTTATCAAAATGAATCAACAATATGATAAACCTCTAAGATTTTCTTAGGTCTCACTCAATTTACAAGGGGTAGAATTTCTAAATTACAATAAAAAAGCAATCCTAACTATTATAATAACAATAAGGGAGGCTTTAAGAGGCTGAAACAATTTGTACCTTGCTGAAAAAGCATTGTTTTGGGGCTATTGAGGACTCATTCGCCCAAAGTGGCAAATGGGTCCATGTTAGGGTTTCTAAAAACCAAATTATGGGTTATGTTCTTTAATGTTTGTGCTCTCAACTCCCACATGACTAGCTCTAGAAATTATGAAATCAATTCTATAACTTCATTTCCATGTCCTTGCAATATGAATGACAACTTTGCAACTTTACAACTTTGAAAAATTTTCTCCACTCTTGTTCTCCACTTGATATTTAACCTAAAACATACAATAAAATATCAAAGGAGAAGAAAAAATTGTTTGATTGTTAGGGAATAGTTGTTTTCCTTGGTCAAACCCTATTTAGGTACTTAAACCTTGTGTTGAAACAATGAAACATGAAACAATGATACCTTGAATGATGTCTTGGAATGTAAATCTACAATATAACATGAAGTTACCATGAAGAATTTTGATCTTGATCTTGAATTGGTTGTGAAACAATGCTTAACTTGGATCTTCAATGCTACATCGACACACTAGCTCAACAACATGCTTGATGCATTCTGCCTTTGACATGATGATATGATCTTGAATGTTGCAATAAAACCTTGATAAACTTCCCTTGAGTTCCTTTGAAATGCTCTTGAATTTCGCCCTTGATCATAATTTTTCTATAGTTCTTGAATAGTTAAATGATTAGATCTTCTAGTTATGAAACTATGTGAATTAACCTTATATTTATACTTACATAAAATTTAATCCCAAAGTAATAAGAAAAAAATATTTATTACCAAAATTCAAATAACACAAGCTGATATCAAAACTAGGATTCAAAGTAATTAAAATCCCACAAAAGATATTCCCAAAAAAGGGGTGTCTGAAGTAAGGAGGACCCATTCACCACCTTGGGCGAATGGGTCCTAGCATAGTTTTCTAGGACCAAGTTTTCGAGAGATGAATTAATATGTAAAGGGGGATCCTAGGACATAAGGGAGTCCATTTTCCCAAGGTGGATAATGGGTCCTAGGTCACTAGCCTAGGACTCAAACCTTCCCAAATTAATTGTTATGCAACATTATTAATGAGTTTCGAGATTTATCCTTCGTAAAATGCAATAAATGAGGCTTGGATTTAAATTTGAGGGGCCAATTAAGTTTTAATTAACCTCAATTAATTAATAAAGCTTTATATTACTATGAAAGTGTAAGAAAACACTTTACAACACCCTAAATAAGGCACAATTAAGTCCATTTTAGTTAAAAGGGGTCATATACTTAACGTGAGTGTGTAAAACACATTACAACACTAAATCAAGGCATAATTAAGTTAATTTTAGTATTAATTATTTTGAAATTAAGTACAAAAAAGGGTTAGTTTTTTCTACTACATTCTTCCCCCAATTTAGTGAGAGTTTACCCCCATGAAAAATGGTTTAATTCACGAATGAATTTTATTTTTTAGTTTGAAAAAAAGTTTTAATCGCCAACAAAATTATTTTTTCTAGTTTGAAAACAAGTTTAATTTGCCAATCAAAATATTTTATTTGTTTGAAAATATATTTTAATCGCCAATGGAAAAATTTTAGTGGTTTTAAAAAAATTGTATTTCGCCAGGATTTTCCACAAACTTCTAGCAATTAGAAAAGATTTGCCAATGGACATTTTTTTTTTCATGAAAAAAGAAAAAAATTGCCACTAAAATTAATATTTTTATTGGGAAGTATAAAAGATTTGTCAGGATTTTACACCTTATCCGAGGGGGGGGGATTTCTTAAAGTTTTCCCTAAAATGAGATAACTCCCTCTACAATATATATAACATAAATGTGTACATTAGACCATTTAATAAACATATAACTTAAAGTTTAAAGAAATTTAAATTGTGCATGTGCGTATTTACATACTAAAACAAAGAAAAATAGAGGTGTTATCAAAATGAATCAACAATATGATAAACCTCTAGGATTTTCTTGGGTTTCACTCAATTTACAAGGGGTAAATTTTCTAAATTACAATAAAAAAGCAATCCGAACTATTACAATAACAATAAGGGAGGTTTTAAAAGGCTGAAAAAATTTGTACCTTGCTGAAAAAGCATTGTTTTGGGGTTATTGAGGACTCATTTGCCCAAAGTGACAAATGGGTCCATGTTACCATTTCTAAAAACCAAATTATGGGTTATGTTCTTTAATGTTTGTGCTCTCAACTCCCACATGACCAGCTCTAGAAATTATGAAATCAATTCTATAACTTCATTTCCATGTTCTTACAATATGAATGACAACTTTGACAATTTTTCTCCAATCTTGTTCTCCACTTGATATTTAACCTAAAACATACAATCACACATCAAAGGAGAAGAAAAACTTGTTTCATTGTTAGGGAATAGCGGTTTGCCTTGGTCAAACCCTATTTACGTAATTAAACCTTGTGTTGAAACAATGATACCTTGAATGATGTCTTGGAATGTAAATCTACAATATAACATGAAGTGACCATGAAGAATTTTGATCTTGATCTTGAATTGGTTGTGAAACAATGCTTAACTTGGATCTTCAATGCTACATAGACAAACTATCTCAACAACATGCTAGATGCATTATGCCTTTGACATGATGGTATGATCTTGAATGTTGCAATAAAACCTTGATAATATGCCCTTGAGTGCCTTTGAAATGCTCTTGGATTTCTCCCTTGATCATAAGTTTTCTATAGTTCTTGAATAGTTAAATGATTAGATCTTCTAGTTATGAAACTATGTGAATTAACCTTATATTTATATTTACATAAAATTTAATCCCAAAATAATAAGAAAAAAAGATTTAATCCCAAAATTAAAGCAACACAAGTTGATATCAAAACTAGGATTCAAAATAATTAAAATCCCACAAAAAATATTCCCAAAAAAGGGGTGTCTAAAGTAAGGAGGACCCATTCACCACCTTGGGCGAATGGGTCCTAGCATAGTTTTCTAGGACAAAGTTTTCGAGAGATGAATTAATATGTAAAAGTGGATCCTAGGACATAGGGGGATCCATTTTCCCAAGGTGGAGAATGGGTCCTAGGTCACTACCCTAGGACTCAAACCTTCCCAAATTAAGTGTTATGCAACATTATTAATGAGTTTTGAGATTTATCCTTCATAAAATGCAATAAATAAGGCTTGGATTTAAATTTGAGGGGCCAATTAAGTTGTAATTAACCTCAATTAATTAATAAAGCCTTAGATTACTATGAATGTGTAAGAAAACACTTTATAACGCCCTAAATAAGGCACAATTAAGTCCATTTTAGTTAAAAGGGGTCCTATACTTAACATGAGTGTGTAAAACACATTACAACACTAAATCAAGGCATAATTAGGTTAATTTTAGTATTAAATATTTTGAAATTAAGTATGAAAAAGGGTTAGTTTTTTCTACTACATTCTTCCCCCACTTTAGTGAGAGTTTTCCCCCATGAAAAATCACAGTAAAGTAGATATTCAAGGCACTTAAGTATGCAACAATAACAAAGATACATATTCATACCCTATTATATACCTTGAAAAATAAAGGAAATTAAAGGATCAAGCTTCAATGGTTTGGGCAACATGATGTGGAACACAACTATTTTTCTGAGAAAAATGATCAAGATTTGATGGTCCAATGCGATGTGGAACACATCTATGCTATTTTTTAGTAACATGCATGCCCACTTTGGGGTAGTAGAACCTTAGGCTATCCACTAGGTGAGTTATCAAAACAAGGTGGAAAATGAGAGAATCATATTAGCCTCACATACCATACTAAAATTATCCTCCTGACAACTTCGATAAGGAATGAGAATGCCATACTTTTGAATTTTATGTTTGTATTTTTTTCTTAAAGGGGATTTTCCTTCATTTGTGTAAGGTCTTCTTCCTAGGGAACATTTTTCCTAATGTCTCCAAGAGAGGATAAGTCAATAATACCATATCACCACTTATGGTCCATGCCTCATTTGCATCATACCACTAAGGGAAATTGTATGTTTATAAATATCGTGCTATTGGAGGACATCAAATCCAATGAAACCACCAAGAAGAGGAAACATCGCATGAAAAGAAAATGAAAATCATGCCATGAAATATGCAAAATTTTGAAAGATGTCATCGATACATTCCCCCACTTTAAAGCAACTGCTAACACCATTGTTGTGATCAACTGCTTTAATGTAGGCAATTTTTTCTCCTAAGACATGAGAGATTTCCTTGGAAAACCCAATGCCAAGACATATTTTTCTTAAATAAATTAACGTCACAAATAAGGGGTTGCCCCAAAAAATACAATGGTAAACCTAGGAAGAAAGTATGTCACATGCAAGCCAACTTAAGGAATGTAATCCACATTCCAAGCTTGCTCTTATATATACATGGAAGGAAATCAACTAGCCAAAATATACAATGAAAAGTGACATAATAGGATAAAGCTACCTAACCCTTCCCTCCACTGAGTGTAGGACAAGGGTGAGCCAAGGATGGATGATGGTATGCTACTCCTTGTGAAAAGGAAATGATTGTCAATTAATATAAAGCATGCAATAGTGAGTATGCTATGATCCTACAAATATTACATGGAAAGGAGTAGCTTCTATTGTTATTGATTATAATGAGTCTAGACAAAGTATCAATTGAATGCACATTTATTGAAATAATTCCACATGTAGTATCTATTTATTCATGATGCACCAAAGTTAAACTTGTCTTCAAAGAATCTTTTGTAAGGTTCTTGATATTAAGTGATTTCCTTTTGATACTTTTATTTCTATCAAAGGACAATAACCAAGACCACAATTTGTTTCTTGTGTGTTAGGCTCTATAGGGACAAGGATAAATTTTTCTTTCTCACCACATCCTTTTCCACTATACCCAAGTTGTTTCATAAGTTCATAACCTCTTCCGAAAATATTTTTCATTTCTTTTGGATTCTGTTGTTGCTCATAATAAACTTCATCAAAGCTTGTTGTGTAATTTTCTTGTTCTAAAGTGGTTGAGGTGGATGTCATTGAATTTTATGTTGACAATACCACTTTTTCTTTTCCCTTGTCAAACACTTTATTTATGATCTTGTATTTTCCCATGAATATTCGTGTGAAATCTAAGGAACCTCAATTGTCTTCCAATAGCTTAGTGACTTCATCCATTTTATTCTTGCGTTCTTCTTCATTTATGATTTTCACTTTTGCTTCATGTTTCAATACTTCCAAAGGATCTCATCCTTCTTTCGTAGCAATCAAACAACTTTCAGGATGAAGATCAGCCTTAAGTGTTTAAAATTTGTTGTCAAAGATGTACTTCATTTTACAATGAGGAGTAGAAGGTACCCCATTCATCTCATGAATCCATGGTCTACCTAAAAGAAGATTATATAAAAGATCATGAGGCATAACATGGACCAGAGTTTGTAAGGTAACCTTTTCAACTTTAATAGGTAATTTGATGACTCCAAGCGGTTGTTTTCCTATATTATCTAACCCATGAATGGAAAAAGAATCAAGAACAATGTCACTCTTGTCCATATCAATATTTTCCAAAAGGCTCACACTACACACATTAATGGTTGAACCATTTTCAACAAGAGTTGTCTTTATTGTAATTCAATTAACATGAGCTATGACCATGAAAACTTCATTTTTTTTCCTCTTCTAACAAATGTAACTCATCTTGATTGAAAGAAATGTCTAAATTTTCTAGAGTTATAGCTTGAATTTGGGCTGCCAAATCATTTGATTACACATTTGGAATGGTAGGGACTTGTTGTAAACACTTTAAAGCATGTTATGATGAATAGGTGAGGGTTGAATAAGGTCCCATAGGGATATCTTAGTAGAATTATTCTTAATTTTTTCAACAAGATCATTCTCCTTTCCACTTTTTAAAGGAAAAAGAGGAGGAACAAGTAAGATAGGGTTAGGGAATGGGAGGGATTTTTCAGTTGTTTGTTTTAGTTGTGGATTATTCCTAGTGTTATATGCATGGGAAATGGTATTGAAACTTGGTTGCTACAAAACATTATTATTATCAAGTTTCCTTTTAGGTGGTTATAAGATAAGCACAAGTTTATTCTGAAATTTTGGTTGTTGTGAGGGTGGGTAAATGATAAGTTTAGCATCAAGAGGTGCAATAATTAAAAGATCTCTAGTTTTTATTGAGGGACTTCTAATGTTTAGGACCTCACCAAGTTTATTCTTATTTTCATGATCTCTTAGTGAAGGGGAGTCTAATGTCTCTTCATCATCTTCATCTAAGGAAGCCTCATCATTATTTTTTGAAAGATATCTGTCAATGTTCTTATTTTCTTCCTCCATGATATCTTCCCTAGTAGGAGAGTTGTTAGAAGAAATACTGTAAACTATATGTTCATGGCACTCAATGTTTGGTTCTTCTAAAATAACTTCATCACAAGTAGGGGAGCCATCAATGGTTGGGTTGTCTTGTTTATCTTTTATCAAAACATTCTCATAAATAGGAGAAATAGGAAAAGTAGTGTTATGGGATGTGTCAATGGTCTCATCCTTGTATCCAATAATGTCTTACCTAATCGGAGAGGTACAAGAAGAGAGATAAATAGGATTCTCATAATTCTCATTAGTATGATCTTCTAACACAAAAATATCTTCATAACAAATAGGATAGATACTAGGAGAAGGCCAAATTTGATTGTCATGATTATCTACTATTGTATTCTCTTTCAATAAATCATTCTAATGAGGGTGAGGGATGGATTGTTTCTTGGCATGCTTATAAATATACAATACTAAAAAAAATTGACCAAAACTAAAAAGTACGAGCCGTCTTATGCAATGCTTAAAAAATATAAACAATGTATATCCAAAGATGAAAAGTATCTTTATCTAATTTATACAAAGCTTAAAACATGATAACAATGTGTACCCAAAAATGAAAAGAACTTTTATCAAACTTATGAAAAGCATCATGAATGTAAACATTGTGTATGCAAAAGTGAAAGTACTTTCATCCATATTATGTGAAATTTCATAAATGTAAACATTTTAGATCTAATTATTTTTTCTACTGAAATGATTTTGGACTGATTCAAAAATAACTACACTAAATGGATAATTTTGACCTAGATTCATAGAATAGAAGTTCCTAAAAATTTCCAAATTGATACTATAGGTTACCAGCAAGTCTAGGAAGTACAAAAAATACTAGAAGACTCAAAAAGAAGTGATTTTTGTAGGACTCGAGGGACTCATTCGCTCAATGTGGAAAATGGGTCCTGGTATGATTTTTTGGGAAAGTTTGAATCTAAAAATGAAGCTTGTAAACTATGAAAAGTTGTAGCCTATGTTTAACCCTATCATGGACTCACTCACCACCTTGGGAAAATGGGTCCTAGATTAGGATTTTTGAGCTGGTTTTTCCTAATTTTTAAGCTTTTTTCAATGAGCTTCAATTTTAGGTTTGTAATAGTAATTTTTAGTTTCAAATTTCTACAAATGTATTATGAAGTGCAAGTTGAAAAGGTGATGATGAAATGATTAATTACGAAACCTAGTTTGATATGAATTTTTTTTTTTTCAAATGAGATTTTATGTGATCTAAATGATCTGCAAGATGGCTAGTTTGTTTTTGTATTTTTTTAGATTTAAAGAATGCAAAATAATGTAATTCTAAAACCCTAGATGAGATGCAAAATTTAATGCAAACTAGGACACCCTAAATGAAATATAATTGAATAAAAATGAATGAAATATCTAACCTAGGATGAGTAGAAAGACTCCAAAATCATAAAACTACAATGTTCAATAAGTCAGGTTCACCAGAATGAAACAAAGAAAAATAGGGTATTTAACAAAAAGAATCAACAAGATGATAAACCACTAGGTTTTTATTGGGTTTAACTCAATTTATGAGGGGTAAAATGCCTAAATAACAACCAAAAATCAATCCTAACTATTACAATAAAAATAAGGCAGGTTTTAACAGGTTGAAATAATGTGCACCTTGTTGAAAAAATGTTGTTTTGGGGTCACTAAGGACTCATTCGCCCAAGGTGGCGAATGGGTCCCTATTAGGGTTTTTGAAAATTGAATTTTGGATTTTGTTCTTTGAAAGTGTAAAATAAATTTTGTAACTTCATTTATGTGTTCTTGCAATAAAAATGATAAATTTGCAACATTACAACTTTGACAAGTTTTCTCCAATATTGTTCTCCACTTGATCTTTAACATTAAACCTGAAATCACACATCAAAGGAGAAGAAAAACTTGTTTTATTGTTAGAGAATAGGGGTTTTCCTCAAGGTCAAACCCCATTTAGGTAATTAAACCTTGTGATGAAACAATGAAACATGAAACAATGATACCTTGAATGATGTCTTGAAATGTAAATCTACAATCTAACATGAAGTGGCCATGAAGAATGTAGATCTTGATCTTTAATTGAATGTGAAATAATTATTAACTTGGATATTCAATGCTACATCGACACATTAGCTCAACAACGTGCTTGATGCATTATGCCTTTGGAATGATGATATGATCTTGAATGCTACAATAAAACCTTGATAATCTACCCTTGAATGTCTTTGAAATTCTCCTAAATTTCTCCCTTCATCATAATTTTTCTATAGTGTTTGAATATTTGAATGCTTAGATCTTCTAGTTATGAAACTATGTGAATGAATGTTATATTTATACTTGTCTTAAGATTTAATCTCGAAATTCAAATAACACAAGCTAATATTAAATCTAGGATTCAAAATTATTAAAATATCACCACAAATAATCCCAAAAAGGGGTTTCCTAGGTAAGGAGGACCCATTCACCTCCTTAGCTAAATGGGTCCTAGCTCATTTTTCTAGGGCCAAGTTTTAGGGAGACGAATTAATATGTAAAAGGGCATCCTAGCAAATAGTGGGAACCCATTCTCCCAAGGTGGCAAATGGGTCCTATTGGAACCTTCAAATTTTGAAGGAATTTGGAGTTCCAATGATGAGAAAGTAAATTGTAGCACTTACAATACAGACTTTGATGGTGATGAAATAAAGGTAAGCTTTCCACAATATAAAATACCTAGATCAGAAGCATATAACATTGTAAATTCTAGGGAAAAATATGTTAGCAACAAGAGTTGATCCAATTCAGATTTGGAAAAGTTCCAGGAGATTATAGGGAAAATCTAGTGGGGAGCTAAAAGTCAAAATATAGTTGCATTCATACAAGCAACAATGTATGTGTGGTGATCAGTTTACTTCAAAGATGGAAGGAATGGGAATTAATTTGATGCTTATCAGTCCAAGCTAGAATAATTTTTTATGGATCTTAATAATAGACATACATATCCTAAAATAAAATTCTCTACTCTAGCCAAGCTATAAGTCACAAAATTTAATTGTTCTTCCTCTTGAAATGAATTAAGCAAGCAAAAATTCCTCTAATTCAAAGAACTTGCATAAAAAGAAAAAAATGATAAGATAAATGAACTTGACAAAAGTATGAGGCTTGAAGACAACAAATCAAATATCAAAATCTCAATAAGAAACCAAGTGAGCTTTCTCTTCAACTAGATGAAATTGGGCCCTCTTTCAGGTAATTGATGACTATTGTGAGAATGTGGAATCAAAAAAAAAATAGCCAACTATAAGAAAAAATATTTAGGAGAAGTTTCTAAAATCCACTTTAGTTATTTGAGGAATTTCTCCAAATGGCATAGGTTCATAAAATGAAATAGGGACTCTTGAACAAAATGAACTGAAAGAAACTGAATAGAGTGTGATTAGCACTTGAATTTGAGGATGTATAATGCTATAAGTATGAAAATATTCAAAACTGAACGTTTCTTTGACATAGTTCTCGAGTGACAGGCTTTGGGTCAAGTTCTATAGTAAATGCATATATAGTTGGCTTCAATTGTAGTTAAATTGCTTGACAACGAGCTAGCCAATGAGTAACCCATAATTAATATATATTGGTCTCCACCTTTCCTTTTACT
Organism: Sequoia sempervirens; assembly: GCA_007258455.2. NCBI lineage: Eukaryota > Viridiplantae > Streptophyta > Pinopsida > Cupressales > Cupressaceae > Sequoia > Sequoia sempervirens. Next base: position 13,618,886 of record VDFB02271358.1, on the reverse strand, counting down.
TTTGTACATGTCTTTATTTAAAAAAGAAATGTAACCCAATTTAACATTTCTATGTTTATCCTAGAAGCCAAATTACTTTAAAGCAACAACACTTGATCAGAGAGCAACTCTTAGATTGAGCAAGATTAATAAAGAAGCTTTTTTTCTCCACCCATGTCTTGAATTTTGAGTTTCTTAAGTGTTATAGTTGTCAAAGCTCTAATATGGAAGAAAAAATCAATGCGTAGATGACAAAAAAAGAGGGACACTACAATAAAACATGGACTAAAAATAAAAGATTGCCACAAATATTTTGTAAATGTTAAGGTGGGAGGGTATAGAATCCAAGTGGCAATTCCCTCTGTCTCTATTTTTTAAGATATAACATGTTCATGAAATGCCAATTTTGTTAGTGCTTTTGTAGCTCTATCTATAGAAGAAGACCATGATGAGACCTTGATGAATAACCTTCAAGCTCTCAACGAGAGGCTTGAACGTGTGAGAACTACTCTAGATTGTGTCAACAAAGTCTTAGACATCCTAGTCCAAGTTTTTTGCAGGACTAAAAGGAAAAAAATGGGTGTTGGGTAGGTAAATTAGCCTTAGAAGAATCATATTTGTATAGGCTAGTTGAAAATGCCAGAATACAATGAGAGATGGCGATGTCTGAAGAAATTGAGTGAGTACTCAAAATCCAAATTGAATATCACCATGGTGTTCCGTTAATCTGAACCCTACATTGGAAGTTGTTGAGCTGCAAGTGGAGATTAAGGGGATAATGTCTCTAGACCATGTTACCAAAGCCCTAGGATTATACTTTGATCATCTACTCAACCTTCATTTAACATTTGACAGTGGTTAACAGTATGAAAAGGAGGCTACTTATTTAGAGTTTGTTGATGTTTTTGTAAAACATAGCCTAATTGATATTTTGCATACTGGGGATTCGTTGGAAAATTTTGTGTATGGAATGGATGAAAGGATTAAATATGCCATTTTTGAAAGTTGTAATGCAAGTATGCACCCATATGGGCATCATGTTTTGGTTCCCCAGTTTGTGAAGGAATTTATGCATAACACAAAAGTTGGGTCTAATAACTTTTTTTACCTTCTTCTTTCCTTGGGAACTTGGTCAGAGATGTTGAATAATATGTGCATCACCTATAGAAGACCCCTTCCTCCATTCTCTTGGTTGTGGTATTGTGATGTAGAATTAGGGAATGCCATTTGGGCTAAATTCATAATACCAATTCTACATATTTTTTGTATGCTTTAAGGATATAGAATTCTTCCATTGATTAGAAGAAGAGTGTGTTTCACTTGAGTTACCATGGGATAAAGTCTACACTATCTAATCCTGCAAGGATGTTTGAATAGCTACATGGTATTGAAAATATTTGTGGATACTTTGCAGTCCATAACCATGCACATAACCCTGGTATGAGTGATTGAGTTCAGTTCAAGTATCTATAATGGATACATCGATGCAACATGAATCTTGTTTGATGATCAAGACAACTAGAATTGTTTATAAGTAATCAGTTACCACTAGCTGCAACATGTATGAATACTTAATCAAAGTAGTAAAAATGAATGTGCCCTCCAAATTTCAAATGCTCGAAGCAATTGATCACAATTCACTCAAATATAATGCTCATATATCCAATGATTTAGGGTGTGATAATGAAGAGATATTTGTTTCTAAAGTTTTGAGGTGATACACTACTTGAGAAATGTCTACAAGGGGTAATTATAACTTCTTGAATCAATACAAGAAAACCCTAAAAACCATTAGACAAGCAAAGTCCATCAGCAAAAGATGGCTAATCAGAGAAGAATTTTTAAATCACACCAACTATGCAAGTCACGCAGATGGAAACATATCGGCAAGAGATATCATATCACTAAGAGTTATTTTGGAGCCTTCGATAATGTAAAGTCACACTGATGCGAATGAGATTATGAAATAATATTAATGTAGAAGGAAAATTTATCCAAGAGTCGTTGCATCGAGGGAATTAATTTAATCATGAAGTTCTACCCAAAGGAATATCTTTAAGGTCCCTTTGATAAAGAAATTGTGGTGAACGTTTGGAGATAATATCACTTTTAAGGGAAATGAATTTCACCAGTAAAAATAAAATATTGAGTGTAAAGTCCATGGAGTGAGTAATTATTTTTACTCAAACGTGCACTTTTATTCTCAAGTAAATGTGTGTATGAATGCAAAATGGAAAAATATAAAAGATGGAAATTTATGGAAATAACCACATCACGAGCGAAATATTATTTTAGTGGATGTTAAGTGAAATTATGAAATATTTCATTGAGAATTAACACATCTTTCACTGAAGTAATTGAATAAACAAAATTGGTAGTTACTTTTACCTAAAGGATTTTTTGGTGGAAGTACAAAAGTTTCCAGCAAAGGATAATTACCGAAATTGATTTTTCACAAAGATGCAAAAATGGAGATTAAAGTTAAAATATTTAATTTTCTAAAGGCAACTAATTAAATACTTTTTCGAGAATACTTAAATGAAGAGTTGCACTAAAAAGAAGAGTTGCACTAGGCGGATGTTGTGAAGGGTCATAACCCTAAAATACAATGTATATATGCAAGTTGAAATCAAATAAAGAAAGAATTAGATTTAGAATAAGCAGTAGGTTAGGAACTCATCAGGTAGCTGGATAGGTTGATTAGTTGTTGAAACAAGACATTGTGCTATGTATTACAAAATGTTTTGAAGTAATATAATAGACATGAAGACTTAATTTGGGAATCCAATTACGGTGTCAATTTTTTGTTGAATTAATTGAAAAATATTATCAGGTTGTCTCTAATGTTGACATTTCCTTATTATTTAAATTGATGTATCAAGGATATTTTTTTATTTTTTTAAACACATTTGTTGTTCTTGTGTGGTTTAGTTAATTGGCTCCTTCAAGGAAGGATTAAATTCTTTTAATTAATCATAGTAATTTGGAAAAGTTCATTTGGATCGATAAGAAGAACTTGATAATTGCTTTCTTTCATGTTTATACAAGGTATAAACAGTCACAAGTGCTAAGAAATTAGAATTGTATCCAGTAAGTAAGTCACATATTTTTCACCTCTTGACTACATTAGCCCAATAGGAATAGGTATTGGTCATACCAATTCCATTTTAGAATTACATAAAATCTTACTCAAAACATTCACATTTCAAATTCAATACTAGGAGTAGGAGTAGTCAGCAAGCTTTCATCTATTACACTTTATGCCTTTGTGATAGATCCACAAATTCAACAAAATCATACATTCTTACAAATCTGCTTCATTATAAAGATATACCTACCTAGGTTAGTAGAGCCTAAAGTGTAGGGAGTTACCGAGCATATAAGTTAACTCCATTTTTTGGTTAAAGAATGTTATAAATTTGATCATAAAGTTTGGCATCCTCTTCGGATTTGCAACTTACATTTTTGAGATCCAACAATTTGGTGACTCTATTGGGGAAGATTTCAGAAAATATGGTAGTAGGAAGCCTCTCCTTATAGAGTCCTAATTTTTTTTCAAATCAGGTCTTCAACTAGAGATTCATTATTGTGTAGTTTCCATATCCCCATTTGAGTCACACATCTAATAGTTTGGCGACTTTGCTAGGGAGTCAATATTGAAACCAAGCCTTTATCAATATAGAGTCATAAAATTCACATTTGCATTCACCTGATTTTGTAGGGGATTCTGTTGGGGAAAAACAAGAACAATTTTAAAAATCCATTTCATTTTCCTACTTTTGGAAAAGTAGATGGCAACTCTCGTAGAAAATTGATGAAGAATACAAAATCATCTCAAAGTTGGAATATTTCCAATCAAAAGTAAAACTTAAAAGTTGAAATATGCATAGCAATTATTCTTTTCCCTATACACATTGTGTTATACCAAGATATTTAATTGAGCTAAGGGAGAAGGATGAACAATGGATGAAACAAGTGAAAATGGTTGAACCAACAAGAGAAAGTGAAGAATGGGCTCAAAAGGTGTTACAATTTAGATCTAAAGTTTCCTCAGAAATATCATGATATATACTTGTCTACAATGAGGATGGATATGTGAATATAAGTAGACCTTGGACCCCACATAGCAATGAAAGTGCCCACCATGTATAGAAAAAACATTTTACACCACAAGCCTTCAATCGCATAAATTATTATCCTATCCCTCCTGGTCAAAGGCTAGTGAGTTATCAAGATCATCAATACAATTAGTATCCTGAGAATCATAAATATCAATACCAAGCCCCATGTCAAAATGTGCAACACAATTTGATTCCTCTTCGAGGTGTCAGCCAAAATTTGTAGCAAAACACATATCAGAATCAACAGTTCGAGGAGGAAAGCAATAACTGTGATCAGTCCATAAAGGATGGATATGCAAGTGAAAATTATTGTTATGATAGCCTGTGCAAGGAGGATGAAGATATAGAATGTCTCTCCTGCATAACAAATTGTGGAAGTGTATGTTATGAGGGATCCATTGAATATTTAGATTGTGAAGACAAACCTATGGATTTTGATCTAAAACAAAGGGATACTTGCAGCCTTTATGAAGATCAAGAGGAAGGAGAAATGGAAAATATGATAGAAGAAGTAGGTCCATTTGATAGTGAGCAAATAACATCTCCAACTGCAGTTGAGTACCATCATGACATATTGGATGAAGAAGAGGAATTTCATGTGTATTCAAATCCACTTTATGATGAGAATGAAGTATATTATAATAATCAAGATAATGTACCAATTTGTGAAGCAAATGAATATGAGATTGATGCATTTGAATTACCACTTTTTGATGATAAGAAAAGAGAAGAATACAACAATAATGGGGTGGATGGAGAAACATATTCACTTAGCAATGAGCAAATTTCAAATTTTATGACTGTGGATTATCAGAGATATCCACACATGAATAATGCTGAAATTGAATGCCCAAAACACATTTCCTTTGACAGTGAAGACACTTTGTGTGATAATGGTGATAAAATTCATGATGAGCATGAAATTGTATATTCCCAAGTATATTTTGATAAAACAAAGACAACTAGTGATCGTGAACTTCACTGCAACAATGTACCAAAAAGGCACGTTTCTATTGAATCTTGCAGTGTTGGTAATTTTCAAACGTTAGATCTACAAGTTGTTGATAGAGTTTCAAAACCAAAACTATGTGGGAAAGTCATATGTGATGATGAAGGTAGTGCTGATATTTTTGGGTCTGATATTAAAGCCAACATTGATGATAATAGATGTCAACAACAACATGTTACATTCCACTTTCTAGTTCAATTAGAGAGCCAACATTTGGTGAACAATGACAAAAGGGATGAAATAAAGTACAATGGAGAGTTTGGTGGTTGTGGCTCCTTTTTATATGGTGATAAAATCTTTCAAATTATACTTGCTTCTCAAGTGCATAATAATGAAGAACATATGGGTAGTATTGAGCATAATAAGTCGATAGAAGATATTAAAAAATTCAATCAAGCAGATTTTAACAATACTTCTAGATTGGTTTCAATATAGTATGATTAAAATCGAGTGTATGAAAGAGGTAAAAGGAGGATTTTCCTTTTTTAGGTGGTCATGTGCCATCAGTTGTGGTGTGCTTTGTTCGAAAAACCATGTCAGTTCATGACCAAGTGAGTTTGAGTCTGCTGCTCAAAGGATAAACACTTAGTCTGCTCCCCTAGAGACTTGGATTCTTGCTATGCCCAGTAGGAGCATACATCCCCAGATGGAGCCACTGTTGGAACCTTCAATTTTTGGAAAAATTTGGAGTTCCAATGATGAGAAAGTCAATTGAAGCACTTACAATACAGACTTTGATGGTGATGAAATAAATGTGCACTTTCCACAATATAAAATACCTAGATCAGAAGCATATAACATTGTAAATTCCAATGAACAATATGTTAGCAACAATATTTGATCCAATTCGGATTTGGAAAAGTGCTAGGAGATTATGGGGAAAATATACTAAGGAGCTAAAAGTCAAAATATAGTTGCATTCATACAAGGAGCAATGTAAGTATGGTGATCAGTTTACTTCAAAGATGGAAGGAATGGTAATTATTTTGATGCTTATTATTCCAAGCTAGAAGAATGTTTTATGGATCTTAATAATAGACATACATATCCTAAAGTAGAATTGTCTACTCTGGCCAAGCTATAAGTCACAAAATTCACTTGTCCTTCCTCTTGAAATGACTTGAGCAAGTAAAAACTCTAATTCACAAAATTTGCATAAAAAGAAAAAAAAATGATAAGATAAATGAACTTGACAAAAGTATTAGGCTTGAAGACAAGGAATCAAATATCAGCCATCTCAAGAAGAAACGAAGTGATCTTTCTATTCAACTTGATGAAATTGTGCCCTCTTTCACGTAATTGATGATTATTGGGAGAATGTGGAATCAAAAGAAACATATCCAACTATAAGAAAATATATTCAGGAGAAGTGTTTAAAATCCACTTTAGTTATTTGAGGAATTTCTCCAAATAGCATAAGTTTCTAAAATGAAATGGGGACTCGTGAATAAAATGAACTGAAAGAAACTAAACTGATTGTGATAAGCACTTGAATTTGAGGATTTATAATGGGATAAGTATGAAAATATTCAAACCGAATGTTGCTTTGACATAGTTATCGAGTGATAGGATTTGGTTTGAGTTCTATGATAAATGGATATATAGTTGGCTTCAATTACAGTTAAATTGCATGACAACGAGCTAGTGAATGAACAACCCATAATTAATATATAATGGTCTCCTACTTTACTTGTACTTTTGTACATGGCTTTAATTAATAGAGAAGTGTAACGGAATTTCACATCGCTATGTTTAGCCCAAAAGCCAAATTACTTCAAAGCAACAACATTTGATAAGAGAGTGACTCTCAGACTGAGCAAGATTAAGGAATACGCTTTTTTTCTCCACCCATGTATTGAATATTAAGTATCTTGAGTGTTATAGGTGTTGTGTAGGTACATCGGCCCTTAGAAGAATCATATTTGTACAAGTTGATCAAAAATGCCAGATTGTAATGAGAGATGGCAATGTCTAAAGCAATTGGGTACTCAAAAGACAAATGGAATGTCACCAAGGTGTTTTGTTAATCTAAACCCTGTATTGGAAGTTGTTGAGCTGCAAGTGGAGATTAAGTGGATAATGTCTCCAAAACCATGTTACCAATAACATTTTTTGACCTTCTACTTTCCCTGGGAAGTTGGTTGAAGATGTTGAAGAATTGGTGCATTTCCTATAGAAGACCCTTTCCTCCATTCTCTCAGTTGTGGTATTGGGATGTAAAATTAGGGAATGGCATTTGGGATAAATTCATAATACCAATTCTACAGTTTTTTTTTATGCTTTAAGGATATAGAATTATTCCATCAATTAGAAGAAGAGTGTGTTTCACTTGAGTTATCACAAGATAAAGTCACAACACTATCTAATCCTACAAGGATATTTGAATAGCTACATTGTACTAAAAATATCGATGGATACTTTGCATTCCATAACCATGCACATATCACTGGTATATTGATTGAGTTCACTTCAAGTATCTATAATGGATACATCAATGCAACATGAATCTCGTTTGATGATCAGGACAACAAGAACTATATATAAGTAATCATTTTCCCTTTTTTGTGGGATGTATAGAGATTGAATGAAAGTAGTAAAAATGAAGGTGCCCTCTAAATTTCAAATGCTCAAAGCAAAGGATCACAATTCACTCAAATCTATCGCCCATATATCAAATGCTTTAGGATTTTGTAATGAAGAGATCTTTGTTTCTAAAGTTTTGAGGCGATATGCTAGTTGATAAATGTCTACAAGGGGTAATGATAACTTCTTGCATTAATACAAGAAAACCCTAAAAACCCTTAGGCAAGCAAAATCCATAAAAAAAAAAGGCTAATCGGAGAAGAATTTTTAAATCACACCGACTATACAAGTCACGCCAATGGAAACATATCGGCAAGAGATATCATATCGGTAAGAGTTATTTTTAATCCCTCGATAATGTAAAGTCACACTGATGAGAATGGGATTATGGAATAATATTAAGGGTAAGTGCACCAAGATGGTTCCCAAAAAGGGAGCTTAAGTGGCCACTTTTTTTCTAAAATCAGGAAATGTTGACCTTGGACATGAAATTGAGGATAGTTACACTCAAAATTTTGAGATGGAACAAAAACAAGGATTGAAGTGCTCTGACTCTACTTTCTAAACTACTAATTTATTTTGAAAATGGTTGATATTAAGGGGTTCAAAAGAGGGATGTACATAAATTGGTGTTGTTTTTGTTAGAAAAACATAACATAGCAACTCTTGTACAACTTGAGCACGGTGAACCTTTTTGTAGTATTTTTAAAATCACTACAGTCAAAAGTTAGCTAATAGCATCTAGTTGGTGCACAATTTTTCTAATAATTTTTTAATGAATATTTGATTTTTTACTAATTTTCTAAGTGGGCACTTCCTGAAAAGCATAATTTTGGCCGTGCTCCCCCTATAAATTTTTGAAAATAATTGATTTTTTTTTCTTTTTCTTTTTTTAAATTTGTAGACTGGAGTCTAGTTTCTAAAAATGTAATTTATTTTAAATTTTGATGAATGGTTAATTTATAACAAAAAAAAACACTAAACATTGGTTTTTGGAAAAAAATAGACATACAAACAAAAGAAATTATGGATGAAAGGCTTAACATTGTCGAAAAGTGAAAAAAATTACATCGTTGGATAGCTAAGAGAGAACCTAACATTACCCATGTTTTCAATTTTGTCAATATTGAACTAGATGCAATCTTGATGGTCAGCATAGACCCGATTATGTGAAAAATTGTAGAATTTACAAAAACACGTCTTTGGCCTTGTGGGGAATGCCCTCCAAGCCTTTGGGTTGGTATTCCAAGGCAAATAATTTCACTTTTTTCTTTGTTTTTAACTCAAAATAACACTCTCGCGTTATAACGCGAGCACGTTTTTAAAAAAAAAATCACAAGTGGCCAGAAAATTGGTACCCAACTTCATGCACCCGCCCTTAATGCAGAAGGAAAATTTAGTTGAGAGTCATTGCATCAAGGGAATTAATTCAATCATGAAGTTTTACCCAAAGGAATATCTTTAATGTGGCTTTGATAAAGCAATTGTAGTGAACATTTTGAGATAATATCACTTTTAATGGAAATGAATTTCACAAATAGAAATAAAATATTGAGTGTAAAGTCCATGGAGTGAGTAATTATTGTTACTCAAACGAGAACTTTTATTTTCAAGTAAATGTGTGTATGAACTCGAAATGGAAAAATATAAAAGATGGATATTTATAGAAATAACCACAACATGAGCGAAATATTATTTTAGTGGATGTTAAGTGAAATTATTAAGTATTTCATCAGGAATTAACACATCTTTCACCGAAGTAATTAAATAAGCAAAATGGGTAGTTACTTTTACCTAAAGGATTGTTTGGTGGAAGTACAAAAGTTGCCAGTAGAGGATAATTACCAAAATTTATTTTTTGCGAAGATGCAAAAATGGAGATTAAAGTTAAAATATTTAATTTACCAAAGGAAACTAATTAAATATTTTTCTGAGAATACAAAAATGAAGAGCTGCACTGAAAAGAAGAGTTGCACCAGACGGATGCCATGAAGGGTCATAACCCTAAAATACAGTGTATATATGAAAGATGAAATAAAATAAATAAAGAATTAGATTTAGAATAAGCAGTAGGTTAGAGGTATGTGTAGGATTGTGATGGGCCAAAAAGTGGTGATATGATGGGTATGTGTAGGGTATGTGGCTGACAACTTTTTTTTACCCAAAATTGATGAAACAAAAAGGGTTTTTAAAGGAGATTATTAGCTTTCCACCAACATAAATTATGCTTTAATTTGAATTTAATAAATTATTATTATTCATTTTATGTTTTTGAATACGACTAAAGTCCTAATTGATAAGTTGATTGAAAAACATCTATATCTTCCAAATAGTGTCACATTTTTTGAATCTGAAACATGTGTCACATTCTATGCTTCACATACTATAGGAATAAAAAAAAAAAAATGAATTTCATGAAGTTTTGACCAAGTTAAGGTGGTCAAACATATGATTTTTTATATTTTTTAAAAGTTGTAATAAAAAATTCATAATTAATTATTTACATGAATTTTTTTTACAAAAACTATGCATCACATCCAGATATGTGTCCTCTACTTATATCTAAAATCTTATGAGAAAATATTATCATTTTATTGTGGTTAGGGTGGTCAGACACACACCTACTTATTTTTTCCCTAAAATTTAAGTACTACTACATTGAAATTTCAAATTTTCACCAAATAGATTTTTTTAAAATAAACCTAGTAGTTTAGAAACTACATTCAATTTGCTACAAATTCTATTCTTACATATTTTTGAAATAATATAGATAACTATTTCAAAATTTTACATCAAGTTGCCTAACTCTGATTTTTCTGAATTTTTCACTACTTAGGGCTTATTTTTTCCATGATGATCCTCCACATACACTTAGGAAATCATCAGGTAGTTGGATAGGTTGATTAGTTACTGAAACAATGACAATGTGTTGTGTATTGCAAAATATTTTGAAGTAATATAATGGACAAGAAGACTTAATTTGGTGATCCAATTACATTGTCAATTGTTTGTTGAATTAATTGAAAAATATTATCAAGTTCTCTCCAAGGTTGAAATTTCCTTATTATTTAAATTGATGTATCAAGGGTATTTTTCAATTTATCTTCAGGAACATTTGTTGTTCTTGTGTGGTTCAGTTAATTGGCTCCTTCAAGGGAGGATTAATTTCTTTTAATTAATCACAATAATCTAGAAAAGGTCATTTGGATCGATAAGAACAACATGATAATTGCATTCTTGCATGTTTATACAAGGTATAAAAAGTCACAAATGCCAAGCAATTAGAATTGTAGCCAGGAAGTAAATCACATATCTTTCACCTCTTGACTCCATTAGCCCAATAGTAGGCATTAGTCATACCAATTCCATTTTAGAATTACATAAAATCTTATTCAAAACATTCACATTTAAAATTCAATACTAGGAGTAGTAGTCAGTAAGCTTTCATCTATTACACATTATGCCACTGTGATAGATCCACAAATTCAACTAGATCATACATTCTTCCAAATTTTATTCATTATAAAGGTATACCTCCTTAGGTTAGTAGAGCCTGAAGTGCAGGGAGTTAAACCAAACACATAAGTTAACTCCATTTATTAGTTCAAGAACATTCCAAATTTGATGATAGAGTTTTGCATCCTCTTAGGATTTGCAACTTGAATTTTTAAGATCCAACAGGTCTTAGGTCACTACCCTAGGACTCAAACCTTTCTAGATTAAGTGTTATGCAAAATTATAATGAGTGTCAAGATTTATCCTTCAAAAAATGCAATAAATAAAGGTTGGATTTAAATTTGAGGGGCCAATTAAGCTCTACTTTAGCTCAATTAATTAATAAAATCCCTAGATTAGTGTGAAAGTGTAAGAAAACACTTTACAACACCCTAAATAAGGCACAATTAAGTCCATTTTAGTTAAAAGGTTGCTAGACTTAGTGTGAATGTGTAAAACACATTACAACACTAAATCAAGGCATAAAACAGTTATTTTTAGTATAATTATTCCCAAATTAAATGTGAAAATGGGTTACTTCTTTCTACACTACACATACATACCTCTTTATCAGGTTGTGTAGGATTTGTTGCAGTGATCCTATTTGTCAACTCATATGTATCACAATGTGTCAAAAAATGTTGTCGGGGATATTTTCACACTTGTTTGGCTCCTCCTTATGGATTTGAGATTAATGTTTCCTTGATCTAGTGTTGTAATGTGGTTGAAACATTCACATTAGGTCTTGGGCCCTTGTGAACTAATGGATTTAAAGGGTACCTTGCTAAAGTGTTGTGAAGTGTTGTAACACACTTTCAACTTTTCTAAGGTTTTATTAATTAATTGCACGTAATAAACCTCTTTTTAACCTTAATATTAACATATTTAAAGTGTTTTCAAGTTTTGTAACACACTTTCACACTTTTATAGCATTGTCATTAATAATTGGACTTCCTTATCATTTAATTGGCCCTATTTTGCATCCACAATCCTCATTTAATGCATCTTTTCAAGGATAATCATGACACCAATAAATACTCAATTATAATTCTAGTGTTTTAGGTTTGAATGGCTTAGATTTAGTTATTTGGGACTCATTCACCACCTTGGGTGAGTGGGTCGCACCTAGGTCTTTTGGTCTTGAACCTATTTTCACACATTTCTAAGTATTTTTAAAATTGGTCCCAAAAACTAAGCCTAGTGGGACTCATTTTCCACCTTGGGTGAATGAGTCCTGTGTGGCCCAAAATAAAAATTAATTCAAATTTCTAGTGGGATTTTATCCTACTAGATCTAATGTCAGCTTGTAGTGTTGTAATTTTGGGTATTCTTGCATAATTGAGTATAAGTACAAGTTTATTTCATTCATTTTACACCTAGCAAGTTGAATGATCATTCCTAATAGAAAGTTTGAGTTCACAAGAGAATTAAAGAGTCTTCAAGAGAATATTATCAAGCTTTTTGAGCAACATTCAAGCATCAATCATCATGTCAAGTATTTCATGCATCATGTTTTTCTTCAAGCTAATAATTGTGATGTAGGATTTTTTGACTCAAGAAAGCATTACATTCAAGATCTATCAATTTCAAACAAGAGTCAAGATCTACATCCATTGGAGCCATTGTATACATGTTTGTAGCCTCTTATTGCTAGGGTTTAGTGAGTTGCAACATCTTATATTGTTCATTCATCATTCTCCATTCATATTTCATTTTATTTCAAGGTTTAATTTCCAACAAGGGGTTTGAACAAGGAAAGCCCCTATTCACTAACCCCACAACATTCTTCCCTCTCCTTTTTTTGTGATTTGTAGGTCCAGGTTGTAGATTTCCTAAGAGGAAATATTGGAGAAATTTTTTCAAGAGCTCAAAGTTGTCAAAGTTGTCATCAAGCCTTGGAGAACATTAGAGATCACCTACAAGTTATAAATTAGGGTTTCAAATCCAAAAATCACTCAGGAAAAATAGAGAAGATATACAAGATTAGGATAAGCCTTTTAAGCTCTGGAAAATCCCAACTACAATAATTCACCACTTCCGGCGAATGAGTCACAATTCCATCCAAATTTCAAGTTTTTGTAGATTCAGATACCCATTTTGCAGATTCTTGTTCTTGCATAGTTTTCTAGAATGTGGACTAATTCACCTAGCTTGGTGAATGAGTCCCACTCAACATTAAAAGTATAATTTCTAGTGTTCTAGACCTCCATCCAACCATTTCCAAATTTGTAGGTGCACATCTTCCTTTCTATAGCTTCTTGTTTCATTTCATTTACTTTTCTAGGTCATTTTGTAGTTCATTGCATTCAATTATGGTTTAGTATTGCATCTTGAATTTCACTATCTTTTCCAAGTCTAAACTTGGTGGTGAACCCCTTTATTAGTTTACATTTATCCCCTAGACCAACCCTCTTGCATTATTTCTTTCTCATTTCCATTGAGATATTAAGGGATTGTTCTTGAGTGAAAGTTAGTAAAAATTATCCTTTCTAGGTCCTAAACCTTGAGAGAGGGAAAGAAAAACAATTTTCCACCTTTCACATGGGTCTCCTTGGCTAGCTATAGTATTGACAAGTTTAGTGACTAACTAGGTGAGATGTCATCAACAAAAAGTCTCCACATACCAGCATATCCACATAACTTGATTATCCCATTATCCTCGACTCATCCTCAAATTAATCAAGGCCTTGGGATGAATGATGTTGAACACTTGCAAAAGGACTAGTAGGTGTATCCTCCTCTCTAGTAGCCAAATTATCTATAGATGAAATTGTAGGATGTGCAACATTGGTAGGGTGATGAGAATGTTGTGAAAGGCCTATATCCTAGCTAGATCATGGATGTGAATGATAAGCTCTAACCACATCTCCTTTGACCTTATGTAGTGGGATCCCAAGCTTTGATGCAATGAAAAGCATATGCCTCCAACAGGCCATTCGATAAACAATGAGTTGTAATCCTAAGCATCTTGTATCCTATAAGACCATTTGTGTTTGTGGGTAAGGGACACCTGTCATACCATATGGATCAATACCATGATTGGATGGTTTGGATCATCCAGAATTATTCATCAAATATCTCCCCACACAATCATTAGATATCATAGATGCAACAACTCCTATATCACCAACAGTGTCAATTTCTTCCCTTTAGGAAGCATTCACAACTTGGTTTGCAATAGGCACTAGGGTTAGGGGGATAGTAGGAAATATCTACCCAACCAAATCTCCATATTGTGAAAAATTTTATTATATCAATGAAAAGGGACCCTATCAACAAGCCTACCACACCCTTGACCATAATATTCTGGTAGGTCCAAGTAGTTGACATTGGGGCCCAAATGAAGCTTAGTGTAGAATCATTATGCAAAGTATAAATGAATTTGGTCCTTATTTGGATAAGAACCCTATGTTTCAAGAAAGCATGGGTATATTAAAGGGTCCATGTGAGGATGAACACATCGAGTCACCTGATTTCCCTTAACCTTAGATTCCTTTCTCTCCTCATTCAATTCCCATACTCTAACTTAGATGGTAACTCCTTCTTATTTGGAATCTTCCCCAAGAAGGATCCCTATGTATCCTCATTCAATTCCTCTTCATTTTACTCCTCCAAGGTAGAAAATTCTTCTTGAGGAGCATACATCAAGAAATTCAACTAGGGATTCAAGATTTCTTGTTCATTTAATCTTTGTCATTTAGAAGAGAAAAAGAACACACAAGCTTTTTTCAAAGTATTTTTTAAGAATGCTCATAATTTTGAGGGCACAAAAATGTAAAAAGGATCCAATAAATTCTCCACTGTCATTATGCATTATTTAGGATCCATAATTACATATTTAGTCACAAATTATTATTATCAAAAATAAGGTTGATATACATCCAATAGATTATTGTGTGTAAACATTTAATCTTGGGCATAATACATGAAAGGGAGAGAAAATTATCCCTAAAATTTACTGCCTATTATCTTGGATTGGATGAACAAGGATGAGAAAAATAAAGAATATCTTAGGACTCAGATTAGGTTACCCACAACATACATCAGTTACCTTGTGGGCCCAATATATTCAAATGCATTTTCTTCTATGATCTTGAAGGAATTTGACAGTGAGAAAAATAAAATATACAAGAGGTGTAGTAAGTTATGACATAGCTTGTAGGGATTCATTAGAATCAAGGAACTAGGATGATTTGTGAGGTTATCGAATGCTACCATAAGACAAGTGATGAATCCAATTTCAAGTTTGAAGAGACTCTTGATATGGAGGTATTACTACTATCGGATAACCTAATTCTACTTCAGAAAGTGGACACAATTTAATTTATACATACAATTAGAGTGGATTAGAGCCACAAGTAAGGTTAAAGTGTTGAAAGATTTTATAGGAAGAAATTTTGTTTGTAAGGAAGCTAGATATAAATGTAGTAATGAATAAAATTAATAATTTTAAGTACTTTCCTTTGAAACTTTATAGAAACCTTAATTATAATCTCCTAGTGCTACCGTAATTAAGGAGTTTATTAGATTAATTGGGAAGCATCTTACATAACAGTTAATTTATTAGTTACTGAAAATAAAATGGAACCTCAATGTATTCCATAGTGTATTTTTAGAGATTATGGAAGTGTTGGAGCAATTCAAATCGACCATTTTTATGAAGTTAAAATTATAGTCCATAATTTCTCTCAAATTCAACTTCTAAAAGCACTGAAAAAAATTTAGGCTTATTTCTTATGAATATAGGATTAGTAGTGGAATATTTATTTCATGCTTTTATTAGTCTCTCAAGTATGTAATAAAACACTCTATTGTGGATGCTTCTTATTGTGATTATTTCATTAGGCCCAAGTAATAAAATGTGATATTTAGTATTGATGAGTATGTATTGAAAATAGATCTATCTTCTAAATTTTGGGCCTAGGGATTATTTTAGGGTTGAAGCTGACATGATTTTGTATGGGCAGTGTCAGGTTTCTATGATTGGTAAATATTCTATCCTTAGAATGATTTTAAATAACTAAATTTTTGAATGAAGCAAGCTCTTAGAGTTTTATTGTAGGAAATCTTATCAAAATTTATAATTGGTTCATTGAAAATTGTAAATGTTGGTATATAATAATCTACACAATGCAATATTTGGCTAAATATTATAGCCACCCAAGATCCATGAACTTCATGAAAGTATAAAGGAGATCAACTATGAGAGAAAAATCCCATTCTATCAAAGTATGCAAATGATAGATTACATAGATATGATTGTTCTATGAGAGCACCTGGTTATATAGCTAAGGCATAACATTGGATTAGACATGATCATTTAGAGTGTCTTAATCCTATGTCATGAGACAAACAAATTAAATTACTTAGGAAATAATTATTCAATGTCAAAATATAGGATAATATCTTATGACAATTAACAACCTTCTAGAAAGATTCCCTACGACCTAAGTAAACATGTAAATATGACCCAACATTGAACTAGATAGGTGAAACACTTGTTTACACCCACACAAATCAATCTAAGGATCACATATGTTTCTTATTAATGTTATCACCATTGGTGTTGATGGATTTGTGTTTTATGGTCTTTAAGTTGAATAACTTTGTAAAATCTTGTCAAAGTTCTTTAAAGTAGGGTTAATGTGAAAAAAATGCATATGTAATATGGTGATTTTTCATATGTAACTCAAATATTTTCTCAAAATTTTATATTTATAAAATTTTGCACCTATAGTTTTTGTGATTGAGTGAAAAATTAATCATTACATTGTAGATTATTTGAATTTCATCAAATCTTTCAAAATTAAGGCTAACACCAACTGCATCATTGGCTACTTACATTTACTATTTACATCTTTAAACCCCAAAATATTTTGGTTTATTTTATGTAAATCTAGTTAATTAAGATTAGGTTAATGTTATTTTATTCATATCTAAAATTATTTATGAACCATTTTAGAAGATTTAAATCTAGATGAAAAAAAATTCTAGCTTGATATTTTACCACTATAGGCCCATTGTTAAACAAATCACATTAACCACTTAGCTACTACAACATTTCCAAGTCCTACCACAAAAATTCTTAAAGTTAATCATTTTAGAAGTATTATTTATTTTACTCAATTTAGTTTTGTCAAAATTCAGTACCTTTCAAATAGCAATCTAGTTTAGTTTATGCTTAATGATATGGTTGATTCATTTAACATACTAGATTAAGACTCGATATTTATTAGTTATTTCAAAAAAATTCATTGATTCTAAAGGTACAATTTGATAGTGCTAAGTCCATTCAATGTCCACATTGTTTCTACATTGATGTTAAACCTCTAGAGTGAAACATCCATTTAGAGGATCTCTAGGTTTTTAACACTATGATATTGTGGTTGGGATTGACTGGAACACCCTAAGCCTTGACTTCTTAGGTGGACTAGCCAACAACCTTGTTAAAGTGGACCTTTCCCATTTAAATTTGAACATTAGCCTATATGGTTACCATTCCCATTTGCAACCACTATTTTGAATAATTTTATTTCTTGTTCACATTATTATACTAGCATGGGAGCTAAAAGATTGATAAATCCAACCATGATGTATAGAAGCAAGCATGCCTTCCAATACATATGCATGATGACAAATTTCATGCCCTACTATAAAATCAAGAAAATTTACATAGATTTTATCTCACCTTTATTTACATAGGATCCTATGCTTATTAGCATGTCACTTCTATGCACACATGTTCCCATACAATTGATCTATCAATTTTATTATCCATAATAATATATTCATTGATTCTTGAACTCTATATTTAAAATGATCCATTTCATCTATTTTATCCTAGGTTAAGTCCACAATAGTGGGATCATCCTCATAACTATGAACTCAACTCACCTAAATTTAAATTATTCTATTGACCCCCTTTATCTTTCTCAGCCTAAAACCTTTATCCTATCTCTTTTATTTTATGTACATTTTTCATACATGTCTAGTCCCTTGGATTTGGCAAAGATTTCCCTTCTAGTATATGTGTTGACCATATTAATTAAATCCCATTCAATTGGCCTAGTATGTAGATGGAATCTATTCTAATGGATAATACCATGTATAAAGCCTATAATGTTTAAGAAATTCATGTACAAGCACTATCCTCAATTGTAGTCTTAACAAATCATATCAACAATTTGGAAATAGTGTTGGGAAAGCCATAATAATTAACCCATCTGAGACATAGTCATTCATTGGAGATGATCCAATCCTTGGCCAATCAAATGGTGATCCTAGATCTACAATACGTTTATTTGAACAAGCATGAATTATTTCCATATCTATTGAGACATTTAGTAGTTTAGAGGCCGCCATGTGATCATTGAATTTCCTTAGTTCATCTCTATTTTTTTATTGAAAAATATATATTCATTTGGATTAGAATCAAACTCCATATGGATAGAGTTCAATTGGTCAAAAATATTCTCACTTGAATTGGATGTAACTCGATTAAGAATATTTTCCTCAATTTGAACATCCCTATAATAATTTCCATATTCTTCTTTAATATTTAACTTCTTTGTATACACTCCCTAAATTGATTGTCATTTATCACACACCAACCCATTTTACAAACAATAATAATACATAAATATTTTAGTTTATTGTTGTACTTCTCATAGAACTATGATTTTTCTTTATAGTTATATTGGGTTCTAGTTGCATTAGGATTAAAAAATATTGGGTTGAGACATGCTATCAATATTCTCTCAACATGTGTTAAATCCTCATGTTCACGTGGTTGTGCACTAGGATACATGTTATTTAATGTTGAAAACTAGTGTACATTCTTCTCTTGTTGACATCTATCACATATAGGACCTTGAAGCTTCCAACAAACCTACATTTAACAAATATTTCTATATCATTTTTATTTCAATGATTTATTAGTTCATCTCTTTGTTCATTTGTCATTTGTTGAGAATGTTGAGTCATATAATTTAAGGTACATGTGAGTTGGCCTAGTGGTGGAGAACTTGTACTCTTGAAAGAGAGGTCACAAGTTCAAATCTTGCAGGGGGAAAGGTATGTACAACTTGTATTGTGTAGCACAAGTTAGGTGCCTCCCTCATATTGGGAGTACGAAGAGTCCCTATATAAAAGGATCTTTCCTCTGTTGTTCTTAATTTAAAAAAATATAACCTTGGATAAAACATACCTACAAAATTCGAATCAAATATATCAATTAAGTTACAATACATATTAACAATACATCATAAAAAAAATTTAATATGTAAAAAATGAAAACAAAATAAAAATTATGCATAATATTGACTACTAATTAAATGCTAATGGATAGAATAGTAATTTATGACATCTATAAAATATTAAATAAAATATAAACTCTATATATAAGCAGGATAGAGAATTATTTTTTCTCATCATAAGGTTGTCAAATTGAAATATTTTATATTTATTAAGATTATAAATTTTATATCACTGGCATTTCCGTTCTCCGGAATGGGATGTACAGTGCATTTCATTATGTTCAATTTCGCGTCACATAATGCATTCCACTATGTTTCGTCACATAATGCATTCCACTTAGAGCGCATGATGAATTCCACGAACATTACAATTGAGTGAAAACATACATAGTCAGGATTCATGATCCATTTCCCAGCTATATAAGTAGGCCATTACCGCAGCTTCAAACTCATCATCTTCTTCTTCTACTTACAAATTAATTAGTATCATGGCCGCTCTTGCTAGTGCTAGTGCTAGCTCGTATCGTTTTCCATTATGTGTGCTTGTGATTGTGTTCGTGTTTACAAGCATTCGGCCCTCATCCGCACTGTTTCAGACATCATCTGGTCCGGAGAGCCTATTGTCGCAGGAAGAAGGTGTTGCTGTTTATGTTGAGCTCAAGAATCTGATGAACTTCGATGGATTCAAGACAACAGATTGGTATGATAGCGGATTCGCCTTTGCAGAAGTGTTCACAATCAATGGCAAGAGAATCGCCATCAGATATATGCGTTGGACTCAGTTCTGCACCGTTGGCATCTGGGAGAGCGCCAGGGGAGATTTAGTGCTGGAAGATTTCAGAACGAGCGTGACGTATCTGAGGCCCTTTTTACTGCAAGGTTTCTCTTGGGCTGCTGTCTCCAATGGCTACGCCTGGCTCGATTACCATCTCTTCCCGACGGATGGAGCCACGCTTGAATTGCCTTCATCAACTTCGCGATTGAATGTAAGTATTACGAATGCTGTTGCTGATGGACATGAAGTTAGCACAACTGCAAGCGATGGGAATTTTCCTTCTTCTTCTTCTTCTTCTTCTTTACCCAGGGCTCTTTTGCAAACTGTGTCAAGATATGACCCTGTTAACAAGACAGGCTTTCTAGACTGTCCCGTCATGCCTCTTGGGTTGCTGAGCCATCTCAACGGCATTTGGGACGTTCTCCACGAGGGAGAGTACATGACATCTGCGAACAAGAGAATACAGCTGGTAATGCAGAGCGACTGTAATGCTGTGTTGACTGATACGCAGACTAGTCGAATACTGTGGACCAGCAACTCTACAGGGCGTGGTAGCGGATGTTTTCTGCGCCTTCAAACCGATGCCAATTTAGTTGTATATACCGCTAAAGGTGTTCCAGTGTGGAACACTGGCCAAGGCGGTAAGGTTGTCAAGTTTAGCTCTTTGGTTATTGAGGACGATGGTAATTTGGTTGTGTTTCGTAGTGAGAACAGAAAGCTTAACCGTGTTTGGGCTACAAACACCAAAGTATGAGTGAAGCCTTCAATGTTGGGTGCTCAGGCTGTCTCTCATTCTACTGGAGTGGGTTTTAAAAAGTGTGTGATTTGTATCTTTTCTCGTTTCTCTGTGTTGGGTGTGCTTATATTCGGTTTGTATCCCCCCTCCACTCCAATGACAAGAAGCCTTGGCTCTTGCCACTCTATAAGTACTTAATAAATAATGGAGGCTACTATTCTATTTGTGTTATTTGATTTTATTCTGCAGTAACAGGCCATCATAGGTAAAATAACTGTTTATGTGGTACCTGACATTGAAATATTAAAACTATGGTATGTGTTTTGTTATAAAAGAATCAATGGAAATGTACTTGAAATAATATAATAATTATGTTTAAGTTATTGGTTTTTTTTTCAAACTTTTAATTGTGTAAAATTTTACGAAATGTGGATGAATGGAGTATGACAAAGTGACTCTAAAAGGGTTAACTTTAACATTTCAAATGATGTACTATAGATTGAGGTCAATAAAAAAAATCTTTCAAATCTAAGACATAAGCTTTGTATTATTTAAAAAATATTGTCATTACAAAAATTATTAGATAACCAAAAAATAATTTAAACAGCCTATGTTAAAAAATGAAAACATTAGAAATGTTGAAAATTTAAACTATATAAATTTAAGTTCTCCCAAATCCACCCAAACAAAGTGTTGATTTTGATACAAATTTCTTCATTGCAATTTCATATAAATGATATATTTAACCTTAAAATATGATAGTCATCATTACCTAAGACTAATTATTATAGAATGGAATGACCAAATTAGCCATTGAATACTTTAGTTTCACCTCTAATACGAGACTTTTATTCATGGAATACATCTTATAAATTGTAGTTGCAAATTCCATGGAAGACATGAATTGTCTTATAACTTGACCACAGAAAGAAAAAATATGATTTATCAAGTTTTAATAAAAAAATATAATGTAGATTCACTTGATGGAGCATAATTTGTCATGTACATTCATGTAAATTAATTATACTGCAATAGAATGATGCAATGGCACACATGTATATAAAAATATACTAAAGAAATATCAATTTTGTTTAAACTTGGTTTCATAAAATATTTAGTATACTATTGCATAGAACGTTATGTCAAGTTGTTGTTGAGAATGAATGAGCTATCTTAGACTATATTCCTTTCATCATTTCTATAGAAATGAATAGTATTTTCATGGAGCCCATCACTCTTGATAAATTGAAAAAGATTGTTCTTCAAATGAAGAAAGTTGAGATTCTTGGTCTTAATGACTTTTTTGTTGAGTTATTCTATAAATTATAGGATATTTTGATTTTGTAAAAAATATTATTGATTGTATCATATAACCTAAAAAAGGGAGCTTCATTAAGTGATGCCAAATACTTGATGTTGTTATTATAACTTCAAAAAATATTCATTTTATGTGTTGTTATAAGGATATATTCGTGTTTATCAAACTTGATATGTCAAAGGCTTAGGATAGAGTTAGATGGTTCTTAAGAAATGTTCTCCCTACTTTTAGGCTTACTAATTCAAGATAGATTAAGTAGGTCATGAGTTGTCTGGTTTATTTTTCTTTCTCTATTATCTTCCATAGGAGCTTATCTTGTTTGTGTGAGTGAGGATTTTACCTAACTGTTTTACCTCCTAGGTTCCATTCACACTTGTTAGTTAAATTTACTTTAAGGTACACATAGAATACTCATAAATTTATGTCCCCTATCATAAAATACTAAGAAACTTTTCATAATCTTATCTTAATATGTTTCTTACCTTTACCTACATAAACAAGCTCCTCCCATACATTGTATATGTTAATGATAGTTTGAATTCTACTATAATATTAGAATTTATTCTTGTCATACTGATCTTATTTCTTTGTTCTTACATGTCTAAACTTAGATGTTTGGAATAATTTCCTGAAATTTTGTTATGTTGAGTGGATTTGATACTCCTTAAAAAAAAATTATGAAAATTTGTGTACCGTAGAAAAACGGCCCCTTATCATTTTCATGGTCTTTTAGGCCTTTCTTCATGATGCTTGGTCTATTTTTCTTTGATTTAATGTTGCAATGTGGCTTGAACATTCACATTAGGTCATTAAAATTCGAATTGTGGTGTCTTGTGAAGGTGTTGTGATGTGTTGTAAAATATTTCTACACTTTTCTAGACTGTATTTATTACAATTCACCTAAAAATCACCTTTTAATCACTTATCAATTCCTATTTTGAATTTTCATAAAGTCTTGTAACAAGATTCCATGCTTTTCTAGGCATAATTTCACTATTTACACCTTTCTTATGCTTTATTTGACCCCTTTGTGAGCTTATAAGGCTTAATTAAGTGTGTTTTTGAATGTAAACCCAACAAACAACATTAAATGTGACTTAATTCCTGACACACACTTTTAAGTCCAAGGTGGGACCCATTCGCCATGGGTGGTAATGAGTCCCTCTTGGCTCAAAATTCAAACTATTTCAAATTTTCTTTTTGGTTTTTATTTAAATTCACCTTATGTCAGCCTGTGATGAGGTATCTTTGGGCTACTAAGGCACAAGTATGTATAAATAAGTGTTTTTTATTCTCATTTTAGCCCCTCATTCATCAAGTTCACTTATTCACACATTCATTGAAGGATTCAAGCACTTTACATCATTCAATCAAGCATTAATCAAGTATTTTGGAGCAACCATTTTTATATCTTCAAATTTCTTCAATAAGGGTTTGACTGGTGTATATTTGACAAGCTATTAGGTGTTGAAAGGAGGACAAGAAGTCAACAAAGTGTTTCAAGTCAAATACAACATATTTCAAACTTGGAGAAGACATTTTGTCTATTTTTTGTAGATTTAACTTCATCAACCCGACAAGTAGACAACCTTAGATCTGGTGCTACAAGATTAGTCCCTGATTTCAAAGAATTTTGGGAGTGGAATCATTCGCCATTAGTGGAAAATGAGTCCCACCTTAAGGCTGGAAATCCAGATTTTTGTCAGATTCCAGATCATGACACTCAAAAACTAGCTTTCAACAGTTTTTCATCAAAAGTAGGACTAATTCACCATCAATGGCGAATGAGTCCCACTTGTGATTTTTAGTGATTTTTTCCAGCATATAGGGCACTCCGATTCTCCATTCTCTTTTCAAGTGCAATCTAATTCAGGCTTCTTCTTTTCTATTTTGCATTGGTTCATACTTTAGTTCATGTTTGCATGTCACATTGTGTTTTCCAACATTGCATAATTCTTAGGTTTTGCATTCATAATCAGTCAAATAGTTCATTTTATCCTAAATAAC
Source organism: Sequoia sempervirens (assembly GCA_007258455.2). NCBI lineage: Eukaryota > Viridiplantae > Streptophyta > Pinopsida > Cupressales > Cupressaceae > Sequoia > Sequoia sempervirens. Next base: position 13,594,608 of record VDFB02271358.1, on the reverse strand, counting down.
ATCATACATTGCATAATTTGAGTGAACCACCTAGACTTTTGAGTGGGGTTTACTCTCCCCTTTTAGGTGAAACATTCCTAAGAGTGCAAGAGTAGCCTATAAGCCCTACCCAACAATATATGGTTCAATTTGATATGGTTGGATATTCCTCATTTAATTAACAAGGAGGAAATTAGGGTTGTTACTGGTTTATTCTCAATCAGACTAGTTTCGACACTGAAATCAGTAAAGAATGAAATGATGATGGAGTTTACTAGTGTAAAGTATGACAAAAGAGATTTGATAGTTAAGGACATCAAATATTTGTTAGTTAATTATGCCTCAATGTTGATTTGATATAAAATATATTTTACAAATAGAGAAAACTTTGTTTCTACCACCACCATAAATCTTACCTATGAGATGGTAAAGAAACGTGATAATTATGATTTGTATGAACTATTGAGAGCAAAATTGATAGAAATTCTACAAAATACTAAGGCTCCAAATAACCTTTTGAAATTGATACTTTGATAATTTTATTATTGTTTTACTTTTTAAATGAGGTTCTCATTACAAGGAACATAGTTTAATTGAAGGATAGACCTGTGCCACACCAAATTAGAGACCACTTGATGAGGTTGCGTGATTTAAAAGTATAGGAGACTACCTTATGGGGATTTTTAAAAATCTTTCGATAGAGGATGCAAGCCAAAGAAAGGATTCCCTAGAGCATAGTAGAGAAGTACAAGAATTCAATATCACCTTCTTGGTGACAACAAATTCTTGCATCATATAGTTTGTTGATCCTAAGACTATTTGGATCCTAGAGATTGGATATGAGATAACAAATGAAGAAATCACTAGTTCGATAGACTTTATGCTAATCAAGCCTAAAGATACCTCTAAGGAAAGATATGGAACATATGAAGATAAATCTATAGGGATGCACATGGAGCAAAGGAAAAAAAATGTAAAGAAAATAGTTGAGAAGATGATTGCATAGTTTGTGAAGGCAATGGGCCTCACAAAGGAGCAAGTAGAGAAAACAAAAAGCATGTTTTCCTCTCTTAGAGATACATCTAGTAGAAGAAGATCTAGTAGAACATCTACCCCTACTCTGGTTTCCTCTGATTATTTTTGGAATCTGCCCTCTATTAGTGGAGAAAAGAGAAAGGAGACAACCACTACTCCGATAAAGCAACAAAGTGTGCTAGTAAAAGAAACAACTCCTTTGGTGAAGCAATAGATAAGTGTAAAGGCTAATTCCACAAGGGAAAATAATTTGATTGTAGATGAAGAAGAGGAAGAGGTAGAAGGAAAACCTCTAATCAGAAAAAGGAAATCCAATGTATCACAAGAAAAATCAAGTGCAAAGAAATTCAAGGTTGACAGTGTTGACACAAATATTTAGGCAGAAGTAGAAAAGGAAAAACAAGCCTTTATGATTAGTATGAAGGAGAAGAAATTTGAGTCTGGTAAAGAAAATAAAACTTTGGAAGCAAAGAAGAAAAAGGATAAGTCTTCTCCTCTGGTAAGGAAGCATAGTCCCATAAGATTAGATGAATTATTCAATGGTATTTTAGAACATGAAATGTTAGAGGAAATTGTTGCATTATACACTAATATGGGTGACATTTTAAAAGCAACAATAGAAGAAGACATTTTTAAATATATTGTTACTTTTGAGGTGAAAATGAAAAATATTGAAGGCCAATTGCTTGAGGAGATGAGAAGTTCATTCTATGCAAGAAGAGAAGAGGAAATAAATGAAGAAGCTAAGTTAAGGTCATATAATTTGGAGAAGATTAGTGCTCCTCTCTTAGATGAATATAGAGCTATATTAGCTCAAGTATACAACAAGGAGTTAAGAACAAAATAGAGGGTAACTAGCCTTATGAGTAGAGATAAGAATGAATTTGAAAGACTCCAAAATGAAACTACAGAGAAGTTTACCAATTTGGAAAAACAGTTGGGTATGACCTCAGGCCTTGAAGCACACATACATGGTGATATACCTGCTTTGAAAGTCAATATATCAGAAACTACACAACATGATGATGCTCAAAATGAGCATAGAGTTGAAGAACAGGATGTGAAGAATGATACCCTTTTAGATGTGGAAGAGAATATTGCAAAAGAAGTTGTGAATGATAACCCTCCTTCGATAGGAGAAATTATACTTGTAAAATAAAATGCTAAAGAATCATAGGAGGATGCACTTATGGGACAACATAGTAGACAAAGCTCCTGATCTCTTACATAGGTTAAGCGATATAGAGACACTCTTGACTTTAACTAGTCTTCTCCCCATGCTAGATGTGATGAACGAGCTTATGAAGAAAGCCCAAGATAGAACTATGTATCTTAATGAATATTACAATCTACGTAAACATACATGTTTGTCCCTCGATCATCTATATCTAGATCTAACACAAGATGGCCCAAATTATTTCTTGCGGTGAAAAATTATTGATTTGAATGATCCTGATAATTATTTACAGTTTAATGCAAGTGGGCACTTATGGATCTTTGTACATGGATATGAGATAAAAATGTACCAATGTAAGATAGCCACACACTCTAACAAAGAAGTATTTGTTAATGAGGAATATTTTCAAGGCATTGTTAAATCCGTTTGTGATAATTTGCAGGAAATTGCAAAATCTCTTTCCTCAAAGATTCATGAAATATTCCCTCGACATGAAATACTTGAAGCCATGAGTATTGTGTATCCTCAATTTTGGGAAAACTAAGATAACCCAACATATTTTCATGCTCAGGTAAAAATCTTGATTGAACAATTTTTGAAAACTGTAACATACAATGAGCAGAAAATCGAAGGAATTTTAGATGAAGCTAAGCTTAGAAAACAATGTAGAAATTTTGCAATAGCTATGAAGGACCAGTATAAATCCATGTGCAAGGAAAAGGCCTTTGAACCGGGATAAATAAAAAAGGTTTTGACAAGCTTAGGTCAGAGTCAAATAATACGTGGTTCGATATCATAATATTTTGAACTTGTTGATTTATGTCAAACAATGATGTTGGGGTCAGTGGAGGATGAGAGAGTTTTCAGTACATTTGGGTTTTTGAAATCAAAGTTAAGAAACAAACTAGACAAGAATTTGAAAATTTTCTTGAGGATGAAAGGAACTGCGTATAATGTCAAAAAAATTCCTTTTGAAAGGGCACTCGCAATCTGGAGGTCCACATGTGAAAGAAGAGGGACTGGGTTGTGCAACACTCTAATTCCAAAGGCTGGTACTAGTCGCAATGGCAGTGGCAATGGGACTTGGAAATCTATGACATTGACAAAAATGACATAATGAATGTTGAATTTGAGACACAGTCTGAAGAAAATGAAGAGTAGACTTGGAGTCAAATTCAAGGTGACTCTTTTACTTTATCTGATGATGAACATCAATTTGAGGACCCTGACGCCATTTTGGAAATGGAAGAGAATTAGCAACTTTTAGGTATTTATACTACACTTCATGGATCAGTTCCCATTGTTCCATTCTATATTTGTTGATATTTTATATTGTATTCAATGAAATTTTCAATCATTACACTTCATCATATTTTATTTTATATTGTACTTCATGAATCATATTCCAAAGTCAAACTGTAGTTGATGATATTTTATGTTGTATTCCATGAAATGGTGATATTTTATATTTTGTATTGTATTTTATATTTTATATTAGTCTGTAGATAGCATTCAATGAGGTGTTAGATGATGGCACCTTGAAAGGAAAGATAAGCCAATAATGTTGTGTGGTTGCTGAAACCTAGAACCTTAGAACCAAAGTCTGAAGTTTCAAATTATTTGAAACCTTTGGCCCAATGAATCACCGACTAGATAGATGACCAAGAAAGACTTGCAACTCAACAAAGTGATCCATCAACCAAGTCGGGGAATCGGGAAGTTATGACAATTTAGAAATCCATGACAAGGTTATAAAACTATGAGAACTAGTGACTAAGCCTGTTTTGCTCCCTTATTTTGAGTTTATCATCTCTCCAACTATAACATTTTACATGAATTATTAATGAAATCCGATCAATGATCTTTCATTAATATTCTTTGTCATTAATATTATGCAATATGAACGAATGTATGTTTTAATTTTTTCTTTGGTTTAATGAACCAATTAAAGTACCTTGATTAAATCATTAAAGCATGAATTCATATAAATTTTTAGTGGATCTGCTAAGTAGTCATGGAGATTGAGTATTGATGTGCGAATAGTATTAGTAGCATATACAACAATGAACATCAACAATCATTTAAAGTGTATCTAGAAGTTGAAACCACTACTAGAATTTTTTGTCAAATGATATAATAAATAATACAGATAATTTAACATCAACAAATTACTGAAGTTTCAATTTGAGCTTTTAAATTGATTATCACATGAAGGAATACATAGAGGCATTGGCAATGCAAAATCTTGCTCGAAGAAAACTCTGCACAAAGCTGAGTTGGAACTTGGAAACTCATATTATCAAAAATTAAATCACTTCATCGCCTTTTCTAGCAACTTCCACTCTCTAGGTGTTCGAACTGTCACTTGTTCTACCTAATGTTGTTTTACTTGAATTTTTTTTAACATTTCATGATTCAAATTGGAACCTATCTTGGATTCTTCAGTCAATTTTTCATTTAGGGTTAGCAATGGTTTGATGGAATCCAAATAGGTCAACACATTTGGGTTATGAGGAAACTGGTCCAAATCAATCTTCCTTGCATCCTCCATCTTTTTTTTGAAATCATTCTTTCCAATGAATCATTCATTTGTGTCAAAAGCCTCTGGCAAACCAAGCTCTATGAAGTTCCTTACCTTTTAATCCACCTTCTTCATCTTGTCTATAGCCAAATGCAAATATTTATCTATTTCATGCATTCTCAAACGCTTTTCAATGATAGATGACAATGCCATTGATGTAGCAAGTAGAATAGTAATCCCTTTTGATTGCAAAACATTGTCATTGGCTTTGTAGACAATTTGTTGAATTTGATTTGCTGATTTCTCTAATGCCAGCACATTTTTGTTATCCATTAAATATATTTTGATCTTATTATGATGTTGTATTATAGCATCAGTAAACTAAAACATTTCACACTAATGATCAATCCCCTACATTATTTCATCCCAGATCTTTTGATTCATAGGCCTCATTGTTTCTCTACAAAATGTAGATAACTTATTTTGACTAGACTTAATTTCATTTTTTGCTTCCATAAGCTCTGCCTCCAATCTTTCATTTCTTTTTGTCTCCTTCTCCAATTTTTGTTCCCACTATGCATTTCCATTTGCAATGCTTAGTCTTAATTTCCTGAAGTGGATTTTTCCTCATCATATTTCTTGTTGCTCCCATCTAGCCTTTGCTTCAGTTCATTCAGTGCAGTCTCATTATGCTTATCCTCTTTGCTTGTTAATGTAGAGGAATTTTATTTATTTCTTTTTTCTAATTCATTTATCTTGTTATTTGGTGCTTTCCTCTTTACTTTCTCATTTTCTAAGTATGCCTGTAACTTTTTAATTTCAGTTTGCAACCTTTTTTTCTCTCTATAGATTGCTTTAGCAATGATGCGCACACCAATTCATTGTTCTTCTTTGATAAATTAATTTTGTCAGTATTTCTGATTCTAGAAAAATCCAATTGAAAATTTTTCACCTCGAATTCAGATGGAGCCATTTGATTTACTAGTTTGCTTTGAACTGTGGGAACAAGAATTGTGTACTCCATGATTTATTTACTTGTTTCAAATGTGGGTAATACCATGGTTGTTGTAGGCTCTGAGTTAGATTAGATGCACTCTCCATCAGTTGCTTCTTTTCTTTTTTATTCAATTTTCATTTCTTTTCAAACTCTTCAATGTAATCAAAACCCAGGGATGCAGTAACAATGGAATGCATGAATGGTGAAGGAATAGGAGTACTTGCAGTTGCTAATGATGTGACAACTAGACTAACTGGCATTGGAGGAGCTCCTAGAAATAACTTATTTGTGGTGGATCCACTAGTAGTGTGACTTGGAGTTGGACCTATCAAAATCCTTTGCCTCTTTTGTATGCCTTGATCACCTGGTGTTTCTGTGGTATATTGTGTTGTTGTCCTCTTGTGTGTAATTTGTTGTAGCACATGTTGACCACTACTAGTACTACTACCCATACCATCACCACCAGAGGATTTTCCAGTTGCACTAATTCCTCCACCATGGGCATGTCCTAGTTGTGATTATGTTTGATGATGAGGACAAGGATTTGAAGCTCTAACAAATTTACCTATATGCCATAGGTCTACTTTTCACCTCCAACCCCAAGGCCAGATTTATCAACTAGTTTTCTATGCCCTACATCTGTTACCATCCAAGGGCCTTGTCTTTGGGACCCCAAAGGACCGCCTTCATAACCCATTTTTTCACCTATTGTTCTCCTATAGTAAATGCTTCTTTTGTGTCCTCACTTAAACCAAGTTTGAAATTGACATGGATTTCTTCTTGCCTATCATCATCACTTTCTTTATCTTCTCATACATTCAGATGCACTATATTCCATAATTTGAAAAACTCAAGATCTTCTTCATTATCTCTTTACTCTGTAAGAGCTCTTGGATCACCTAGCTCCTTCCTCATAGTCCAAAAGGCAGTAATTTTTTATCATGACCATTTTTTTGTAACTTCCTTCTCTAGAGAATTTGGCATTTTTACTCTACTAGATGGCTTATGAATTTTTTCATAAAAATTGTTATACCTCCTAATTGTCTTTTTATGCAATGCCATAATTTCTACTAACAATTGTTCAAAATAAATACCATTCTTAATAACACTTTTCTCCATTGCTACTTTGACCTCATCCCAAGAATCCTTGTTTCACAAGTTTTCAAGAAAGGATTTACTTTGATGTTGAATTCTACTTCCAACATTTTTATTGAGCACAATCATTGATTTAATGGTGTCACATGGATCATACTGCCAGTGACAGATAGCATCAAAATAAAAAAAATCAAAACATCATGTGCCAAACTAAATGATTTTCTCTCGAATGTGATCCCTCCACATGAAACAAGTAAAGAAGGAAATAAGGTCTTCTTCCCCTGACTGCTAAAGTGTCTTTCATCGGTACTATGCTTCTGACTTACATGTTCCAAACCAAAAAACCTTTTTGTCACATGTATTAGAAGTTTGTATGGTTGTAGTTCCAATCCATAAAATCTTAGCATTGTATATTCTTCCATTAAGTACCAATCAGCCAATTGTATTTCTTTTCCTAGTTGAATGCAACTTCTACATGACATCGGCAATCTAGGCATTAGAGTATTTGTAATTACTTGATGCAATGGAGCCAAAAAGTAGTCTATAAAATGAATGTAGTTCCTTCGAGAATCATGCAACCTTATAATAGTGGTCCATTCATATATTGGAGCCATTTTCTTTTGCTCAGGATTACTATTACCGTAGGGTTCAATTTGAAGCTTGTTGGTATAAAACATTCCACGGAATTTGAATAGAAAAAGATAACACAAGTAGGTTGTGAACCTAAATGTCTTGGTGGAACCTACTTTAATCATTAAAAATTGTTTATGCATGGATTCTAAAATGTTCCCAATAAAATTATATTTGGCATGTGGAACACCATAATGGATATTATACACCATTTCAAGGAGGCATGCACCCACTTCAAAATTGCTATCCAGTCTGAGGAAAAATGCTAGCATGGAAATAGTATCCTGAACCCATGGTTTAAAAATATGCAAATCACAAGGAGGCTTATGATCACCTTTCAATTTGTTTCTATCCTGAACTATTCTCTTTATGAAAGAATTTTTCTCCATTTCATCCATGACTTCATAATCACTAGCAAGCATTTCTAGGTCAATATGGACATTTACAAATTCTTCCATTGTAAACCCCAAGGCCAACACTTTTCCAAGTTCTTTAGCATTAATGGATAACAATTCTTTTTTTATATCTTTATTAACAGTTTCTCTTTTGTTATCATCATAATTTAGGGAACAGACCATGATAAATTCTGGGCAAGGGAAAACCTCATGTAACATCATGCACCCTAATCCAATTACCCATGGTGCACTAATACTATTAACTTGCAATTGCATTTGCTTTGCAGCCTTATTCTCATATGAAAATCTAAGTTTTGAGATACACCTACCATAGTTTTCAGGATCATAAATATCATGGTATTGATCAATGAAACCTAAGGTTTTAAGCAAATTTTGCATAATGTATTTTTTTTATTCGACTTTTCTCTAACTATGGTATTGGTGGTAGAAATGTTGATACAATCAACAATATGAAATTTGTGAATTCCCTATTAGTCCTTATTTTTTCTTAATTATTAAGACTCTTAACCCTAAACCTAAACTTCAAAGTTTGACAAAATAATATTTTAAGAAATGTCAAGCGATGAAATGTACCACAAGAATTCTCTAACTTACCCAAATTTTGAATTTTGATTCTTGAAGTTGAAACTACATTGATGCTTGAAACTGGGTTACTAGAATGGCTTTGTTGGAAGTGGAACTGTGGAACCCAGAATAGGGTGGTGCACTGCAATGAGAAAACTAAATGATACTGAAACATATACTCGTTACTTACGGAGTACACAGTACACAATTAGGTAGTACAATGTAAATGGCTGACAACATTTAAAACAAGCCATTAAAAAAAATGATTTACTCCTACATTGATAACAAATTCTAATCCGTGGATCTATGTTAACCTAACAGTTATAGGGTGATTTTAGAGGTTTAAGTTAACAAGTGTAGCACTCTATGCATTTCATTTCGCAATGCAACTACAACCATACATCAAATGTTCATCAAACTGTTGAGTAATTTATGATATAAATAATAAACATAAAACATGTGTTTTAAATTTTGTTTAAATTTTCTTTAAAACATGTGTTTTAAATTTTATTTAAAGCTTAATGCACTAGGATTGACATCAAGGCCAAGGGGCCGGAAACTTAAAATTTCAAAGGCCTTAATAAAATGAATTACAATGTCACATTAATAGCACAAACATTTATTTTATTACAACCGAATTACAATGTCACATTATTACATTAATACATAGTACAAATACAAATGTAAGCACAAGCACCAAGCTTCTGCTAGACCACTGGTGAAAATTTGAAAACATAAATGTGATACATGTATCTTTTAAAATAAATGGAACTTGTTGGGTCAACCATGAGCTCTGAAAATAAACACATGGTACTTGTCGAGTCAACCATGGGCTCTAAAAATAAATGCATGGAGAAAGGGGGCCTGACTAAACTGGGGAATTTCAGCCATGAAGATACAAAATGTACTTAGCCCCTTTCAGATCTAGACAGGTGCAGAAGATGAGGGATTGTAAAATTGCTCCCATGCAGAAGATGAGCACTAAAATTAAATGCATGGAAATTTCTTGGGAAACCATGCAGACGATGAGGGGTAGTAAAAATGCTCCCATCTTCTACTTACAACTTCCATGCACTAAGACAACACTCATCTCCTTCAAAGCTCCTCATCCTGGTTCAAAACCTATCTAAGAAGTCAGGTAAACCAAATCAACTTCTCTCCAATTCCAGCCATTCTGAACTTGAAGGAAATTGGTCTTTTACTCTGTAACTACATAATTGGAGGAAAGATAATTTAGAGCATCCCCAATAATACCACATCATCTTCTTCCTAAATCCTTATTAAGTTATTAGCCATACAAAATGAAAACCATTATGATAATTAAATGAATGATTTTAGTTGTGCTAACTATCCTTATTTATGGGCCAAAAGTTCCTCCAAAAGTGTCACTACCAGTCTGGTCCTTTGTACACCTCACATGTATCACGTGTGAGGTTGTGTATAGTTACTACTGACTAGTAATAATTGTGATTCATGAAAACCAAAAACCAAACTTAATCATTACCTCAAGCTAGCTACATGCAAAGTTGCAAACTATACCTCGTGCTAAAAAGCTATCAATTGTCAAAATTGGCAGTGCCATGCAAGCTATCGATTGTCAAAATCATTGGATTATTGACATCATCATCTACGATTCTATAGTACATCATGCAATTTCAATATAAAGCTATCCAATCAATCACTCTAGCTATTCATATGGAATTAATCCATTCCACTGCCCAGTACCATAGCCAAATTGAGAATTTCAATAGAATAAATGAAAGGTAGAGTACTTTAACACATTGAAAAGAGAGAACTAAATGTCTCGTTTTACCTTAATCATTATCAATGTCCTAATAAGTCACAATAAATTTTTCTCACTTATGATAAGATATATATGTTGATTTCTAAAACCAATAATTAATAAAATCTCAACCATTGATTTCTGAAAATCTAACAGTTCTAGTGTTATTCCGGAGGTTTCAATTCACAAGTCTAGTGCTTCAAGGATTTACTTTCAGAATACATTTATAGTCGTCCATCAAAAATTCATCGAATAGTCCCTCTTTTAAAACAAACTTTATGCATGTGCATAATATCAAATGGGAACATTGCTAGGTTTACAAGACTTGACCCTTAGGATTAAAGAGTTAAGATTTAAGGCTTTATCATAAAATATGTTGGTCTAACTTAGGAAATATTAAATAATAAACAAGAGCACCAATATTTAAATGGTAAAATATTTAACTGTTCTAGTGTAATTCTGGAGGTTTCAATTCACAAATCTAGTGCTTGAGAGATATACTTCTGGAATACAACTACAACCATCCATGAAAAATTCTTTGAACAGTCATGGTCTATAATGTCGCATGGCCACTGAGATTTGGAACCTTAGAACCAAAGCTTGAGGTTTCAAAGTTTTTGAAACCTCTGACCCATCGACTACAAACTTCAAATATGACCAAGAGAGACTTGCAACTAAGGTTAGGAAAAGCACCAAAACACCGAATTTGGGGAATTGAGATAGGAAAGGTGGCAACTAAGGTTAGGAAAAACACCAAAACCCTGACTTTAGTGAATTAATATAAGAAAGGTGGCAAGGACGGTGCATTTATGAAGTGAAGATCGTAGGAATATTTTAGCAAGTAGACATGACTGGAGGATCAATAGGTAATTAAGATCAGTACATGCAGAGTTTGGAAAATCATTACCTCTCAGCCCTCAATTAGTGAAGTTAATAATAGAGTTTTGCATGGAGAAGAAGGCACACAAAAATTTTAAAAGAGTGGTGGTGGTGGCGGTGTAGCTACAACAATTTTCAAATGGAGGCCAACTTCACTTTGCATTCAAGGAGGCAATTAAACCTGTTTTATGGTGAAGCTTCTGACAAAAGATTAATGGGTATATTTTTATTCACTGATGGGAGGTTGGTACAAAGTGTGTGGATGATTTTTGGGAAATACTTTGGAAATCTGAGGCATAGAGACATGACTAACATGGATGTATACTCCTTGATTATAGCATGGGGCTTGGATCAAGGGGAATCGACAAGCACAGTGAGAGAAGTGATGGAGATGATTGTGCATAGAGATTTCTTGGAAGGATTAGAATCAATACTTGAATGAGAAATTCTAGGTGAAGGTTTCGACATCTAGTGAAGGCTTTGAAAATGTGGAATTAGAAGGGGCAGAAGGATGCATCTCTTTCGAGTGTTGGCTAGAGGATAAGATTAAAAATCAATGCAGGGAAGAAGCAATTCTAGGCTGGGAAGAATTGAAGCTCTTTATAGAGCTGATGAAGGTGGAAGCATAGGTGAAAGCAGAGGAAGATTGTATGAAATCAAAACGATAAAATGTGAGGAAGCAGAAGATGAATTAATGCAGTTTTTGCAAAATTTGTAGTTTTTTGTAGGGTTTTTGCAGAATTAATACAATACTAGTACTAAATTTTTGGCTTGTTGAAATATGTAAGGTAGATACAGATAGTTGTGGAACTGGTTTTAGTTGGGCATGGTTACTTTTTCTATTATGAAGCATGTTAAGATGCTTTTTTGAAAAAACTATTATAGTTGTAGGTGATTTTTGGATGGTTGATGAAAACAATGAGGAAAATAATCTTTATTTTCATCCATTTTTTTATTGGTTTGATAATATTTTTAATTCGCCAATGAATTTTTTTTTTTAGTTTGAAAAAAAAGTTTTAATCGCCAACAAAATTATTTTTTCTAGTTTGAAAATAGGTTTCCAATCGAAATATTTTATTTGTTTGAAAATAGATTTTAATCACTAATGGAAAAAATTTAGTGGTTTTAAAAAAATGTATTTCGCCAATATTTTCCACATTATTTTTTTTTCACGAAAAATGAAAAAAATTGCCACTAAAATTAATATTTTTATCGGTAAGTATAAAAGATTAACCAGGATTTTACACCACCTTTGAGAGGGGGGGGATTTCCTAAAGTTTTCCCTAAAATGAGATAACTCCCTCTACAATATATATAACATAAATGTGTACATTAGGCCATTTAAGTAAACATATAACTTAAAGTTTAAATAAATTTAAATTGTGCATGTGTGTATTTACATACTAAAACAAAGAAAAATAGAGGTGTTATCAAAATGAATCAACAAGATGATAAACCTCTAGGATTTTCTTGGCTTTCACTCAATTTATAAGGGGAAGAATTTCTAAATTACAATAAAAAAGAAATCCTAACTATTATAATAACAATGAGGGACGTTTTAAGAGGCTGAAAACAATTTGTACCTTGCTGAAGAAGCATTGTTTTGGGGTTATTGAGGACTCATTCGCCCAAAGTGGCAAATGGGTCCATGTTAGGGTTTCTAAAAACCAAATTATGGGTTATGTTCTTTAATTTTTGCACTCTCATCTCCCACATGACCATCTCTAGAAATTCTGAAATCAATTCTATAACTTTGTTTCCATGTTCTTGCAATATGAATGACAACTTTGCAACTTTACAACTTTGAAATTTTTTCTCCAATCTTGTTCTCCACTTGATATTTAATATAAAACATACAATCACACATCAAAGGAGAAGAAAAACTTGTTTTATTGTTAGGGAATAGCGGTTTTCCTTGGTCAAACCCTATTTAGGTAATTAAACCTTGTGTTGAAACATGAAACAATGATACCTTGAATAATGTCTTGGAATGTAAATCTACTATATAACTTGAAGTGAGCATGAACAATTTTGATCTTGTTCTTGAATTGGTTGTGAAACAATGCTTAACTTGGATCTTCAATGCTACATAGACACACTAGCTCAACAACATGCTTGATGCATTATGCCTTTGACATGATGATATGATCTTGAATGTTGCAATAAAACCTTGATAATCTGCCCTTGAGTGCCTTTGAAATGCACTTGAATTTCTCCCTTGATCATAAGTTTTCTATAGTTCTTAAATAGTTAAATGATTAGATCTTCTAGTTATGAAACTATGTGAATTAACCTTCTATTTATACTTACATAAAATTTAATCCCAAAATAATAAGAAAAAAATATTTAATCCCAAAATTCAAATAACACAAGTTGATATCAAAACTAGGATTCAAAATAATTAAAATCCCACAAAAAATATACCCAAAAAAGGGGTGTCTAAAGTAAGGAGGTCCCATTCACCACCTTGGGCGAATGGGTCCTAGCATAGTTTTCTCGGACCAAGTTTTCGAGAGATCAATTAATATGTAAAGGGGGATCCTAGGACATAGGGGGATCCATTTTCCCAAGGTGGATAATGGGTCCTAGGTCACTACCCTAGGACTCAAACCTTCCCAAATTAAGTGTTATGCAACATTATTAATGAGTTTCGAGATTTATCCTTCGTAAAATGCAATGAATAAGGCTTGGATTTAAATTTGAGGGGCCAATTAAGTTGTAATTAACCTCAAGTAATTAATAAAGCCTTAGATTACTATTAAAGTGCAAGAAAACACTTTACAACACCCTAAATAAGGCACAATTAAGTCCATTTTAGTTAAAAGGGGTCCTATACTTAACATGAGTGTGTAAAACACATTACAACACTAAATCAAGGCATAATTAAGTTAATTTTAGTATTAATTATTTTGAAATTAAGTATGAAAAAGGGTTAGTTTTTTCTACTACATTCTTCCCCCACTTTAGTGAGAGTTTTCCCCCATGAAAAAATCATAGTAAAGTAGATATTCAAGGCACTTAAGTATGCAACAATAACAAAGATACATATTCATACCCTATTAGATACCATGAAAAATAAAGGAAATTAAAGGATCGAGCTTCAATGGTTTGGGCAACATGATGTGGAATGCACCTATTATTCTAAGAAAAATGATCAAGCTTTGATGGTCCAATGCGATGTGGAACACATCTATGCTATTTGTTAGTAACATGCATGCCCACTTTGGGGTAGTAGAACCTTAGGCTATCCACTAGGTGAGTTATCCCAACAAGGTGGAAAATGATAGAATCATATTAGCCTTGCATACCATACTTAAATTATCCTCCTGACAACTTTGATAAGGCACCACAATGCTATACTTTTGAATTTTATGTTTGTATTTTTTTGTGAAAGGGGATTTTGCTTCATTTATGTAAGGTCTTCTTCTTAGGGAACGTTGTTCCTAATGTCTCCAAGAGAGGATAAGTCAAGAATATCAAATAACCACTTATGGTCCATGCCTCGTCTACATCGTACCACTAAGGGAAATTGTATGTTTATAAATATCATGCTATTGGAGGACATCAAATCTGTTGGTGTAATTAATTAATTAATTATTACACTAGCATAAGTTAACTTAGGTCTTGCATTTAATCATTTAGTCCTAGGTTGCAATCATTTAATAATTGGGATAATATTCCCTTTCCTAGTTTGTGGGATAAGATTCCTTCTAGAACTTATCTCATCATTTAATGATCATCTAGATAGGGTTCACATGTTGTCACATGTTGTTAGATTATAGCACATGGCAACATCTCATGCATATTAGGTTTTACCTTTTTCCTATTTAATCAAGCATCTTGTTCATTTGTAATATCAATCATATATCATATCAATCATATTATCAATAGAATCTTTCATCAGCATTCCATTGTTGCAACACTTCTCTTTGTGGTTGATTATCTTTCATGGCTAAAGTCCTTCATTGAAGATTTCGGAGCTTCAGGGGCTGTGCAATCCATCATCTCAACATGGTATCAGAGCTAGTCCATTGAAACATCAACCCTTGATCTAGGAAGTTTGGAGTGCAAGATTCAAGTAGGCTTGGAGTTTTATGTTGCAGGCTAGTTGGCTCTACCCGGGAGCCAAGCTGATTTCTGGTGCAGATCAGGTTCTCTCCGACCTCTCCATTGCGTCCAGAAGGCCTCATAACCCATAGATCACCTATTCATTCGTCAAAATCGGAGACATATCATCCGGGAGCCTAGGAGGTATTATTTAGGGTTTGCTTTTTTGTACTATCCGTACAAATCTGCTGTAAAAAATCTTCATGTTCAGTCACCCTTCAAGGCAAATTTTTTTGAGAAAAATAAAAAAAAATTCTGGCTATTTTGGGGAAAAAATTTCTATAGTTTTCGCAAAGATTTAAATCTGCAAAAGTCGACTGACTATTGGCATCACCCTGCCGTCACCCGGGTCCTCCTCAGACTTTTGACACTGGTGTTTTTTTCCCGGTGCCCGTCCGTGGACTTGTCGGCTATTGCCCACTCCCGGTGATCGTAGACCTCCCGCCAACCACCGTTCTCCATTCACCATCAAGTCTGCTGACTACCCGTCGACAACCAAGCCCCCGCCACGGTTCTATCACCGACCGCGAGCTCCGCTAGTTCCCGAGCGGTGACTTCTTCCTCTCGGCCGTGCCACCATCTCTGCCACTGGTCTGCCGCTCCGACGCCACTTGCCCTACGGTGATTTTTTTTAAACTGCCAACACCGCCCACGGTCACATCAATGACCAAGGGCCGAAATTTTTTGCCCTAGGTGCTACATTTTTGCGCCTATTTAGCCAGTGTTGATCAAATTGCAGTTTTTCTTCCGGAGGCCATATCTTCGTGCCATGATATCAAAAATTTGCAAACGAGATATCGACGGAAAGAGAATTCAGAGCACTATCCAGTGGTGCCATCTATTTTGCAGTATTTTTCTGTTATTCAATATTCAAGTCAACTGAAGTCAACCCTCCCTTCTAGACTCAAACGCACGCATCTTCGCATCAGATTGTTAGATTTCGGAGATTCTAGTGGCATTCGAGAGATATTTCAGTGCATTTTTTTATCAGTCCAGTCATCTTCTTTGGTTTCAACTCTAGGTATTTTTTTTTTTTGGTTTTTTGATTCCTATGACATCCTGAAGCTTGAAGAAGAATTTGTTGATCTTGGAGGCATATTCTCAGTTGCATATCTATTTGGAAGTCTTCTATTTTCTGTTGAAGGTCCGTGTCTTTGTTTTCTTGGAGAAATTTTGTTATGGGGCTTGCATATTATTCTCCTTTGGTTATGTTGCACAAGGGTAACTATCAACAATGGCAAGATGGGATCTGCCACCATCTTCATTCACTTGATTTGTTGCCACATCTATTTGGTATAGTCCCTCATCTGAGTGAAGGTATTCATGAACTTGCTTGGAGTTGCAGCAGGTACACTGTTTTGGAGATTCTTGAGATGCAAGTTGATTGCAATGTTTTGAGATCTATTGATCATTGTGATTGTCCTCACATTCTTTGGACTAAGCTTTTGGAGCTATATGGATATTTAGACACTCCACCATTCCCCAATGGTCATGATTCAGAATATCATTCTTTCGATCAAGTACCCCATGATGTTATTGTTGTGCAGGAATTTGATTACCTTGATCTTTCTGAAGAGGTTGACAAGGTCCCTTTCCGTGCTTCTTCTTCATCAGATACAGTTGATATCCCTTCACATTCATTGATTCCTTGTCCAGAATCATTGATTCAGGTTTCCACTATCATCATTGATCAGGACACATTCAGTTTTTTAGACTTGACATCACATGATGGCTTTGTTTCAGGTATCACTGACTTGGCTACTTCTACAGGTTTGGAGAACATTCTTGAGGGGATATCACTCCTCTATTCATATCACAACTTGGAGAGTTTTCTTGAGTATCCACATTCCTTTGTCTCAACCTTGATTGGGAATTTAGAGACTATCTTGGAGGCACTTGGTTTCTCTTCAGATATTTCATATCTGAGACTTCTTCCCTGTTACTCCTTTCAAGACTTGAGGTTTCTTCAGCATCTACCATTGGATTTGCTTCTGACTTCTTTCAGTGGTTTTGAGGACACTTCATTCAAGGGGGCAATCAAGTCTCCATCACATCTTTGTCTTTGGATATTGTTTAGATTAGTTTATGCATCATCTTGATTTGTCACCCTCTTCATTGATTGTGGCATCTTCGTCTTCAGGCAAGGAGACATTTGAGCAGAGTTCAGAGACATCATCCTCCATGTTCATCCTTCCTTCCTTCAATTCCTATCTGAAATGGGAAGCATCTCTACACTTGTAGTTGGTTTTGTTTCTTCCGAAAGGGAGACAAGTTGTTTGTCGACATTGGATCTTGTACTTTCTTCAGACACTTACCTTTTTTGCAGGTGCTATCATCTTTTGGGGGGGCTATTTTGTCTCTCTCTTTCCTCCCTATGGGGGGGCTTTTGATTCTATTGTATCCATGTGACAGATGGTGTACTTGGGGGGTATTTGGGAGTCCTCCATCCTTTCCATTCTCACATTTTTCTGCATTTTCATCTCCTTTATGGAGAGGGGTTTTGTTCCTATTGGGTTTTCCCCTTTTCTCTGGTTGTGGGAGATTTTCTGCATCTTCATGTACATGGGTACCTAACATGGCCTCGTAGCCGAGACCCATCATCATCATCATCTTGCATAATCATTGCATTTTCCTCCCTAAGTTGCACTTATGGGGAGGTGTTGGTGTAATTAATTAATTAATTATTACACTAGCATAAGTTAACTTAGGTCTTGCATTTAATCATTTAGTCCTAGGTTGCAATCATTTAATAATTGGGATAATATTCCCTTTCCTAGTTTGTGGGATAAGATTCCTTCTAGAACTTATCTCATCATTTAATGATCATCTAGATAGGGTTCACATGTTGTCACATATTGTTAGATTGTAACACATGGCAACATCTCATGCATATTAGGTTTTACCTCTTGCCTATTTAATCAGGCATCTTGTTCATTTGTAATATCAATCATATATCATATCAATCATATTATCAATAGAATCTTTCATCAGCATTCCATTGTTGCAACACTTCTCTTTGTGGTTGATTATCTTTCTTGGCTAAAGTCCTTCATTGAAGATTCCAGAGCTTCAGGGGCTGTGCAATCCATCATCTCAACAAAATCAAATGACACCACCAAGAAGAGGAAACATCGCATGAAAAGAAAATCAAAATCATGCCATGGAATATGATTTTTTTTTAAAGATGTCATCAATACATGCCCCCACTTTAAAGTGACTACTAACACTATTGTTGTGATCAACTACTTTAATGTAGCCAATATTTTCACCTAAGACATGAGAGATTTCCTCAGAAAACCCTATGCCAAGTCATATGTTTTTGAAATAAAGCAATGTCGCAAATAAGGAGAAACCCCAAAAAATACAATGGTAAACCTAGGAAGAAACTATGTCACATGCAAGCCAACTTAAGGCATGTAATACACATTCCATGCTTGCTCTTATATATACATGGAAGGAAATCAACTAGCCAAAAGATACAATGAAAAGTGACATAATAGGATAAAGCTACCTAACCCCTTGCCTCCACTGAGTGTAGGACAAGGGTGAGCCAAGGATGGATGATGGTATGCTACTCCTTGTGAAAAGGAAATGATTTTCAATTAATGTAAAGCATGCAATAGTGAGTATGCTATGATTCTACAAATATTACATGGCAAGGAGTAGCTTCTATTGTTATTGATTATAATGAGTAGACAAAGTATCAATTGAATGCATATCTATTGAAATAATTCCACATGTAGTATCTATTTAGTCATGATGCACCAAAGTTAAACTTGTCTTCAAAGAATATTTTGTAAGGTTCTTGATATTAATTGATTTCTTTTTGATACTTTTATTTCTATCAAAGGACAATAGCCAAGACCACAATTTGTTTCTTGTGTGTTAGGCTCTATAGGGACATGGATAAATTGATCTCTATCACCACATCCTTTTCCACTATACCCAAGTTTTTTCATAAGTTCATAACCTCTTCCAAATATCTTTTTCATTTCTTTTGGATTTTGTTGTTGCTCATAATAAACTTCATCAAAGCTTGTTGTGCAATTTTCCTGTTCTAAAGTGGTTGAGGTGGATGTCATTGAATTTTGTGTTGACAATACCACTTTTTCTTTTCCCTTGTCAAACACTTTAATTATGATCTTCTATTTTCCCATGAATACTAGTGTGAAATCTAAGGATCCTCAATTGTCTTCCAATAGCTTAGTGACTTCATCCATTTTATTCTTGTTTTCTTCTTCATTTGCTATTTTCACTTTTGCTTCATGTTTCAATACTTCCAAAGGATCTCATCCTTCTCTTGTAGCAATCAAACAAATTTTAGGTTGAAGATCAACCTTAAGTGTGTAAAATTTGTTGTCAGAGATGTACTTCATTTTACAATGAGGGGTAGAAGGCACCCCATTCATCTCATGAATCCATGGTGTACCTAAAAGAAGATTATATAAAAGATCATGAGGCATAACATGGACCAGAGTTTGTAAGGTAACCTTTTCAACTTTAATAGGTAATTTGATGACTCCAAGCAGTTGTTTTCCTATATTATCTAGCCCATGAATGTAAAAATAATCAGGAAAAAATGTCACTCTTGTCCATATCAATCTTTTCCAAAAGGCTCACACTACACACATTAATGGTTGAACCATTGTCAACAAGAGTTGTCTTTATTGCAATTCAATTAACATGAGCTATGACCATGAAAACTTCATTTTTTTTTCCTCTTCTAACAAATGTAACTCATCTTGATTGAAACTAATGTCTAATTTTTCTAGAGTTATAGCTTGAATTTGGGTTGCCAAATCATTTGATTTCACATTTGGAATGGTAGGGACTTGTTGTAAACACTTTAAATCATGTTATGATGAATAGGTGAGGGTTGAATAAGGTCCCATAGGGGTATCTTAGAAGAAGTATTCTAAGTTTTTCAACAAGATAATTCTCCTTTCCACTTTTTAAAGGAAAAAGACGAGGAACAAGTAAGATAGGGTTAGGGAATGGGAGGGATGTTTCAGTTATTTGTTTTAGTTGTTGATTGTTCCTAGTGTTATATGCATGGGAAATGGTATTGAAACTTGGTTGCTAAAAAACATTAATATTATCAAGTTTCCTTTTAGGTGGTTATAAGAAAAGAACAAGTTTATTTTGAACTTGTGGTTGTTGTGAGGGTGGGTAAATGATAAGTTTAGCATCAAGAGGTGCATAATTAAACGATCTCTAGTTTTTATTGAGGGACTTCTAATGTTTAGGACCTCACCAAACTTATTCTTATTTTCATGATCTCTCAGTGAAGGGGAGTCTAATGTCTCTTCATCATCTTCATCTAAGGAAGCCCCATCTTTATTGTTTGAAAGATATGTGTCAATGTTCTCATTTTCTTCCTCCATGATATCTTCCCTAGTAGGAGAGTTGTTAGAAGAGATAAAAACTATATGTTCATGGCACTCAATGTTTGGTTCTTCTAAAATAACTTCATCACAAATAGGGGAGCCATCAATGGTTGGGTTTTCTTGTTCATCTTTTATCAAATCATTCTCACAAATACGAGAAATAGGAAAAGTAGTGTTACGGGATGTGTCAATGGTCTCATCCTTGTATCCAATAATGTATTACCTAATAGGAGAGGTACAAGAAGAGAGATAAATAGGATTTTCATAATTCTCATTAGTATGATCTTCTAACACAAAAATATCTTCATCACAAATAGGAGAGATACTAAGAGAAGGCCAAATTTTATTGTAATGATTATCTACTATTGTATTCTCTTTCAATAAATCATTCTAACGAGGGTGAGGGATGGATTGTTTCTTGGCATGCTTATAAATATACAATACTAACAATTTTTGACCAAAACTAAAAAGTACTTCTAGCCATCTTATGCAATGCCTAAAAAATATAAACAATGTATATCCAAAGATGAAAAGTATCTTTATCCGATTTATACAAAGCTTAAAAGATGATAACAATGTGTACCCAAAAATGAAAAGTACTTTTATCAAATTTATGAAAAGCTTCATGAATGTAAACATTGTTTATGCAAAAGTGAAAAGTACTTTCATCCATATTATGTGAAATTTCATAAATGTAAACATTTTAGATCTAATGATTTTTTCTACTGAAATGATTTTGGATTTATTCAAAAATGACTACACTAAATGGATAATTTTGACCTAGATGCATAGAATAGAAGTTCCTAAAAATTTCCAGATTGATACTATAGGTTACCAGCAAGTCTAGGAAGTACAAAAAATCACTAGAAGACTCAAAAAGAAGAGATTTTTGTAGGCCTCAAGGGACTCATTCGCCCAAGGTGGAAAATGGGTCCTGGTATGATTTTTTGGGAAAGTTTGAATAAAAAAATGAAGCTTGTAAATTGTGAAAAGTTGTAGCCTATGTTTAACCCTATCATGGACTCATTCACCACCTTGGGAAAATGGGTCCTAGATTAGGATTTTTGAGCTGGTTTTTCTTGATTTTTAAGCTTTTTTTGATGAGCTTCAATTTTAGGTTTGTAATAGTAATTTCTAGTTTCAAATTTCTACAAATGTATTATGAAGTGCAAGTTGAAAAGGTGATGAAATGATGAATTACAAAACCCAGTTTAATATGCAATTTTTTATTTAATTTTCAATTGAAATTTTATGCGATCTAAATGATATGCAAGATGACTGGTTGGTTTTTTGTATTTTTTCAGATTTAAAGAATGCAAAATAATGTAATTCTAAAACCCTAGATGAGATGCAAAATTTAATGCAAACTAGGACACCCTAAATGAGATATAATTAAATGAAAATTAATGCAAGAGCTAACCTAGGATGAGTAGAAAGACTCCAAAATCAAAAAACTACAATGTTCAATAAGTCAGGTTCACCAAAATGAAACAAAGAAAAATAGGGTATTTAACAAAAAGAATCAACAAGATGATAAACCACTAGGTTTTTCTTGAGTTTCACTCAATTTATGAGGGGTAAAATGCCTAAATAACAACAAAAAATCAATCCTAACTATTATAATAAAAATAAGGCAATTTTTAAGAACTTGAAATAATGTGCACCTTACTAAAAAATTGTTGTTTTGGGGTCACTAAGGACTCATTCGCCCAAAGTGGTGAATGGGTCCCTGTTAGGGTTTCTGAAAATTGAATTTTGGGTTTTGTTCTTTCAAAGTGTAAAATAAACTTTGTAACTTCATTTATGTGTTCTTGCAATATAAATGATAACTTTGCAACTTTACAACTTTGACATGTTTTCTCCAATATTGTTCTCCACTTGATCTTTAACATAAAACTTGCAATCACACATCAAAGGAGAAGAAAAACTTGTTTGATTGTTAGAGAATAGGGGCTTTCCTTGGTCAAACCCCATTTAGGTAATTAAACCTTGTGATGAAACAATGAAACATGAACATGGAACATGAAACATGAAACAATGATACCTTGAATGATGTCTTGAAATGTAAATCTACAATCTAACATGAAGTGGCCATGAAGAATGTAGATCTTGATCTTGAATTGGATGTGAAATAATGCTTAACTTGGATATTCAATGCTACATCGACACATTAGCTCAACAACATGCGTGATGCATTATGCCTTTGGCATGATGATATGATCTTCAATGCTACAATAAAACCTTGATAATCTACCCTTGAATGTCTTTGAAATTCTCTTGAATTTCTCCCTTGATCATAATTTTTCTATAGTGTTTGAATACTTGAATGCTTAGATCTTCTAGTTATGAAAATATGTGAATTAAGACTATATTTATACTTGTCTTAAGATTTTATCTCGAAATTAAAATAACACAAGCTAATATTAAATCTAGGATTCAAAATTATTAAAATATCACCATAAATAATCCCAAAAAGGGGTGTCCTAGGTAAGGAGGACCCATTCACCACCTTAGGTAGATGGGTCCTAGCTTAGTTTTCTAGGGACAAGTTTTAGGGAGATCAATTAATATGTAAAAGGGGGTCCTAGGAAATAGTGGGAACCCATTCTCCCAAGGTGGAAAATGGGTCCTATTGGAACCTTCAAATTTTGGCAGAATTTGGAGTTCCAATGATGAGAAAGTAAATTGTAGCACTTACAATACAGACTTTGATGGTGATGAAATAAAGGTGCACTTTCCACAATATAAAATACCTAGATTGGAAGCATATAACATTGTAAATTCCAGTGAAAAATATGTTAGTAGCAAGAGTTGATCCAATTCAAATTTGGAAAAGTGCTAGGAGATTACAGGGAAAATCTAGTGTGGAGCTAAAATTCAAAATATAGTTGCATTCATACAAGAAACAGTGTATGTGTGGTGATCGGTTTACTTCAAAGATGGATGGAATGGGAATTAATTTGATGCTTATCAGTTCAAGCTAGAAGAATTTTTTATGGATCTTAATAATAGACATACATATCCTAAAATAAAATTCTCTACTCTAGCCAAGCTATAAGTCACCAAATTTAATTCTTCTTCCTCTTGAAATGAATTAAGCAGGGAAAATTTCCTCTAATTCAAGGAACTTGCATAAAAAGAAAAAAAATGATAAGATAAATGAACTTGACAAAAGTATGAGGCCTAAAGACAATGAATCAAATATCAAAATCCCAAGAAGAAACCAAGTGAGCTTTCTCTTCAACTAGATGAAGTTGGGCCCTCTTTTAGGTAATTGATGACTATTGGGAGAATGTGGAATCAAAAGAAACATAGCCAACTATAAGAAAACATATTTAGGAGAAGTGTCTAAAATCCACTTCAGTTATTTGAGGAATTTCTCCAAATAGCATAGGTTCATAAAATGAAACGAGGACTCTTGAATAAAATGAACAGAAAGAAACTGAATTGACTGTGATTAGCACTTGAATTTAAGGATGTATAATGGGAGAAGTATGAAAATACTCAAAACCAAATGTTTCTTTGACATAGTTCTTGAGTGATAGGCTTTGGGTTGAGTTCTGCGGTAAATGCATATATAATTGGCTTCAATTGCAATTAAATTACTTGACAACGAGCTAGCCAATGAGAAACCCATAATTAATATATATTGGTCTCTGCCTTTCCTTTTACTTTTGTACATGGGTTTATTTTACAAAGAAGTGTAACCCAATTTCACATCTCTATGTTTAGCTTGGAAGCCAAATTACTTCAAAGAAACAACACTTGATCAGAGAGCGGCTCTTAGATTGAGAAATATTAATGAAGAAGCTTTTTTTCTCCACCCACGTCTTGAATTTTGAGTTTCTTGAGTGTTATAGTTGTCAAAGCTCTAATATGGAAGAAAAAATCAATGCATGGATGACAAAAAAAGAGGGACACTACAATAAAACATGGACTGAAAATAAAAGATTGTCACAAAGATTTTGTAAATGTTAAGGTGAGAAGGTATACAATCCAAGTGACAATTCCCTCTGTCTCTATTTCTTAAGATACAACATGTTCAGGAAATGCCAACTTTTCTAGTTCTTTTGTAGCTCTATCTATAGAAGAAGACCATGATGAGACCTTGATGAATAACCTTGAATCTCTCAACAAGAGGCTTGAACGTGTGAGAACTACTCCAAATTGTGTCAACAAAGTCTTAGACATCCTAGTCCAAGTTTTTCGCAGGACTAAAAGGAAAAAAAATGGGTGTTGAGTAGGTACATTAGCCCTTAGAAGAATCATATTTGTATAGGCTGGTTGAAAATGCTAGAATACAATGAGAGATGGCGATGTCTGAAGAAAATGAGTACTCAAAAGCCAAATTGAATATCACCATGGTGTTCTACTAATCTGAACCCTGCATTGGAAGTTGTTGAGCTGCAAGTGGAGATTAAGTGGATAATGTCTCCAGACCATGTTACCAAAGCCCTAGGATTCTACTTTGATCATCCACTCAACCTTCATTTAAGATTTGACAGTGGTAAACAGTATGAAAAGGAGGCTACTTATTTAGAGTCTGTTGATGTTTTTGTAAAACATAGCCCAATTGATATTTTGCATACTGGGGATTCCTTGGAAAATTTGATATATGAAATGGATGAAAGGATTAAACATGCCATTGTTGAAAATTGTAATGCAAGTATGCACCCATATGGGCCTCATTTTTTGGTTCCCCAGTTTGTTAAGGAATTTATGCATAACACAAAAGTTGGGTCTGATAAATTTTCTTGATCTTCTTCTTTCCTTGGGAAGTTGGTTGAAGATGTTGAAGAATATTTGAATCACCTATAGAAGACTCCTTCCTCCATTCTCTCACTTGTGGTATTGTGATATAGAATTAGGGAATGCCATTTGGGTTAAATTCATAATACCAATTCTACATATTTTTCGTATACTTTAAGGATATAGAATTCTTCCATCGATTAGAAGAAGAGTGTGCTTCACTTGAGTTACCATGCGATAAAGTCTACACTATCTAATCCTGCAAGGATGTTTGAATAGCTACATGGTATTGAAAAGATCTATGGATGTTTTGTAGTCCATAACCATGAACAAAACCCTGGTATGAGTGATTGAGTTCACTTCAAGTATCTATAATTGATACATCGATGCAATAGGAATCTCATTTGATGATCAGGACAACTAGAACTGTATATAAGTAAATGGTTGCCATTAGCTACAACATGTATGAAGACTTAATAAAAATAGTAAAAATGAATGTGCCCTCCAAATTTCAAATGCTCAAAGCAATGGATCACAATTCACTTAAATCTAATGCTCATATATCCAATGCTTTAGGGTGTGATAACGAAGAGATCTTTGTTTCTAAAGTTTTGATGTGATACGCTAGTTGAGAAATGTCTACAAGGGGTAATGATAACTTCTTGCATTAATACAAGAAAACCCTAAAAACCATTAGACAAGCAAAGTCCATCAGCAAAAGATGGCTAATCAGAGAAGAATTTTTAAATCACACCAACTATGCAAGTCACATCAATGGAAACATATCAGCAAGAGATATCATATCGCTAAGAGTTATTTTGAAGCCTTTGATAATGTAAAGTCACACTGATGGGAATGGGATTATGAAATAATATTAATTCAGAAGGAAAATTTATCCAAGAGTCGTTGCATCAAAGGAATTAATTTAATCATGAAGTTCTACCCAAAGGAATATCTTTAATGTCCCTATGATAAAGAAATTGTGGTGAACGTTTGGAGATAATATCACTTATAAGGGAAATGAATTTCACTAGTAAAAATAAAATATTGATTGTAATGTCCATGGAGTGAGTAATTATTTTTACTCAAACGTGCACTTTTATTTTCAAGTAAATATGTGTATGAATGCAAAATTGAAAAATATAAAAGATGGAAATTTATGGAAATAACCACATCACGAGCGAAATATTATTTTAGTGGATGTTAAGTAAAATTATGAAATATTTAATTGAGAATTAACACATCCTTCACTGAAGTAATTGAATAAACAAAATTGGTAGTTAGTTTTACCTAAAGAATTTTTTGGTGGAAGTAAAAAAGTTTCCAGCAAAGGATAATTACCGAAATTGATTTTTCGCAAAGATGAAAAAATGGAGATTAAAGTTAAAATATTTAATTTTCCAAAGGCAACTAATTAAATACTTTTTTGAGAATAATTAAATGAAGAGTTGCGCTAAAAAGAAGAGTTGCACTAGGCGGATGTTGTGAAGGGTCATAACCCTAAAATACAATGTATATATGCAAGTTGAAATCAAATAATGAAAGAATTAGATTTAGAATAAGCAGTAGGTTAGGAACTCATCAAGTAGCTGGATAGGTTGATTAGTTGGTGAAACAAGACATTGTGCTATGTATTGAAAAATATTTTGAAGTAAGATAACTTACATGAAGACTTAATTTGGCGATCCAATTATGGTGTCAATTGTTTGTTGAATTAATTGAAAAATATTATCAGGTTGTCTCCAAGGTTGACATTTCCTTATTATTTAAATTGATGTATCAAGGATATTTTTCAATTTTTTTAGGCATATTTGTTGTTCTTGTGTGGTTTAGTTAATTGGCTCCTTCAAGGAAGGATTACATTCTTTTAATTAATCATAGTAATCTGGAAAAGGTCATTTGGATCGATAATAAGAACTTGATAATTGTATTCTTGCATGTTTATACAAGGCATAAATAGTCACAAGTGCTAAGAAATTAGAATTGTATCCAGTAAGTATGTCACATATCTTTCACCTCTTCACTGCATTAGCCCAACAAGAATAGGCATTGGTCATACCAATTCCATTTTAGAATTACATAAAATCTTATTCAAAAAAATCAAATTTTAAATTCAATACTAGGAGTAGGAGTATCAGCAAGATTTCATCTATTACACTTTATGCCACTGTGATAGATCCACAAATTCAACCAGATCATACATTCTTACAAATCTGCTTCATTATAAAGGTATACCTGCCTAGGTTAGTAGAGCCTAAAGTGCAAGGAGTTATCAAACACATAAGTTAACTTCATTTGGTGGTTCAAGAATGTTGCAAATTTGATCATAAAGTTTGGCATCCTCTTAGGATTTACAACTTACATTTTTTAGATCCAACAGTTTGGGGACTCTATTGGGGAAGATTTCAGAAAATCTGGTAGTAGGAAGCCTCTCCTTATAGAGTCATAATTTTTTTTCAAATCAGGTCTTCAACTAGAGATTCACTATTGTGTAGTTTGCAGCTCCCCATTCGAGTCACACATCTAACAGTTTGGTGACTCTACTAGGGAGTCAATATTGAATCCAAGCCTTTTATTGGTATAGAGTCATAAAATTCACATTTGCATTCACCTGATTTTGTAGGGGATTCTATTGGGGAAAAAGAAGAAAAAGTTTAAAAATCCATTTCATTTTTGTAATTTTGGAAAAGTAGGTGGCGACTCTCATAGAAAATTGATGAACAATACAAAATCATCTCAAAGTTGGAATATTTCCAATCAAAAGTAAAACTTAAAAGTTGAAATATGCATAGCAATTATTCTTTTCCCTATACACACTGTGTTATACAAATATGTTTACTTGAGCTAAGGGAGAAGGTTGGACAATGGATGGAACAAGTGCAAATGGTTGAACCAACAAGAGAAAGTGATGAATTGGCTCAAAAGGTGTTACAATTTAGATCTAAAGTTGCCTCAAAAATATCATGATATACACCTGTCTACAATGAGGATGGATATGTGAATATAAGTAGACCTTGGACCCCACATAGCAATGAAAGTGCCCACCATGTACAAAAAAAAAAAATTACACCACAAGCCTTCAATCGCATAAATTATTATCCTATCCCTCTTGGTCAAAGACTAGTGAGTTATCAAGATCATCAATACAATTAGTATCCTAAGAATCATAAATATCAATACCGATCCCGATATCAAAATGTGAAACACAATTTGATTCCTCTTGGAGTCATCAGCCAAAATTTGTAGCAAAACACATATCAGAATCAACAGTTCGAGGAGGAAAGCAATAACTGTGATCAGTCCATAAAGGATGGATATGCAAGTGAAAATTATTGTTATGATAGCCTGTGTGAGGAAGATGAAGATATAGAAGGTCTCTCCTACATAAAAAATTGTGGAAGTGTATGTTATGAGGGATCCATTAAATATTTAGATTGTGAAGACGAACCTATGGATTTTGATCTACAACAAAGGGATACTTGCAGCCTTTATGAAGATCAAGAGGAAGGAGAAATGGAAAATATGATAGAAGAAGCATGTCCATTTGACAGTGAGCAAATAACATCTCCAACTGCAGTTGAGTACCATCATGACATATTGGATGAAGAAGAGGAATTTCACATGTATTCAAATCCACTTTATGATGAGAATGAAGTATTTTTTGATAATCAAGATAATGTACCAATTTGTGAAAAAAATGAATATGAGATTGATGAATTTGAATTACCACTTTTTGATGATAAGAAAAGAGAAGAATACAACAATAATGGGGTGGATAAAGAAACATATTCACTCAACAATGAGCAAATTTCAAATTTTATGACTGTGGATTATTAGAGATATCCACACATGAATAATGCTGAAATTGAATTCCAAACACACATTTCCTTTGACAGTGAAGACACTTTGTGTGACAATGGTGATAAACTTCATGATGAGCATGAAATTGTATATTCACAAGTACATTTTGATAAAACAAAGAAAACTGGAGATCATGAACTTCACTGCAAAAATGTACCAAAATGACATGTTTCTATTCAATCTTGTAGTGTTGGTAATTTTCAAAAGTTAGATCTACAAGTTGTTGATAGAGTTTCAAAACCACAACTATGTGGGAAAGTCATATGTGATGATGAAGGAAGTGCTGATATTTTTGGGTCTGATATTAAAGCCAACATTGATGATAATAGATGTCAACAACAACATGTTCCATTACACTATATAGTTCAATTAGAGAGCCAACATTTGGTGAACAATGACAAAAGGGATGAAATAAAGTACAATGGAGAGTTTGGTGGTTGTGGCTCCTTTATATATTTTGATAAAATATTTTAGATTGTACTTCCTTCTCAAGTGCATAATAATGAAGAACATATGGGTAGTATTGAGCATAATAAGTCAATAAAAGATATAAAAATATTTAGTCAAGCAGATTTTAACAATACTACCATATTGGTTTCAATATAGTATGATGAAAATCAAGTGTATGACGGAGGTAAAAGGAGGCTTTTCCTTTTTTAGGTGGTCATGTGCCATCAATTGTGGTGTGCTTTGTTCGAAAAACCATGTCAGTTCATGACAAAAGGAGTTTGAGTCTGCTGCTCAAAGGATAAACACTTAGTCTACTCCCCCAGAGACTTGGATTCTTGCTACGCCTAGCAGGGGCATACATCCCCAGATGGAGCCACTATTGGAACCTTCAAATTTTGGAAAAATTTGGAGTTCCAATGATGAGAAAGTCAATTGTAGCAATTACAATACAGACTTTGATGGTGATGAAATAAACATGCACTTTCCACAATATAAAATACCTAGATCAAAAGCATATAATATTGTAAATTCCAGTGAACAATATGTTAGCAACAAGAGTTGATCCAATTCAGATTTGGAAAAGTGCTAGGAGATTATGGGGAAAATCTAGTGAGGAGCTAAAAGTCAAAATATAGTTGCATTCATACAAGTAGCAATGTAAGTATGGTGATCAGTTTACTTCAAAGATGGAAGGAGTGGTAATTAATTTGATGCTTATTAGTCTAAGCTAGAAGAATGTTTTATGGATCTTAATAATAGACATACATATCCTAAAGTAGAATTGTCTACTCTGGCCAAGCTATAAGTCACAAAATTCACTTGTCCTTCCTCTTGAAATGACTTGAGCAAGGAAAAATTCCTCTAATTCACAGAACCTGCATAAAAAGAAAAAAAAATTATAAGATAAATGAGCTTGACAAAAGTATGAGGCCTGAAGACAAGGAATCAAATATCAGAAATCTCAAGAAGAAACAAAGTGAGCTTTCTATTCAACTTGATGAAATTATGCCCTCATTCAAGTAATTGATGATTATTGGGAGAATGTGGAATCAAAAGAAACATAGCCAACTATAAGAAAATATATTTAGGAGAAGTGTTTAAAATCCACTTCAGTTATTTGAGGAATTTCTCCAAATAGCATAGGTTCCTAAAATGAAATGGGGACTCTTGAATAAAATGAGCTGAAAGAAACTGAGATGACTGTTATAAGCACTTGAATTTGAGGATTTATAATGGGACAAGTATGAAAATATTCAAAACCGAATGTTGCTTTAACATAGTTATCGAGTGATAGGATTTGGTTTGAGTTCTGTGATAAATGGATATATAGTTGGCTTCAATTACAGTTAAATTGCAAGACAATGAGCTAGCGAATGAAAACCCCATAATTAATATATAAGGTCTCCTCCTTTCCTTGTACTTTTGTACATGGCTTTATTTAATAGAGAACTGTAACGGAATTTCACATCACTATGTTTAGCCCAAAAGCCAAATTACTTCAAAGCAACAACATTTGATAAGAGAGAGACTATCGAAATGAGAAAGATTAAGGAAAAAGCTTTTGTTCTCCACCCACGTATTGAATTTTAAGTTTCTTGAGTGTTATAGTTGTCAAATCTCTAATATCGAAGAAAAAATCAATAAATAGATGACCAAAAAACAAGGACACTACAGTAAAACTTGGACTGAAAATAAAAGATTGTCACAAAGATTTCGTAAATGTTAAGGTGGGAGGGTAGAGAATCCAAGTGACAATGCCCTCTGTCTCTATTTTTGAAGATACAACATGTTCAAGAAATGCCAATTTTGATAGTGATTTTGTAGCTCTATCTATAGAAGAAGACTATGATGAGACCTTGATGAATAACCTTCAAGCTCTCAACGAGAGGATTGAATGTGTGAGAACTACTCTAGATTGTGTCAAAAAATTCTTAGACATCATAGTCCAATTTTTTGGCAGGAATAAATGGAAAAATCTAGGTGTTCTGTAGGTACATCGACCCTTAGAAGAATCATATTTGTACAAGTTGGTCAAAAATTCCAGACTGTAATGAGAGATGGCAATTTCTGAAGCAATTGGGTACTCAAAAGCCAAATGGAATATCACCACAGTGTTCTGTTAATCTGAACCCTACATTGGAAGTTGTTGAGCTACAAGTGGAGATTAAGTGGATAATGTCTCCAAACCATGTTACCAAAGCCCTAGTATTTTGTTTTGATCAACCCCTCAACCTTCATTTAACATTTGACAGTGGTAAATAGTATGAAAAGGAGGCTACTTATTTAGATTTTGTTGATGGTTTTGTAAAGCATAGCCCAATTGATATTTTGCAAACTAGGGATTCCTTGAAAATTTTGATGTGTGGAATGGATGAAATGGTTAAACATGCCATTGTTGAAAATTGTAATGCAAGTATGCACCCATATGGGCCTCATGTTTTGGTTCCCCAATTTGTGAAGGAATTTATGCATAACCAAAAAGTTGGGTACAATAACATTTTTTGACCTTCTGCTTTCCCTGGGAAGTTGGTTGAAGATGCTGAAGAATTGGTGCATTTCCTGTAGAAGACCCCTTCCTCCATTCTCTTAGTTGTGGTATTGGGATGAAAAATTAGGGAATAGCATTTGGGTTAGATCCGTAATACCAATTCTGCAGGTTTTTTGTATGCTTTAAGGATATAGAATTATTTCGTCAATTAGAAGAGTATGTTTCACTTGAGCTATCACGAGATAAAGTCACAACACTATCTAATCCTGGAAGGATATTTGAATAGCTACATGGTACTGAAAATATCAGTGGATATTTTACAGTCCATAACAATGCACATAACATTGGTATGACTGATTAAGTTCACTTCAAGTATCTATAATGGATACATCAATGCAACATGAATCTTGTTTGATGATCAGGATAACTAGAACTATATATAAGTAATCATTTTCCATTTTTTGTGGGATGTATGAAGATTGAATGAAAGTAGTAAAAATCAAGGTGCCCTCTAAATTTCAAATGCTCAAAGCAATGGATCACAAGTCACTCAAATCTATCACCCATATATCAAATGCTTTAGGATTTTGTAATGAAGAGATCTTTGTTTCTAAAGTTTTGAGGTGATACGCTAGTTGAGAAATCTCTACAAGGGGTAATGATAACTTCCTGCATTAATACAAGAAAACCCTAAAAACCCTTAGGAAAGAAAAATCCATCGGCAAAAGAAGGCTAATTGGAGAAGAATTTTTAAATCACACCGACTATACAAGTCACGCCAATGGAAACATATCAGAAAGAGATATCATATCGGTAAGAGTTATTTTTAAGCCCTCGATAATGTAAAGTCACACTGATGGGAATGGGATTATGGAATAATATTAATGCAGAAGGAAAATTTAGCTGAGAGTCATTGTATCAAGGGAATTAATTCAATCATGAAGTTCTACCCAAAGGAATATCTTTAATGTCCCTTTGATAAAGCAATTGCGGTGAACATTTTAAGATAATATCACTTTTAATGGAAATTAATTTCACCAATAAAAATAAAATATTGAGTGTAAAGTCCATGGAGTGAGTAATTATTGTTACTCAAATGGGCACTTTTATTTTCAAGTAAATGTGTGTATGAACTGGAAATGGAAAAATATAAAAGATGGATATTTACAAAAATAACCACAACACGAGCGAAATATTATTTTAGTGGATGTTAACTGAAATTATGAAATATTTCATCAGGAATTAACACATCTTTCACTGAAGTAATTAAACAAGAAAAATCAGTAGTTACTTTTACCTAAAGGATTTTTTGGTGGAAGTACAAAAGTTGCTAGTAGAGGATAATTACTGAAATTTATTTTTAGGTGAAGATGCAAAAATGGAGATTAAAGGATTAAAATATTTAATTTACCAAAGAAACTAATTAAATATTTTTCGAAATCAGAGTAAATGAAGAGGCACTAGCGAAAAGAAGAGTTCACAGAACGGATGCACGAGGGTCATAACCCTAAAATCTGATTGTATATATGCAAGATATGAAATTAAATAAATAAAGAGTGGAATTTAGAATAAACAGTAGATTAGGGGTATGGCGGGGATCATGATGGGCCAAGAGTGTGGTGATATGATGGGTATGTGTAGGGTATGTGGTACGGCTTTTTTTACCCAAATTGATGAAGCTTGAAATGGGTTTTAAAGGAGATTCTTAACTTTCCACAAACATAAATTATTATTTTACTTTGAATTTAATAAATAATTATTATTCATTTTCTTTTGAATTATGACTAAAGTCCTAATTGATAAGTTGATTGAGAAACATCTATATATCTTTCAAAACGATTGTCACATTTTGAATCTAAAACATGTGTCACATTCATGCTCACATACTATAGGAATAAAACAAAAAAAATGAATTTCATGAAGTTTTGACCAAGTTAGCGATGGTCAAACATACAATTTTATATTTTTAAAGTTGTAATAAAAATTCATAATTAGTATTTACATGGAAAAAATTACAAAAGCCTGCATCACATCAGACATGATCCTCTACTTATATCTAAAAATATTATGAAAAATATTATCATTTTATTGTGGTTAGGGTGGTCAGACAAACACCTACTTATTTTTCCACTGAAATTTAAATTACTAATTACATTGAAATTTCAAATTTTCACTCAAATAGTTTTTTTAAATAAACTAGTAGTTTAGAAACTACATTCAATTTTCTACAAATTATATTCTTACATATTTTTCGAAATAATGTAGATAACTTATTCAAATTTTTTACATCAAGTTGCCTAACTCTGATTTTTCTGAATTTTTCACTACTTAGGGCTTATTTTTTCCATGATGATCCTCCACATACACTTAGGAAATCATCAGGTAGTTGGATAGGTTGATTAGTTACTGAAACAATGACAATGTGTTGTGTATTGCAAAATATTTTGAAGTAATATAATGGACAAGAAGACTTAATTTGGTGATCCAATTACATTGTCAATTGTTTGTTGAATTAATTGAAAAATATTATCAAGTTCTCTCCAAGGTTGAAATTTCCTTATTATTTAAATTGATGTATCAAGGGTATTTTTCAATTTATCTTCAGGAACATTTGTTGTTCTTGTGTGGTTCAGTTAATTGGCTCCTTCAAGGGAGGATTAATTTCTTTTAATTAATCACAATAATCTAGAAAAGGTCATTTGGATCGATAAGAACAACATGATAATTGCATTCTTGCATGTTTATACAAGGTATAAAAAGTCACAAATGCCAAGCAATTAGAATTGTAGCCAGGAAGTAAATCACATATCTTTCACCTCTTGACTCCATTAGCCCAATAGTAGGCATTAGTCATACCAATTCCATTTTAGAATTACATAAAATCTTATTCAAAACATTCACATTTAAAATTCAATACTAGGAGTAGTAGTCAGTAAGCTTTCATCTATTACACATTATGCCACTGTGATAGATCCACAAATTCAACTAGATCATACATTCTTCCAAATTTTATTCATTATAAAGGTATACCTCCTTAGGTTAGTAGAGCCTGAAGTGCAGGGAGTTAAACCAAACACATAAGTTAACTCCATTTATTAGTTCAAGAACATTCCAAATTTGATGATAGAGTTTTGCATCCTCTTAGGATTTGCAACTTGAATTTTTAAGATCCAACAGGTCTTAGGTCACTACCCTAGGACTCAAACCTTTCTAGATTAAGTGTTATGAGTAAAGTTACGCAAGATGGTTCAGGGCTTAGAGTGGCCACTTTTTTGAAGGTAGGAAATGCTGACCTTGGATGTGAAATTGAGGATAGTTACACTCAAAATTTTGAGATGGAACAAAACAAGGATCGAAGTGCTCTGAGTCTACTTTCTAAACTACTAATTTATTTTGAAAATGGTTGAGATTAAGGGGTTCAAAAGAGGGATGTACACAAATTGGTGTTGTTTTTGTCAGAAAAAAATAACATAGCAACTCTTGTATGACCTAAGCATGGTGAACTTTTTGTAGTATTTTTAAAATTGCTATGGTCAAAAGTTAGCTAATAGCATCTAGTTGATGCACAATTTTTTGATAATTTTTTAATGAATGTTGATTTTAATAATTTTCAGGTGGGCACTTCACGAAAAGCGAATTTCCGGCTGTACTCCCCTAATTTTTGAAAATAATTGATTTTTTTTTTCTTTTTTTAAAAAAATTTGTAGAATGGATTCTATTTTCTAAAAATGTAATTTATTTGAAATTTTTATGAATGGTTAATTTACAACAAAAATAACACCAAACACTGCTTTTTGGCAAAAAATAGAAATACAAACAAAATAAATTATGGATGAAGGCTTAACATTGTCAAAAAGTGAAAAAAATTACATTGTTGGATAGCTAAGAGAGAACCTAACATTACCCATGTTTTCGATTTTGTCGATATTGAACTGGATGCCATCTTGATGGTGAGCACGGACCCGATTATGTCAAAAATTATAGAATTTGCAAAAACACGTCTTTGGCCTTGTTGGGAATGCTCTCCAAGCCTTTGGGTTGGTATTCCAGAAACAAGTAATTTCCTATTTTTCTTTGTTTTAGCATTGAAATAATGCTGACTGTACGTTATAACATGCGCCAGCGTTATAGCAGCGTTTTGTAAAAAATTCAAAGTGGCGAGAATTGGTACTGACTTCATGCACCCATGCCCATGAAAATTATTAATGAGTGTCAAGATTTATCCTTCAAAAAAAGCAATAAATAAAGCTTGAATTTAAATTTGAGGGGCCAATTAACATCTAATTTAGCTCAATTAATTAATAAAATCCCTAGATTAGTGTGAAAGTGTAAGAGAACACTTTACAATACCCTAAATAAGGCACAATTAAGTCCATTTTAGTTAAAAGGTTGCTAGACTTAGTGTGAATGTGTAAAACACATTACAACACTAAATCAAGGCATAAAAAGTAATTTTTAGTATAATTATTCCCAAATTAAGTGTGAAAATGGGTTACTTATTTCTACACTACACATGCATACCTCTGTATTAGGTCGTGTAGGATCTATTACAAATGATCCTATTTGTCAACTCATTTGTATCACAATGTGTCGAAAAATATTGTCGGGGACATTTTCACACTTGTTTGGGCCCTCCTTATGGATTTGAGATTAATTTTTCCTTGATTTAGTGTTGTAATGTGGTTAACACATTCACATTATGTCTTGGGCCCTTGTGAAATAATGGATTTAAAGGGTACCTTGCTAAAGTGTTGTGAAGTGTTGTAACACACTTTCAACTTTTCTAAGGTTTTATTAATTAATTACATGTAATAAACCTCTTTTTAACCTTAATCTTAACTTATTTAAAGTGTTGTCAAGTGTTGTAACACACTTTCACACTTTTGTAGCATTTTCATTAATAATTGGGCTTCCTTATGGTTTAATTGGCCCTATTTTGCATCCACAATCCTTATTTAATGCATCTTCTGAAGGATAATCATGACACCAATAAATACTTAATTATAATTCTGGTGTTTTAGGTTTGAATGGCCTAGATTTAGTGATTTGGGACTCATTCACCACCTTGGGCGAGTGGGTCTCACCTAGGTCTTTTGGTCCTGAACCTATTTTCACACATTTCTAAGTATTTTTAAAATTGGTCCCAAAAACTAAGCCTAGTGGGACTCATTCACCACCTTGGGTGAATGAGTCCTATGTGGCCCAAAATAAAAATTAATTCAAATTTCTAGTGAGATTTTATCTTACTAGATCTAATGTCAGCTTGTAGTGTTGCAATTTTGGGTATTCTTGCATAATTGAGTAAAAATACAAGTTTCTTTCATTCATTTTACACCTAGCAAGTTGAATGATCATTCCTAATAGAAAGTTTTAGTTCACAAGAGAATTAAAGCATTCACAAGAGAATTAAAGAGTCTTCAAGAGAATATTATCAAGCTTTTCCAGCAACATTAAAGCATCAATCATCATTTCAAGGATTTCATGCATCATGTTTTTCTTCGAGATAATAATTGTGATGTAGGATTTTGTGACTCAAGCAAGAATTACATTCAAGATCTATCACTTTCAAACAAGAGTCAAGATATACATCCATTGGATCCATTGCATACATGTTTGTAGCCTCTTATTGCTAGGGTTTGGTGAGTTACAACATCTTATATTGTTCATTCATCATTCTCCATTCATATTTCATTTTATTTCAAGGTTTAATTACCAACAAGGGGTTTGAACAAGGAAAACCCCTATTCACTAACCCCACAACATTTTTCCCTCTCCTTTTTGTGTGATTTTTAGGTCCAGGTTGTAGATTTCCTAAGGAGAAATATTGGAGAAAATTTTTCAAGAGCTCAAAGTTGTCAAAGTTGTCATCAAGCCTTGGAGAACATTAGAGATCACCTACAAGTTATAAATTAGGGTTTCAAATCCAAAAATCACTCAGGAAAAATAGAGAAGATATACAAGATTAGGATAAGCCTTTTAAGCTCTGGAAAATCCCAACTACAATAATTCACCACTTCTGGCGAATGAGTCACAATTCCATCCAAATTTCAAGTTTTTGTAGATTCAGATACCCATTTTGCAGATTCTTGTTCTTGCATAGTTTTCTAGAATGTGGACTAATTCACCTAGCTTGGTGAATGAGTCCCACTCAACATTAAAAGTATAATTTCTAGTGTTCTAGACCTCCATCCAACCATTTCCAAATTTGTAGGTGCACATCTTCCTTTCTATAGCTTCTTGTTTCATTTCATTTACTTTTCTAGGTCATTTTGTAGTTCATTGCATTCAATTATGGTTTAGTATTGCATCTTGAATTTCACTATCTTTTCCAAGTCTAAACTTGGTGGTGAACCCCTTTATTAGTTTACATTTATCCCCTAGACCAACCCTCTTGCATTATTTCTTTCTCATTTCCATTGAGATATTAAGGGATTGTTCTTGAGTGAAAGTTAGTAAAAATTATCCTTTCTAGGTCCTAAACCTTGAGAGAGGGAAAGAAAAACAATTTTCCACCTTTCACATGGGTCTCCTTGGCTAGCTATAGTATTGACAAGTTTAGTGACTAACTAGGTGAGATGTCATCAACAAAAAGTCTCCACATACCAGCATATCCACATAACTTGATTATCCCATTATCCTCGACTCATCCTCAAATTAATCAAGGCCTTGGGATGAATGATGTTGAACACTTGCAAAAGGACTAGTAGGTGTATCCTCCTCTCTAGTAGCCAAATTATCTATAGATGAAATTGTAGGATGTGCAACATTGGTAGGGTGATGAGAATGTTGTGAAAGGCCTATATCCTAGCTAGATCATGGATGTGAATGATAAGCTCTAACCACATCTCCTTTGACCTTATGTAGTGGGATCCCAAGCTTTGATGCAATGAAAAGCATATGCCTCCAACAGGCCATTCGATAAACAATGAGTTGTAATCCTAAGCATCTTGTATCCTATAAGACCATTTGTGTTTGTGGGTAAGGGACACCTGTCATACCATATGGATCAATACCATGATTGGATGGTTTGGATCATCCAGAATTATTCATCAAATATATCCCCACACAATCATTAGATATCATAGATGCAACAACTCCTATATCACCAACAGTGTCAATTTCTTCCCTTTAGGAAGCATTCACAACTTGGTTTGCAATAGGCACTAGGGTTAGGGGGATAGTAGGAAATATCTACCCAACCAAATCTCCATATTGTGAAAAATTTTATTATATCAATGAAAAGGGACCCTATCAACAAGCCTACCACACCCTTGACCATAATATTCTGGTAGGTCCAAGTAGTTGACATTGGGGCCCAAATGAAGCTTAGTGTAGAATCATTATGCAAAGTATAAATGAATTTGGTCCTTATTTGGATAAGAACCCTATGTTTCAAGAAAGCATGGGTATATTAAAGGGTCCATGTGAGGATGAACACATCGAGTCACCTGATTTCCCTTAACCTTAGATTCCTTTCTCTCCTCATTCAATTCCCATACTCTAACTTAGATGGTAACTCCTTCTTATTTGGAATCTTCCCCAAGAAGGATCCCTATGTATCCTCATTCAATTCCTCTTCATTTTACTCCTCCAAGGTAGAAAATTCTTCTTGAGGAGCATACATCAAGAAATTCAACTAGGGATTCAAGATTTCTTGTTCATTTAATCTTTGTCATTTAGAAGAGAAAAAGAACACACAAGCTTTTTTCAAAGTATTTTTTAAGAATGCTCATAATTTTGAGGGCACAAAAATGTAAAAAGGATCCAATAAATTCTCCACTGTCATTATGCATTATTTAGGATCCATAATTACATATTTAGTCACAAATTATTATTATCAAAAATAAGGTTGATATACATCCAATAGATTATTGTGTGTAAACATTTAATCTTGGGCATAATACATGAAAGGGAGAGAAAATTCTCCCTAAAATTTAGTGCCTATTATCTTGGATTGGATGAACAAGGATGAGAAAAATAAAGAATATCTTATGACTCAGATTAGGTTACCCACAACATACATCAGTTACCTTGTTGGCCCAATATATTCAAATGCACTTTCTTCTATGATCTTGAAGGAATTTGATAGTGAGAAAAATAAAATATACAAGAGGTGTAGTAAGTTATAATATAACTTGTAGGGATTCATTAGAATCAAGGAACTAGGATGATTTGTGAGGTTATCAAATGCTACCATAAGACAAGTGATGAATCCAATTTCAAGTTTGAAGAGACTCTTGATATGGAGGTATTACTACTATAGGATAACCTAATTCTACTTCAGAAAGTGGACTTAGTTTAATTTATACATACAATTAGAGTGGATTAGAGCCACAAGTAAGGTTAAAGTGTTGAACGATTTTATAGGAAGAATTTTTTTTTTAAAGGAAGCTAGATATAAATGTAGTAATGAATAAAATTAAGAATTTTTTTAAGTAGTTTCCTTTGAAACTTTATAGAAACCTTAATTATAATCCCCTACTACTACCATAATTAAGGAGTTTATTAGATTAATTGGGAAGAATCTTACATAACAGTTAATTTATTAGTTAGTGAAAATAAAATAGAACCTCAATGTATTCCATAGTGTATTTTTAGAGATTATGGAAGTGTTGGAGCAAGTCAAATCGACCATTTTTATGAAGGTAAAAGTATAGTGCATAATTTCTCTCAAATTCAACTTCTAAAAGCATTGCAAAAATTTTAGGCTCATTTCTTATGAATATAGGATTAGTAGTGGAATATTTATTTCATGCTTTTATTAGTCTCTCAAGTATGTAATAAAACACTCTATTTTGGATGCTTCTTATTGGGATTATTTTGTTAGGCCCAAGTAATAAAATGTGATATTTAGTATTGATGACTATGTATTGAAAATAGATCTATCTTCTAAATTTTGGGCCTAGGGATTTTTTTGGGGTTGAAGTTGACACGATTTTGTATGGGTAGTGCTAGGTTTCTATGATTGGTAAATATGCTATCCTTAGAACGATTTTAAATAACTAAAATTTTGAATGAAGCAAGCTCTTAGAGTTTTATTGTAGGCAATCTTATCAAAATTTATAATTGGTTCATTGAAAATTGTAAGTGTTGGTATAGAATAATCTACACAATGCAATATTTGGATAAAGATTATAGCCACCCAAGATCCATGAACTTCATGAAAGCACAAGGGAGATTAGCTATGAGAAAAAAATTCCATTCTCTCAAAGTATGCAAATGATAGATTACATAGATATGATTGTTATATGAG